>CM060127.1:12534645-12969645 GCA_030522415.1 Channallabes apus
GGGGGCTGAATAATTACGCACACCCCACTTTGCAGTTATTTATTTGTAAAAAAAAATGTTTGGAATCATGTATGATTTTCGTTCCACTTCTCACGTGTACACCACTTTGTATTGGTCTTTCAAATGGAATTCCAATAAAATCGATTCATGTTTGTGGCTGTAATGTGACAAAATGTGGAAAAGTTCAGGAGGGCCGAATACTTTTGCAAGCCACTGTATATCTGTATATATATATATATATATATATATATATATATATATATATATATATATACAGTGGCTTGCAAAAGTATTATATACTGTATATATACTGTATGTATAATCGAACTTCTCTGGGGAAAAAAAGAAACTATAAGAAAGACGCTTAAGAAATAGAATAAGAGAGGTGAATGACATATACATAATGTAGAATTAGAGGTATAGAGAAAATGTATAGAGTTGCATTACAAAAAAAATAAATAAAGCAGGAAAACCGAGAGAAGGAGGGAGAGGGGAAGTGGAAAGAGATATAGAGAGAAGGACATTCCTGAGCCAGCTGTGGCTTCAGGGGGAATTTTCACCAAATTGAAGCGGTTGTGGTTCTGAATTCGATGCAGATCGCTGACGTGAGGGACGGAGATCCTAAAAAAAAAACCCAGAAGAAATAGGAGAAAAAAGTGAGAAAGGGCCACGTAGCTACATCTGCATCCCACAGGTGCTGAAAATCAAAAATACATCAGAGTCGTGATGTTTCTATCTTTCTGTATGTGAGACGTACAGCAACACATGTCCTTGTTCTACAGACAAGACAGAGACTGAGTACAGTGTGCTAATGAGAGATCTAACACAGCAACAAGTGCTATATATTTATCATGTTCTGTCTCTAATTACCCCCAACTCACTGACCCCGACCGCAGCCAAGTCACTTACAGGCTGACACAAAGAATTGTTTGGTAAAGAACCTAATCCTGAAAGTAAGCTTTAATAAGCATGCTAGGAGAGTTGGCTGTCTTGCGTAACAAACGTCTGGGGTAGTAAGCGTCTGGGGTAACAAGCAAGGCTTTGTGCGCTCTGATTCAGACTGATAAAACACGTGCGTGTCTCGGGTTCTGTCATCACCACACTCACCATCGGTTTCGGTGGAGGCAGAAACCGTTAAAGGGATACTCGGGTGTTTACAGTATTTAACACTAATCTCCGTCCACTGTATCTGCATTGTGTGTGTGTGTGTGTGTGTGTGTGTGTTCACTCCAGGCTCACTTATAATGATCAGCTGTTCAACTATTCACTTTTTAATCAGTTCAGGGAAATTAAGATGAAAAATGATCTAAGAGCTTGTGTTTAACATACAGTACACACGCACACACACACACACACACACACACACACACACACACACACACACACTGAACACTTGAAAGACATGAACAGAAACACGTACACCCTGTGCTAATCACTTAGTAGTTAGCTATACAGACACATGCGCACACACTCACACACACATGCATCCTCTTCCTAGAGTGCTCAGTGGGACTCCAGTGACCCCTCAGGGCCACACACACACACATCCTGGTGCTCATTCAACAGGTCAGGATGGGACAAGCCTCCAGCAGCCATTGTCTCTGTGTGTTTATACACATTGTGGATGTGTGCCTATCACAACACTTGCACAAGTCTCTGTTCCAACACACACACACACACACACACACACACACACACACACACACACACACACACACACACACACACTTCTGTATTAAAGGAATTCACCCATCTGAAAACATATTTGGGGTGACAATGCCCTCAGAAATCACCTTCAAAGGGGTCAAAACTTCTGAGACATGCACCTGACAAACTCGTTAAGGCTTATAAACAATCCTCTATCAAGCTGTGTGCAGATTACAATTTTTCATGCTACAAAAAAATCTTTATTTTACATTTTTTGGTATTGGTGTACTGCTGAGACGTAACCTGATTTACCAGAATCATACAGAGAACTACAAAGCTCTTCAAAAGCTAAAAGCTACAAACCACTATTAAAAATAAGAAAGAAGAAGAAGAAAAAACGAGGAGGAGTTGGAGAAGGGTGCGATGTAGGAGAAGGAAAAAGATGAGAAATAAGTGAATGAGGATAGGAAGGAGTGGGAGAAGTAGGAGGACAAGAATGGGACACGAGAGCAGGAGGAGAAGGGGAATAAAAGGAGAAGGAGGAGGAAAAAAATAGGAGGATAAGGAGATATGAAGGAGAAGCTGCGGGAGAAGAGAGATATGATGAAGAGGAAAGGAGAAGGACGGGTAATGGAAGGAAAGGATGCAAAAAATGAGAAGTAGGAAGAGAAGAAAGAGAAAATGAAGGAGGATAGAGAGGTACAAGAAGCAGGAAGAGAAAGATGTGAAGTAGTGAAGGAGGACATGGAGGAGAAATGGGGGGGGGGGGAGAATTGGACATACAGTACAGTAGGGAAAAGAGGAGGGTAAGGAGAAAACAAGGGACATAGGAGAAAGAGGAGAAGAAAGATGACAAACTGGAGGATCAGAAGGAGGGAAGAAGGAAGGAGGAGAAGAAAAAGAAGAAGGGGTGAGATGTAGTGAAAGGAGTTGGTAAAGGATGGGAAGTTGAAGAGGGAAAAGAAAGATGATAAAGGACAAAAAGAAGGAAATGCAGAAGGATTTAGAGTGTACTGTAAGATGAAAATGGCGAGGAAAAGAAGGAGAACAAAAAGGATGAGGATAACGAAAAGGAAAATAAGAAAGAGGAGAAGAAGTCCTTGTCTACTGCAATTTTTTTTATTGGACAGATTAAACATGTCCTCCATGTGTCAGGAGACACTTCACCACATCACACACTGCTCCCTTCACACATATCCCCCCACACCAATCACATCTAACAGCCCACACACACACACACACACACACACACACACATCTGTCCTGAAGATGTTGGAAGACTTAAAGATAAAACTTACAAAGCACTTAAACTGGAGACTCCTTTTATACATGACATAAACTTTATTTATTTATTTATTTTAACAGAAACTAACTGCATGTTTTTGATCTGTTACTATAGAAACAGTAAAGAAGAAGAGCATCTATATGAAGCTACAATTTGCAGCTGCACCACTGTCAGTGCTGCTGTTATAGAATATTAATCAACATCTTTTCACATTACCAGTCAAAAGTTTGAACATATTTAATGTTGTTTTTTTGAAAAACTAAAGTAACAAATACTGTATTCAGTCATTAGGTAACAACATCAGCAAGTCAGTTGTTATTTTAAGAAAGAAGGTCAGCTGTTCTAGAATAGTTCTTGCAAAAACAGTATTGTCATGTGCATTTGTAAAACCCATCAAGCACCGCGATGAACCTGTCTCTCTCTTACCTCTAATGCAATAGAGAAGTTCAGCCTCAGAAATCACCAATTAGCAGCACCTCAGATTAGAGCTGTTATGAAGGCTTCACATAAGTAGCAGACACATATTTTGGACAACTTCATGTACAAATGAAGAAATGTGAAATGTAACTTAATCTTTTGACTGGTACTTTATACGTACAGTACAGTATGGTGGTGTAGTAGCACTGTGGATTGTACCTCCTGGGACTCGGGTTCGACTCGGTCTGTGTGCAAGGAGCTTTCATAAAGTATACTGTATATATATATATACACCAGTGCATCAGCATTCGACAGAGCAAGAAACAAAATCAAGACAAATATAAAAAAAAATAAAAAATCACACACCATGTGACACCATGAAACTGTTCTGCAAACAAAACAATGGATGTTTGTGTACGTTGTGAGATCGAGTTTCATTTCAGTAACTAACACCATCATTATCAGGAATCTCTTGGATTTCAGAAACCCCATTTTGTGAGTATGTGTGTGTGTGTGTCAGTAATCCTCTCTGAGCGAGATCAGTGCACTATTCCAGTACCAGACCACAGAAATGCACTGAACCCACATCCTCTCCTCTTCTGCATGGAGTACCACGGCATTAAAAACACGCTGACGGAAAACTACTTTCTGTGCATGGCTTTGATTCCGGACCTGACCTGTGAGCCAGACTGTCTTCCTCACCTGGACTCGTGACTTCTCATTAGCATAGAGAAATGCCGCTCAGAGATACATGTCTCTCTGAAAAAGGTCACTGTCTCTCAAGTCTTTAAATTAGTGTCGCTTTCTTTCAGCTGCGTAGCACGGTCTACTAAATCAGAGCTTGGAGTTCAAACAAAGAAGCCCCCCCCCCCCCCCAGACCAACACTCCATGGCTGATGGAAGTGATTAAACAATATCTGGTTTTAATTCCACCTCGCACAAAACACACACACACACACGCGCACGCGCACACACACACACCGGGACTTTGGTCCTGAAATAGCGCAAACAGGGCGGATGTGGGAGTTCCTGAGCTCTGAATGCAGTTTGTCATTAGAGATGATGTGAGGCTGCAAGGGCACGAGCGCGGCAGCAGGCCTGGTGTTAGGGGAGCAAGCAGGGGGAGGAGGAGGAGGAATGGAAAGGAAGGGAAGAAAAAAGGGGGATGCATACCATCATGCCCTGCAGGTCTTTGTCCCGCTTGAGCTACAGTTTAAGCCACAGATTGCTTGAGATGTTCCATATGGACACAGTAACGTGGCTAACACATACACATGCCGGCACGTGGGCAAAACACACACAAAAACAGGCACACACACACACTTACCGTAAAAGAGCCTGGAAATATGAGCTGCTGGATAACAGTGTCACAACACAGAAACACAGACTATCAGGATAACTTGTGTGCTGAGTTATTTATTTATTTAAACATCTTCCTAATTAGCTAATAAACTGAGTCGAGCGTTATCGCAGGACGCTAATGATAACCCTACAGTGTGTTTAATGCTTTGCGCTAATTTTGTTACACTTTTTAAGTTTGCTACCATCAGGGCTAGACCTTATGCAAAGAAAATATATATCCCTAGACTGTATATTAACTTTCAATATATTAAATAATTTTGTTTTCTGATCTATAACTAACTGATATTAACTAATAATTAACAGAAAAAATATTCCAAACTACATTCACAATATACAGAATAATATATTGTATTAATATATTACAATTAGGGCCGGGACTTTAACGCGTTAATTTAGATTAATTAATGACACAAAAATAACGCGTAAAATTTCTTTTACGCATTTTAATCGCACTTATTTTTGCACCGCGCAACTGGGTGAGTTTCGGCGGACCGATTATACTGGAGCACCAACTAGCGTTCAGATACAGTAAAAACAAACCACAGTGAACATGGACAACGAAGCTGATGAGACCGCTTTGGTTGGCTCTGTGGATATGTAGGCTACTATATTTCTAAATATGCTATTGCTACACTTAATGGCAATATTGCACTGGTCTGTTGGACTTGGTTGAGCAAAAATAAACAATATTTTGTTGCTTAAGCTTATGTATTCAGTCATTATTCAATGGTATACTGAAAATCCATATGAAAAAACTTACTTCTCACTGTTCTCAGGTCACATATTTATATGCGATTAAAATGCGATTAATAGGCTCCAGGTCCCCCTGAGCACAGGATTAAGCGGTATAGAAAATGAATGAATGAATAAAATGCGATTAATTTCGATTAATTAATTACAAAGTCTCTAATTAATTAGATTATTTGTTTTAATCGAGTCCCGGCAATAATTACAATATATTGACAAATACATAAGGAATCACTTTCCATATACTGTATTGAGAAATATATTCGAATAAATTCAAACGTATATCTTAAAGTATGTAATTTTATATTCAACAATATACTTCATAATGTATTGAATTTGAATGAAATATATTTCTTTATATATATATTTTTTTACAATATGCTTATTTGTTGATGTAGTTCGAACAAAATTGACTTTATAGAAATTAATCAGAGTTTCAATTATGTTTCAATAAAACAATTATAAGTATAAATATAATGTTTTTTTTGTCTTCACTGCAATAAATATATCCATACATGGTCCATTCATATATTGCAATATATTTATAAATATAAGCACTAGTCTCCTATATATGGAAATAAATTGTTTAATATATTGCATTTTTAAGGCGGCGTGGTGGTGTAGTGGTTAGAACTGTCGCCTTGCACCTCCAGGGTCCAGGGTTCGATTCCCCGGCCAGGCTCGATTCCCGTCTCTGTGTGCATGGAGTTTGCATGTTCTCCCCGTGCTTGGTGGGTTTCCTCCGGGTACTCCGGTTTCCTCCCACAGTCCAAATTAGCCAGGTTAGGCTAATTGGCGTTCCTAAATTGCCCGTAGTGTGTGATTGGGTGTGTGTGTATGTGTGTGTGCCCTGCGATGGATTGGCACCCTGTCCAGGGTGTACCCCGCCTAGTGCCCAAAGTCTCCTGGGATAGGCTCCAGGTCCCCCGCGACCCTGAACACAGGATTAAGCGGTATAGAAAATGAATGAATATTGCATTTTTCCCCCATAATTTTTCACACAAGTGGGATTTAGCATTAGCAAAAAAACAGACAAGCTGTATGATGTACACTTAGCTAGCTTGCTAAACTACACTTCTGTCAGGAAATATTTAGATCTTGCTAACGTTAGCGACACTTCATTAACACCAGTGAGCAAAAGCTAGCAAACTTCATAGCTGTAGAAAAGAGTCATTTTATTTCAGGCTACACCACGTGTTCGGTCACGTCTGTGCCGTGCTTCTGCAGCATGTTTCGTTACGGTTACACTCGAAGATCTGAAATTATACAGCGGCGTAGGTGAGAAGCGTTCCCTCAGAACCACACAACGTCCTCCGCCACCAAAAAATAAACTCGCCGCAGGCCTCAGGGCCACGTTTACAGAAGAAACAAGCCGTTTGTTGGAGAAAACAGGAATGTAGTCTGCCAAACAGCATTCTCCTGGCAGGTAATAATCGGTCTTGTTTAGCGCAGACGTTCGGACGTCTCCCTGAGGTTAACCAGACAAGC
This sequence comes from Channallabes apus, assembly GCA_030522415.1. Taxonomy (NCBI): domain Eukaryota; kingdom Metazoa; phylum Chordata; class Actinopteri; order Siluriformes; family Clariidae; genus Channallabes; species Channallabes apus. The sequence continues at coordinate 12,541,592 of CM060127.1, forward strand.
CTGGACGCACAGCATACACATACAAACGGCATGTTTGCTTAGTGCAAACACAGCAAAGACACACACACACACACACACACACACACACACACACACACACACACACACACACACACATGTGCAGTAGAGAGTTCAGTAAAGGATTTAGGGGAGATACACACACAGAGAAAGTCATTTAAATGGAGTTAATAGATTTATGCTTCTCTGTGTGAGCTGAAGGCCAGACTTAGTTTTTTTGGCGTGAACTGAACATTACTGTGGTAGTGCAATTTTTCTTCCCCTGTAATTTGATGTCAAAAAATTTCTTTGCAAACTTTAATGTTCATCCTTTAGTTCGATAAAATATTTACTTAATTGATTCGTTTGTTCAATAATTTCAACTCATTTCCATTAATTTTTTTCTTAAAATGAAGAAGGTATTTTTTCTCAGTGGTGTAGTGGTTAGACCTGTGGTCTCGAACCTCCTAGGTCAAGGGTTCGATTCCTGCCTCAGGTCTTTGTGAGTTTACATGCTCTCCACGTGTTTGCTGGGTTTCCTCTGGGGACTCTGGTTTCCTCCCACAGTACAAAGACATGCAGATTAAGCTAACTGGTATTTCCATATTCCCCTTAGTTTTTGTGTGTGTTTGCTCTTGTGTGCCACATGATGGATTGGCACCCCATCCAAGGTGTTCCCCGCCACGTTTCCTGGGATAGGCTCCAGGTTTCCTGAAGGTGGTAAACTGTTTTTTAATCAGGTTTAATACCACACCTCATCACACCCACTCACACCTCAACACAATTAAGACTGTATCACCCTTTCCTCTGGCCCTCTATCACATGACCCAAAATCATAACCATAACTAGGCATGCTGCTCACAGCAAGCTACGACACATCACTCAGATCTTATCACACCTAAGGATTAAAAGGTTTATCAGTAAAATCTTACTTCATTACCTTATCCTGATACCTGATCTGCTTTTGTGAAAGCGTACATGGTTTGAAAATGTGCCAATTATATAACAGCAGGTAGACCACAAAGGCTAAAACGCATCCAGTTTAAATATTTTAAATTACTGTAGCAGGAATGATTTATAATTGCAATAAATTATTGTAAAACATTGAGGTAGTTTTAGTGTAGCACTGGTAGTTTCACCATGTGGTCAAAAGTATCTGAACACTATAAAGTGTAAATGGAATCAGGCTACTTAATCTTTAATCATAAATTATTATATCATGGTATATGCAAAATAGGATAAGACAATAACTATGGTTGCGTATTAATAATGGAAAATTATTTTGGAAAATAATTTTTCCAAAATGTATTTGATCCTGATATAGTGCTCAAACTTCTTCTAGTAATAATAATTCATTCATTCATTTTCTATACCGCTTAATCCTGTGTTCAGGGTCGCGGGAGGCCTGGAGCCTATCCCAGGAGACTTCGTGGTACACCCTGGACAGGGTGCCAATCCATCGCAGGGCACACACACATAGTAATAATAATAATCATTAAAAATCACTTAACTACAAAAATGCATGCACTATTCGTACTATTCTGGAAAACTCTTTAAATACTGTTCACAAGTTTTAGTGTTTGCTTTATTTTGTGTTGATCTGTAATGGGAATTTAATGGATTTTTTGACCTGATGACATTTTATTGTATTCTGATGGTAATATTCCAATGTATTCCACTAAACCATACATGTTGTGTTATGGAACAGTTTAAGAAGAGGCAGTAAAGTGCAGTAAAAAGCGTTTCATCCAAGATGGGTTGAAATAATCAAAACAAGGTGGGACAAAACTATCAAAGACAAACAAACAAAACAGAGGTGAATACACAGTTAGGCGAGGATGGTAATAAGGCTAAGCAACAAACGGGAAGAAGTGACATTTATACTTTGCAAAGCCTTTGTGTTCTTGAGTTCCCTTATACTGGAGTGTGATGGTGTGTCAGAATTCAGGTGATCCTGCACCTTTTGTAGTCCTTGTTCGTCATATTAGTACGCTGGGGGGGATCAGATGTTTGGGGTTCAGGTAGGTTGGTTATTTCATTGGCAGTTTTAAAACATTTACGAAAATTGGGAAAGTTATCCAATAATGGATTACACGGGCAGTATTAAATTACTTCTTCTTCATCTTATTATTATTACATTTTCTTGGCCAGTGTTATAGAAAACCATTATGTGATAGTCTTTGTAGATCAGTTTTCATAGATCATGGAAAATCCTGGTTAGCTAATAATTACTTTATTTGTCCATTAAATTGTATTTACCTGCTTAGAAAACACATTAACATACATTATACAAGAATAAAAACAAGCTTAAATGAATCCTATTATAATAGCGACATGATACACAAACACAAACAAACCTCCACTACTCATCATTTTTATAGAGCTTTAAGTGAACTAGCAATGTGGTTGCCTTTAAATAAGCTAGCTAGCATTGGTGTAAAAACAGATTCAAATGCGCAAAGGAAAGGAAACACGCTAGTGGCTAGCTAAAAGCTTTGTAGGTAATGTTAGATTAGCCCAGTGGTTCTCAAAGTGTGGGGCCCCACTAGTGGGGAATACAGACATGACAGGTGGGGCGCAATGAACGGGAGGAAATTAGTGGAAAATAATAGGAAAGTACCTATTCTAATTCATGCTTTTCTTTATTGATAATGAAGAGTGCACTCTCAAAACTAAACAATCACACACAAATAAATGGATCATTAATACAAGTAAATTTAAAATAACATCAGTTGTGGGCCGGGAGAAAAAGTGGAACCATAGTGCAACAATAACGGTTTAACGTCGGACAAACTTGAGCAGCGCTGCTCGAATCACAAACCTGCGCGAGCCACTGGGCAGCGCTGCGCGACTCTGACAGAAATAAACTGCACCGACCATCAAAATACATTTTACCCCGCTGGGATGCGCACGTACAAACCAGGCATGGCAAGGCGGAAACAATATTAAACAGTCCTGACATTTTAAATAAATTGAGTCGCGCAGGTTTGTGATTCGAGCGGCGCTGCGCGATCCACCGGGCTGCGCAAATAAACCCGATCATTACTGAGCTACCCAGATAGTCGCGCTGCGCTGTATTTGCGCAGATATTTGGTTCAATCGGGTGCCGCGGTTTCGTCCCACTTTTGATGTGTTTGGCTTCACATACACTTCGACAATGGAAGAAGACGGCGCAGCAGCAGTGAGTTTACTTACATGTGACGAAACAAACAACGAGGAGATTGTAAAGAAAAAAAGCTGCATCGTCTGTGGTGTGGAATTGGTTTGGATATAAGAAAAGTGATACGAATGAGATGAACGTGTTTTAGAAGGTACGCAAGTGCACTGTTTTAACAAGTGGTGGAAACACGTCAAACCTTTTCTATCATCTGAAATCCAAGCCTCCAAACAAATATGGCCAAAGTAAAAAAAAATGCGGCAAACCTCATCAATTCACAGTTTAAATAAAATTACATAAAAAAATAAAATTATGTAAAACAATTTCTTTGTGTTTGCATTTTCAGATACAAATTGCTATATTGTGATATATATCGTTATCGAGGTAGAAAAATCGCTTCTACCGTGATAGAAGATTTTGGTTATATCACCCACCCCTAATGAAGTCTATCTTGAGCTTGGATTCATGGTGGGGGCAGAAGAGAGACCCGTGTGTGTTTTGTGTCTTAAACCGCTGGCAGCAGACCGCATGAGACCCAACAAATTAGGAAGACACTTAGTGACAACACACTCACCGTCACGTTAATAAACCACTGGACGTCTTTGAAAGAAAGCTGGCAGAATACAGACAGCAGGAGAATCGCATGGTAACATCTGAATCAGTGGACAGCAAAGCACAAATGGCTTCATTCAAAGTTGCATACAGAATTGGCCAGTGCAAAAAAACTACTAATGATTGCTGAGCAGCTAATAAACATGGGGTCAATTATGCAAAGATAAGTGACAACGTAAGCCTTGTAACAATTGCAGGTGTATTTTATCTTATTTTTAACTTGGTGGTGTTTGATCGTATTGGTTTAGAAATTGATATTTCAATAAACAGTAAACTTTTTATGATGTCTATACGACGTATCTTTATCATCCGAAATGTGCTGGTATGTGGACGGGAAGCTGCAGCATCAGCTATGACATACTGGAAACCGGAAATATCAGAACAAACAACGCGAGAAGAAAACAAGCGTTTGGCGTGCGTGTGGAAAAGGTAAGCAGGAATTAATTCCCATCTTTCTAAATAGAAACGAAATATAAACATAAATGTCACCTGTTGTTTAGCGATGTTTAGTCACGTTATTTTGGTTTAAGCTATTTCTTGTATTTTTAATGACACTTAAAATACCGACGGTTATATGCGCGTGCTTAATCTGTGGTTCGGTTCTGGTTTCGGTCTGTTCTCATGAGTTGTGAAGCGTGAGGAACAAAGTTTCTAAATGAATTTAGTTAATTTGCTAAATTAAGTATCATGAATTTTAATTGAATATCTATCTCTATATTTTTTCACAGCAGTTTGTGACTGAAAGTGTGTCTGCATCTGACTTCAGGAGTTTCCTGACCAACGGATCTAACGGTCATATTTAAAAGTCATAACGTACAGTTAAGTACAAAACGTTTCTGTTGGTGTTTAATTTTTTTTCTATGATTAAAACTTATTTGTGGTGTTTTATGTTTTGTACATCTTTTCAAATTGAGACCTCATTTGTAAGTTTGTAAAACATTAAATATAAAATAAAAAATTCTGTTTTATCCCGTTTGTCTTACGCTTCCTTCCTTCACAGAATTCTGTTGACCGGTTAATTATAATTAACTGAGGGTATTTGATTAAAATAATGGGAGGGGGGTGTTTTAATAAAACGACGTCTATCCGACATGAATCAGACATTTGGCAGATGCGTGAACATCTGATTATCATCGTCTAAAGAGCGGATCAGGGACGTTTTAATTCATTTACGTCTTAAATACGTAGGCTAAGTGTCGTTCACGGACGTCTCGGCGGCATCTGCCAGATAAGCAAACGCCCTCTGCCAGACATCTGCCAGACGAAAAAGATGATGTCGCATAGACGTCTCCGCGACGTGTGTGTGCTATCTGGGTTACAGTAAATGTTATATTAACATTTAAGTTAAAGTCTGTTTATTTCATTCAGTGATTAATGTGAAAACCTGAAATTAACTGAAAAAAAATCGTCATATTGTGTTTCAAATAAATTAAAACAACATTAATAAATTTTTTTATTTGGTATTTTAATAAGAATTCTAGCTAAGAAAAGGGATAATGGTGTTGTATTATGCTAGGTTAGCTTATTCCCGAAAAAACAGCTAATAAAACTAGAAACTAAAAAGAAAATAAATTAAAGGAAAGAAAACAAAGGTCAATAATTAAAGTCAAAACAATTAAACAAACAGAAAAATTATAATTTGGTTTAACACTAGCGTATTGAATGTGACTTAAGTAAGATAAATAGAAAGTTTTTTTTTTTTTTTACAGTTAATCTTTCACTGGTGAATGCTAGTTATTCCTTTAAGTAGATGATACAATAACAAGGTGAAATGTTTCACAGGTTGCCTAAATATCCTCTGAACCTCCATGTCCTGTCATTTCTCGCTCTACACCGTCTTTTACTACTGAAACATCTGGAGTGTCTCATGCTATTAAGTGCTGATTTAGTTTTTTCAGTGACTGACAGGAAGCGTGAAGGCTGAGATCGAGAGCGAGAAAATACCAATGCGAAAAAGAAAAGAGGGTACGGAGTAAAATGAAGGAATGTAAACATACAGTAGATTCCCGCTGGAGGAGCAGTGATAAAAACGTCAAAGCGAGTCAAAAGTGGTTAAAGTGATGTGATCAGAGAAGACCGGGATAGTGTAGTGACACGGCCGAGAGCCATGTATGATATTCAATCCTTTAAAAATTAGCATCCTGGGGTTGAACCACAGGGTCCGGACCGGCATTCTGATCGGGCGTGTTTGGTTTGGCCCGGCTCGGCCTTGATCTCTAGAGGACTGGCTGTTAATCCACGTGGGGGAGGATCTTTAAAAATAAAAAACAAACCCCAAAAAAAAGCAACGTAAAATCTCTTTTTAATTAGTGAAGTATTCACTTTGAATTGCATAATGATTTCCAAATGTGAGAGTGGGAGAGGAGGTAAGGAGATACGACTCGGAGGAACGGCCTGACTTTTGGCTGGCCTCGCACACGTGTGTGTGTGTGTGTGTGTGTGTGTGCAGCCTGGCTCTGCATTCATGAGAATAAGCGAGTGACAGAATAACAAGCTGGCTAATGAAATCAAACGAGCCCTGACTGAGTTATCAGCTCCCTGGGGAACAGCTTGGTGTATTGTTCCCTAGCGCGCACTCGCGTCAGGCGTCTGAGACAGTCGTCACTTTCTCACTCAGATGGTTTGAGTCATGTTTGATTTCATACTGTAGTCCTGGGACACAGATGATAAACCTAATATTAAGAGTTAACTGTGAAGCTGCTTTGAAGAAAATGGTTTAAAAATAAAACCACAGTATGACATAGATCTTGTTTATCGGTACACGCTCAGGGTTTGCTACACACCGCATCTGTCTTTTTATACACCGGAATGAAATGGAAGAGTTTTATTAGTAACGAATAAAGTTAACTAGTGTTTGCTTGCTCTTAAAATAGGCTGGCCAACATAGCAAAAATAATAAATCTGTGTTTTTATTAGGAAATATTATTTATTTTACAACCCTGCTAAGAAAAAAACACGCCTTATATTCCTGCTAATAATTTTGAAAATGACTACATAAGGTAACGCTAGCTACTGTAACTTGCGCAGTATTCCTCTGTAACAAAAATCCTTGGAGGGAGAAACAAATAAGGACTTAAGATGCAGGAGATAATCACAACAAAAAGATATAAAATAACTAATAAAGATCAGACGATGCTCTAGGGTCGTTGCACTGGACCACCCTTAAGACATGACTCGGGTCACAGTCCAGGCCACATAGAACAAAACACGTCTCCTTTTATGGGCTCAGACATCGAGGGGCTAACGGCGAGTTTAAAGTGTCAGGGCTCAACTCTCAACAAGCATTCATGAGCTCATCATGGCGGCGGTCCAACGTCCTCGGAGCCCCAGACGATCCTCCTTCTGTCACCCGAGCTGACCCAACCCGACCCAAGCTACTGAGGCCGGGTGCTAACACAAAGCCTCTGTTCACCACACAGGAAGGAAGAAGGGTGTGGACGGAGGACGAGAACGAAACGTGATGATAAAACGTAAAGAGAACCGGAGGACGGGAAAGTCCTAAAGAGACTGAAATACACGCTTGTTGTCTGTCTGAACATGAGATCATGCAAAAACATGCAGAAACCGCATGAGCACGCTGTTCAAGCACTCGAGGCCTGAAGAGAAGCGGCCAGATAGCCACAAGCCAGGAGACGTGCCAAGACTGGACGGCTATTTTCAGAGCGAAACGAGTCTCTGGCGCCAGAGCGTGTGGACGGCCGATTGAAGGACAGCCGAAGTGGTGACAGCGCAAGGCCTCGGCGTAATGATGCGGCTGCTGTGAACGAGCACCAAGGGAACACACTAGCGCTCTCCTTCACGTCTCACGGCTGCCGCTGATTAACAGTCAGAAAGGAGGAAAGCAAAAACAAGCTTTGAGTTATACTTTAGAAGTTGTTGAAGGTCCTCGACCACACAGCGGGACAGCAACCTCCTGACCGCCCGAGCAAACACATAGCGGCAGAGTGTCTTCGCGCTGTGTGTGTGTGGTTAAGCAGAAAGATACATCCACACACAGATAAAAGACAGCAAGCCTAATTGGTTTCTCATACAAGAGGAAAAGCAGAATTCGTGTTTCACTGGAGCAGTTCTAATTTAAAGCATATGCTGATCTCACCGCGCTGCATCTCCCGAGACACGCATGGCCAAAAATATACCAAGCCCAGCTCATACAGTAAGACTTTGAGTGCAAATCATTTACAATATGAAGATCTGAATCATGCCAGAAACTACAGAATGACCCGAGTCACATGGGAACAATTCCTTCTTCGGGCTATGCTTATTTACAACGTCAACACTTCACAAGCTGATTTAAACGTAACGTCACCGGACTGAGGTTCCGAGTTCTCCGCTTAATTAACCTCGCGCCCCATAAGAGCCCCTACACACGTCTGTCGTATAAAACAAACACGCTTGCACGTTACCATGCGGCCTATAAAAGCACCACCATCTAGTAATTAGGCCGCATTCCCGGAGCAGTCCAGCTCAAAAATCACTATAATTTCATAAACAACGTGGCAATTTGCTAGGCAGGGAGCGCAGGACTCTCTAAGCGTCCGTCATTGCGTTTTGGGAAGGACAGAAAGAGCGTGGTTTCCTGCACGGAGACTAAATCAGCTGTCCGAATCCAAAAAGCCGGCAGCAGTTTGTCCGTGTAATTATAATCTCCTTGATTTCTATCGATCGTAAGCGCTCTTGGTTTTCTAAACTTTAATATTTTGGGTTAAAGGTTAAACTGTTGGTGAAATCAGTCACTGATGGGAGGTTATATATATAATATATATATATATATAATCATTTTGTTCAATAAAATGCCAATCTTTAATGAGGCAAGTCCGATGGTCCTGACACAACACCATCACTCATGTGCTGCTCGAACATCCAAATTTGTCTTGAATCTTTCTTGACATGTTCACATGATTTGGTGTGTGATTGAAATAAAGAAGTGATTTCAGCATGATGGTGTAATACATAATAGATGCGAATCATGGGATCTTCACATCACCTCATCTCTCCAGTTGTGGCTGTTCGTCCCCATACTGTCTCATTAATCTGAATTTCCATAGAGTATGAAAAATGAATACATTTATGAATTAATTAATACATACATAAACGATAAAGGCTGATACATTGCTGTAAATATCATTTTAAACTTCCTGAAAATAAAAAATGTGGCCCAGTGTAGACATTTTTAATTCTGGGGGGGAAAAACTATTTGCTTTTCCTTCTCTCTCTCTCTCTCTCTCTCTCTCTCTCTCTCTCTCTCTCCAGCACTTTCTAATATGTCCTTCAATGCCTTTTAATTTTACATTTTATTCTTTTGTTTACTCTCATTATTTTTGCTAACAAATTTCTAAAATGTCATCGTCTTATATTTTCTTTTATATAAAGCACTTTAAATAATTAGTGTGTATAAAATTATGTCTTGCTTGGAAACTTAACCAAAAATAAACTAAATAAATAAATAAATAAATAAATCTATATAATGTTATACTCTCCAAGGATAAGTCAAAGCAAGCGTTATTTTTTCTTTTAGAACAGACACACTTCTGTTTTACACATGATGATTTGTTCTTATTCTACTGGACATTAATAATAAAGGTATGATAAACTCCCAGATGGTATCAGGTGGCTCAGTGTAATAACATAACCCCATCCCGGGGCAGATTTCAGCCTCCTAGACTGCTCTGAACATTCCTAAACTCAATTCAGTGCTGTACAGCTCTGCTCATGTCTTTGAACAAGTGACCAACACACACACACACACACACACACTCCACTGCTCTGTCTTGTGTCACTGCCTCTATTAGAGAAATTGGAGGTAATTAGCACTCGGACTCTATAAACGAACCAGGGCTCATTACACAGAAATAAGAAGAACATGTCAGGACTGGCAGGGATATCTCCTGGATGTTAACCATGCTCCTGATAATCACCGCACAATTACCACAGGAAGAGGAAGACAAGGTCGATCGAGTGCGAGTCGAGGTCATGCTGTGATTACACATACTCTTTATTTAAAAAAAAAATCTATTATAGGCTTTCTCTTTTATGTCAACTGAAAATAAATTAAAATTAAGGTGTGAAAAAATACATTTTGGTATTTCACCGACAAAAAGTTAAGCGCTCTCGAGTCACTGGATAGATTTTAGTGATAACGGCTAAAAAAAACCATCAAAACAGTATTTTATTCCTGTTATACTACAGCAATACAAGCATTATTTATTGAAGGATATACATTTTTTGCTATTTATATTCAGGATGTGAATAATTAACCAATAAACTGGCAAAAAAAGAAATAATGATGGTGTTGGTCCACTGTGTTTTCTCAGATCCCAGGTCAGCACAGCTGTCTACCAGGACGTTTTAGAGCACTTCATGCTTTCCCCTGCTGACCAGCTTTATGGAGATGCTGATTTCATTTTCCAGAAGGACCTGGTACCTGCCCACACTGCCAAAGTACTAAAACCTGGTTTTAGAACTTGATTGGCCAGCAAACTCACCGCCCTATACCCCATAGAGAAGAGCTAAAATATCCATAACACCTTACTGTAGCAGTGCCACAGACCGATCGCCTCCATGCTATGAAGCATTGCTGCAGTAATTCAAAGGGAGCAACGAGCAAATATTGAGTGCTGTACATGTTCTGTACTATGTTCAACATTTCTGTGTTAAAATATTTTTTATTGGCCTTAAGTAATATTCTAATTTTATGTGATACTGAATTGTGGGTTTTCATTAGCTATATACTGTATACAGTATATACAAGGGTTGGACAATGAAACTAACACTGGTCAATTTAGTGTTGGAGGTTTCATGGCTAAATTTGACCAGCCTGGTGGCTAATCTTCATTGACTGCACATTCCACCAGGAAGAGCAGAGTGTGAAGGTTTAATTAGCAGAGTAATAGCACAGTTTTGCTTACAAAACTGCAATGCACACAACATTATAAGTGACATATCAGAGTTCAAAGGAAGACAAATTGTTGGTGCGCGTCTCGCTGGCGCATCTGTGACCAAGACAGCAAGTCTTTGTAATGTATCAAGAGCCACGGTATCCAGGGTAAGGTCAGCATACCACCAAGAAGGACAAACCACATCCAACAGGACGCAAGAGACGCAAGATGAAGCTGCCTGAAAGGGACGTCCAGGTGCATAAAACCACAGCTGCCCAACTCACTGCAGAATTAAATCTGCACCTCAATTCTCCTGTTTCCACCAAATCTGTTCGTCAGGAGCTCCACAGGGTCAATGTATATGGCCGGGTGCTATAGTCAAATATTTGGTTTCCATGGTGCCAGCAGCGAAAATCTTGGGCTGTGGACAATGTGAAACATGGATTGTTCTCTGATGAGTCCACCTTCACTGTCTTTCCAACACCCGGGAGAGTTACGGTGTGGAGAATCCCCAAAGAAGCATGCCACCCAGACTGTTGCATGCCCAGAGTGAAGCATGAGGGTGGCGTGATGGTTTGGGCTGCAATATCATGGCATTCCCTAGGCCCAATACTTGTGCTAGATGGGCGTGTCACTGCCAAGGACTACCGAACTATTCTGGAGGACCATGTGCACCCAATGGTTTAAACTGTGTTTACCATCCTGAAGGCAGTGCCGTTTATCAGGATGAGAATGCACCAATACACACAGGAAGACTGATAGCAGAGTGGTTTGATGAACATGAAAGTGAAGTCGAACATCTCCCATGGCCTGCACAGTCACCAGATCTAAATATTACTGAGCCACTTTGGGTTGTTTTGGAGGAGCGAGTCAGGAAACCTCCACCAGCATCATATAGTGACCTGGCCACTGTTCTGCAAGTGTTACCTTTTTAATTGAATTACTGAAACAAATCAACTTTTCGTTATCAACGATATTCAAAATTATTGAGATGCACCTGTGTGTGTGCATATACACCAATAATATTTGTTTTATATAATACAGGTCCTTCTCAAAAAATTAGCATATTGTGATAAAGTTCATTATTTTCTGTAATGTACTGATAAACATTAGACTTTCATATATTTTAGATTCATTACACAACTGAAGTAGTTCAAGCCTTTTATTGTTTTAATATTGATGATTGTGGCATACAGCTCCTGAAAACCCAAAATCCCTATCTCAAAAAATTAGCATATTTCATCCGACAGATAAAAGAAAAGTGTTTTTAATACAAAAAAAGTCAACCTTCAAATAATTATGTTCAGTTCTGCACTCAATACTTGGTCGGGAATCCTTTTGCAGATTCTTGTGTCTCTCAACTTTCTCTTCACAATATCCCACAGATTCTCTATGGGGTTCAGGTCAGGAGAGTTGGCAGGCCAATTGAGCACAGTAATACCATGGTCAGTAAACCATTTACCAGTGGTTTTGGCACTGTGAGCAGGTGCCAGGTCGTGCTGAAAAATGAAATCTTCATCTCCATAAAGCTTTTCAGCAGATGGAAGCATGAAGTGCTCCAAAATCTCACTCCTAGCTGCATTGACCCTGCCCTTAAAACACAGTGGACCAACACCAGCAGCTGACATGGCACCCCAGACCATCACTGACTGTGGGTACTTGACACTGGACTTCAGGCATTTTGGCATTTCCCTCTCCCCAGTCTTCCTCCAGACTCTGGCACCTTGATTTCCGAATGACATGCAAAATTTGCAACCTGTAGCCCATTTCCTGCACACGCCTGTACACGGTGGCTCTGGATGTTTCTACTCCAGACTCAGTCCACTGCTTCCGCAGGTCCCCCAAGGTCTGGAATCGGTCCTTCTCCACAATCTTCCTCAGGGCCCGGTCACCTCTTCTCGTTGTGCAGCGTTTTCTGCCACACTTTTTCCTTCCCACAGACTTCCCACTGAGGTGCCTTGATACAGCACTCTGGGAACAGCCTATTCGTTCAGAAATGTCTTTCTGTGTCTTACCCTCTTGCTTGAGGGTGTCAATGATGGCCTTCTGGACAGCAGTCAGGTCGGCAGTCTTACCCATGATTGCGGTTTTGAGTAATGAACCAGGCTGGGAGTTTTTAAAAGCCTCAGGAATCTTTTGCAGGTGTTTAGAGTTAATTAGTTGATTCAGATGATTAGGTTAATAGCTCGTTTAGAGAACCTTTTCATGATATGCTAATTTTTTGAGATAGGGATGTTGGGTTTTCATGAGCTGTATGCCACAATCATCAATATTAAAACAATAAAAGGCTTGAACTACTTCAGTTGTCTGTAATGAATCTAAAATATATGAAAGTCTAATGTTTATCAGTACATTACAGAAAATAATGAACTTTATCACAATATGCAAATTTTTTGAGAAGGACCTGTATTTCTCTGTACCTTTTACCTGTACACCACAAGAGGGTGCACTTGCAGTTCAGGTATTGTGTATTATTAGACACCTATTTATAGCCACCTTGCGTTTTCAGTGTTAACAGAAAAAAAAGGGATTCAGGTTCCTACTGCTTTGACTCTTCTCATCTATTGTTAAATACTGTTTTATAAAAACAATTAAACTCTTAAACAATTAAAAATTCGTCTAAGCCAAGCATCCTCCATTCAAATCTCAGTGAAGTATCTGAATCTAGCCAACTGATATTTCTGAAGCTTTGGAGGAAAAAAAAAATCTTGAATTTGAGCTGCTTGTGTGACTCGAGTGTTTGTACTGTAGCTACGGTTAAAGTGCAACATCACATCACATATCGGCAAGACTTATTTTAGTTATGTTGGAAACGTTGGAATTCATCATGTCAGAGCATGTACAGTACTATCTTCACTCATCAACATGACTCATTTTTTTCACTGGTATTTTGTCTTTCATATTTTGTTTTTCTTTCTGTTGTCAATCAGAGCTGCGAGCTGATTGGTCAGGTGATAATGAAATCAGTTTATGACATGCTGTGATTTCCTCAACAATTACTTTTTCTTCTTTTTTCTGCTTTTGGCAGCTTCTTCAGAATTGCCACCAAACTCTATGACACTCATGGCAGAAATTCCTGTACAATTCCTGTAAATCATTAAATTCAGCCATAATTTGACCACAGATGACGTCAACAGAAAACATCTTCCCCACGTTCATTACATACAATAGCATCACCACCTCTACACTCCAAAACAAATTGTGAATGAAGTTCTTTTCCCCCATAATCTTCCTTCTAGAAACTTAACAACGCTGCACTGTGGTATCTTGAAAAGAGCAGTTAATAAAGTGTACTTGATTCGAGCACATAATCTCCGAGCAGTATAATCCCATAACAAATGGCTCCGGGGTTCCTGTAAGAGGAAAGCAGATCCCTTCTAATATCAGAGCAGAGCGAGTGGACGAACCCCCTCCACACCCCTGCTCCCGTCCCCATCCTTCTCCTGAGCTCTAAAAGGCCTCCTTTGTCCGACGGCCGTTGCCATGGCGACTGCGGTCCGACTGTAAGGCCTTTAAAATTATTAGCATTCCTACCGATTACGAGCACTGTAGCAAAGCCCCAGCGATCAGATGAGGATTTAAAAAAAAAACACCCTCACTGTGTTCTTAGTAAAACATTTTTTCCCTCTACCCTTCAGTTAAACCCCAACATTAATTAAAACAGAATTATAGAACGGAGAGGAACATGAAACCTCAGACAAACCAAACACGCGGGGCTGTGAGCGGGAGCGCAGGGACGACTTCACTTTCTGACTAATAAAGCTCACATTCATACAGATCACAGCGATGGGAAAGACAGACCAAAATACATGTGCAAAATTACAAATGAGAAAAAAAAATTCTGAAATTTTATTCCGTATTTAACGAAACAGCCAAACTCGGCGCAAGTGGGAAGGTTCGATGGCATGAACCTGAAAGTTGTGATTTCAAATCTCAGAGAATTTTTGTGTGTTTGACTTTGGACAGAAAACATTCTTGCCCATCCGTAGCTGGGGTCGAGCGAGCAGGATGAAGGTGTGGCACACTTGCATGCCTACATCATAACTTCCCACCTGAGTTCAGTGCCTGTTCAGTTGAAGAGGTTTATGTAAGAAGGACACAGGAAGCTGGAATTTATCCACTACGTCTTTCCGTACTGCATCTTTTTTGGATCTTTCAAGAAAGACCGCAGGGATGCATAGCTAGGAGTCCATAAAAGCAAAATTCGTGGCACTCTCTGGGTAGGAGCCTTCTCTGCCTTCCCTGCCAATCATGGTAACATTTAACAAGCTTGGGTATGTGGAAGAGGGGAGACAGCGCTGTTGTTACTAGTTGTTGTTTGATGGCGGGGCTGGTGGATATGGGGCATGGGAATCATCACGCTACCAGAAATTTGTCATCGATCATCTTTGGTTTTGAACAAAATAATTGCATAGAAACATCAAGTTGAACATCGTACAGATCAGAATAAAGACGACACACTTGTAACATCCATAATTCAGTATGGATCAGTGTGTGGATGAAGTGAATGTGTGCTGGAGAAGCAGTGGGTGGAAATGTAAAGCAAAAGCAAAAAGCCCACTGGGGAGTTGGGGGAACTACACAAGGACAAGGCGAGACCAACCCTGAGGGGGAAACGGTGGTCGAGTCGAATCGAGTCAAGCAGAGCCATGTGATGGGAAAGAACATCACGCTGCTCCTTCAAGGCTGCTGCACTGCTTTCAGCTCAACAATTATCCTTTTGTTTTGTGTTTTTTTTTTGTTGTTGTTTTGAGCTCGATTTCACCCTTTACGTGTGGTCACAGTTTGAGACACGTCTTTCTAATTACAGCGTCTTCGATTAAACAGCTTAAGCAGGTTTAGTGTGATTCTGCATACTGTACAGTAGATCTCGAGCTGACTGGTTAACGCTTTCGCCAGAGTAATGTGAACACACTCAAATAGTTTTAACATTAAATTTAATTAATGCTTAATATTTGGTTGCATATGATTTCCACTGACATCACCAAACTGTTTCGTTCTTCCTTTGTTATGATTGAGGAAATGTATTCTATTGGATGTGTTTCTCTGTAAAGTAGGAGGATAGAACGTCTCTGTAGAGGTTTGAAGTCTTCCTGCTGCTCCCACCCTGAGATCCAGTATCGATAAATAATAGTAACAATGGTCCAGAAGCACCTATTCAAGCCCAACCCTTGCCGATCCTCTGATGACTGATCAACCCATGCGCTTGAATGTTTTGATCATGAGTTCTCTTCTTTCTCCACATCTCCACACATTGGTCTTTCCATCCCGTTGGTGGAGGTTCATCTTGGTTCCTGAACTTTGAATTTAGTCCTTGGGAATTCTTCCAGTGGGGGATTGTAAGGCCTTCACCCCTGTCCCTGGGAGCTTGTTCATTCTTTTTCAAGACATTACCGTGATATTGAATTGGCTAAACCCAGTGCTTCTGGCATGACTCCAATTCTCCCTCTTTTCTTAAATTTAAAATGCTTTCCTTTTCCCCCCTGTAGACGGCTCTCTAGTCTATAATCTGGTTCATCCATTTGAACAACAAATGCATTGTTCATGAATGAAACCCAGGGCTCAAACCAAGACTAGCTAAGAGCTATTAACTGCTTAAACAATCAATTAAACAAATGAAACAGGGCTCACATGGCCAACAGGAATTACTTCTCAGACATGTTCCAATACTTTTGGTTATTTAGAAAAATGGGTTTATATTGCCAGGTTCGTTGCCACCCTAAAAAACAGAAGAAAAACCAGTGATCTCAGTGTATTTCTCCTTTTAAGCGCCAATATAATTATAACCAAATACCCATGATGCAATACTTTTTTTTTTATACAAAAATGACATTCCACACTGACATCAAACCTCCAACATGCTCTTGCGACGTTTCCCCACACCTAGATGTAAATATCATAAAATGAAAGCTAAAACTTCTCAAACCCAAATGTCTTCAATGACCAGCAAAAACAAAAAGTTGACCTTGCTGTTCCAGTAGTTATGGAGGGACGTATTTGAGACCTAATACAGCACATTACTGAATAAGTTTTTACACACTGAAAGAAAATTCTTTGCAAAAACTATATTTTTTAGTTTATTTAAAAATATATATTTTTAAAAGTAAAAAGAATGAAAATTGTAGAGTATTTATAATAATAATATCTGAAAAAAATTATGCATTAAAGACTTCCACACAAAAGGCAACCTTACCATGGTACAGTACATGGTACCAATTTAGGAACACACAAAGAATCTATTTATTAATATCTACATTTCACTGTTTACATTCTCAGGTAGAATTCTGGAGAAAATCACATCAGTTCTACATTAAACATTTGAATTCCTGCTTCAGATTTGTGACATGATTAACTATTCATATTAACTATTGAGAATTGTTTAATGTTACACACATGGTGATTTCTCCAATGGCCAGAGTTTTCACAGCAGAAAACGTGTAATCTTTAGGAAAAGTGCGTCCAGCTCATGTCACATCAGCATCCTAAACGTAAATACTGTACATAATTTTGTCATTTGTTTGCATCATCCTGGAGAGTTGGATTAACAGCCTGTGACTAGTGATAGATAATAATCTGGTGGTTTGAGAGAAGCACAGACTTTAGCCAACGTGAGGGCAAATGTCACATCACAAGATGACAATTATAATTCGAATGCAATACTGTGAAATTTCTTTACGTGCCAGAATAAAAAAATCATGACTATAAACAGTTTAAGCATGAAATGTTTATTAAGTGTTAATGCAGTATGGAGATTATTGGGCACTGGTGGTTCAGTAGTAGGTTTCTCGCCCGCCGTGCAGAAGGCTCGGGTTTAATTCCCACCCGATGCACAAACTCCAGTCACTGGATACAGTACCGGTTCCCAGGCACGGAGGGTCGCGTCAGGAAGGACAGCAGGCGTAAAAAAACCTGTGCCAAGTTGTTGTGTGGATCGGATGGTCCGCTGTGGCGACCCCTCGATAGAAGCAGCCGAAAGACTAACAATGTAGTATGACGATTATTTCTGTTTATTTAACATGAAGCTGTACAGATGATAAACAGGAAGTTCACCTGCACGCACTTTCACACATTCGGGTTCAGTCAACTAATTTACAGGTTTCTGTAAAGGCATAAAGAGAAAGAAACAAAGAAATCATTGTAGATGTGGACACTGCAAAAAAAAAGACGAAATATTCTTGAATCTCGCCAAACCTAACTATAATTTCTTACAACAAACAAAATATGATTATTAAGCTTATTTCTATTTATTAAGCTGGTTTTTATTTAGAACGTTAGACTTTATTATTTAGGTAGTAAAAATAAATTTTTTGGAAAGAAGTAAAATTCTAGCATAATTTATTTAGCAAGATCTGTCGAACAGCTGAGATTTCCTGAAAAGCTTTAATACAATCGTTTGTTTTATTGTGCAAAGGAAAAAAAAACAATTAAGATGAAATAAAACTGTTCACATGTTTTACCAATATTCATGTTTTTTTCTTCTTTTTTTATTTGGAAAACAAATTCAGTTTTTTTGTGGGGACAAAAAAAAAAGCATACATTAAAAACAAACAAATAATCAGCCTTCGCACGTCTCTACTGCTCAAAAAGTAGCTTTAAACGTTACTGAGACCTAACGATGATGTGGCTCACTACTGCCATCTACTGAGCAAAGCAGGTTTGTGGTGTTTGTTTTTGTTTTTTTGGGGCGTGTTAGAAAGATATTGGTTTGTGTGTAGGCGGGGCCTAAAGCTAAATCTGCCGTCGTCTGAGGTCACCTAAACCTGAACTTGTAACCAAATTTGACTAAATCGAAAATCCAAAAGTATCTGGACAAGTTTAACACTGCTCTGTCATAAACTCTACAGAGAACCTTTAAATGTTTCTCTAGAGGGACAAACAGGAAGTGCAGCACCCCAGACCCATAAAGGAAGAAGAAGAAGAAGAGTATAAAGATGACAATCAAGCAAATGGAAGTAATAATTTATTTTTAAGTGTGTGTCTAATGGGTATAAGTGTCGTTACCTTTGTTAACAGTGTGGGCCGGGGCAATCCTAACCAATCACAGATCTGGTTCCGGTAAGACCGCACCACGCTCAGCTCACTCTCCCTGAGACACACACACACACACACACACACACACACACACACACAGGACGATAGTGACGACATTAAAGAGGGTGTGGGGAGGAGACGCGCAGACTCGCACTCGTGTCCATCAACACTCACCAGTTACTGTCGCTTAGGACCGTCATGACATCATCAAGCACCGCCGCATCGACCACGTCATCATACGTCAGCAGCATCTCGTACACCTGAGCGGCCGTGGTGTTTCTGATCTAATCACAGACAGGGAGAGTGAGAGAGAGAGATTATGTGGTGGTGAGACAGACAAGTGAATGGACATAAGGCAGGCAGTTGGACATTCAGACAGATGGATAGACAAATCAATAGATTAATAATGTGGCAGAGAAACAGATGGAAAGACAGACAGAGAGATCCAGACAATCAGACAGACAGGTGGAGAAAGAAACATTCATTCAGACAGATAGAGAGATATACAAGCAGGAACAAACAGGAGAGAGAGAGAGAGAGAGATTGTATCTCAGCGTCAGGGCCATGTCCAAATTACACAATAGATATCACATGCCACGCAACACAAACACAGACAGAAACACACACACACAAATAGAGACAAACACACACACACAGAGACAGAGACACACACACACACAGACAGAGACACACAGACAGAAAAACACACACGCACACAAGCACACGCACACACAGAGACAGAGACACACACACACATACAGACAGAGACACACGGACGCACACACAGACAGAGACAAACACACAGACAGAGACATGCACACACACGCACGCACACACAGACACACACAGAGCCCCACACACATACAGACAGACAGACAGACAGAAACACACACACACACACAAACAGAGACAGAGACACACACACATACAGACAGAGACACACAGACAGAAACACAGAAACACACACACACACACACACACACACACACACACACACACACACACACACACACAGGTGACTCCCGTAAAAACCCGCGGTTAAGAGTTTGCAGTCTCAGTCGTTCACAGACTTGTACCTGACTAACACTTCATATTTCGTGTCGATGTTATTGTTCATGCGTTTTAACAGTTTAACTATTAAGAACAATATAATTTACTAAGTTTGTGACAAATATTAACATAAAATACAGATAAATTTCCATATAAAACATAATACTGTATTATATTTTGTCCTGTAGAGAGAACACAAAGAAACTGTGATGACTTGGGATGGTATTAATGTATTTACTGTATTTATTCTATTTACCGAATGCATACTAAAGAAAACCGTACACACAGGGGAAACATCTGTCTTTTACCTTCTAGCACTGCGGGATGGACAGCAGTACAGCACTGTACAGTATACGGTTTACATTATTTTTATTAAGAGTATTAGTATAGAGTATAATGTATTAATCTGAGTTTGAATATAAATTAAAGTGTTTTGGGGAGAATATTTAGAGTTTAAACAGGAAATTTATAGGCTTTTTTTTAACCACATCCAAAATTTGCAGTTTTTCACAATTTGCGGGTGCTTTAAGAACTTTACCCCCACAAATTTGGGGGGGTCGACTGTAAACAGACAGACAGACAGACACAGACTTGCACAAATATACACACAGACACACCACAGGGAACGGGTGACACAGCAGTAGCATGAGCTGCACCAGGATCTTCTTCCTCACGTCTCCCTGAAACTGGATCAGGCCACAGTACCTGCAACACACACACACACACACACACACACTGATCAGTCAATTAGTAATTTTTTTAATATATGGGTGGGGCTTTAACTCCAATAAACACACCTGTAGCCTGACTGACTTCACTGTGTGTGGTGTGTGTGTGGTGTGTGTGTATAAACTCACACTGAGATACTGGCGCGTAACTTTCTAACGTCCTTTGACCTCCTAATCTCCTCCATACACAGAGACAACAGCTCCACACAGAACGGGTGACTGGAGGAGACACAGAGAGAGACAGAGATAGCGGGAGATATAACATGTAATATCATTTAAATTAATGTCATAATAATGTAATAATAATGTAATAATAATGTAATTAATGTGGCATCAATCTCGCAATGTAATCTACTTTATATTACTGATTTGGCAACAATATATATTTTGTAAATTCACACCAAGAAAGTGCTGCTGAACTGAACTGAAGGAAAGAGAGAGAGAGAGAGAGAGAAAGAGAAAGAAATAGATGAAAAGAGAAGCAGAGCGAGAGAGAGAGAGGGCAGGAAGAGAGAGAGAGCGGTAGAGAGAGAGAGAGAGAGAGAGAGAGAGAGAGAGAGAGGGAACGCTCCTCACTTGTCCTGCTGGATGAAGAGCTGGAAGCAGCTGTTGGCCAACATCTGGTCTATCATCATCAGCACAGGCACTGAGACTCTGAGAGAAACACATCTGTGTAAAGCTCACAAATTCGGGCATCCCATACACACACTGTCTTCAACACACTATGAAGTGTGTGTGTGTGTGTGTGTGTGTGTGTGTGTGTGTGTGTGTGTGTGTACCTGTCATTGTGCAGATTATCTCTGAAGATGAGCAGGAGTGTGTCTCCAAACTGCTTCATCTCCGCCTCGTCCTGCTGGATGCTCATCAGGTGCTTGAACAGAGACTGTGAGGAGTATCGGACCTACACACACACACACACACACACACACACACACACACACACACAAAAATTATACTTATACAGTGAACTTGGAAAGTATTCACAGAGCTTCACTTTTCTACATTTTCCCAATGGCTTTTTGGAAAATTCATTATTTTTAAAGAATCATTAAAATTCTACAAACTGTCCCTCATGTTGACGGCGTAAAAGAAGTTTCAGATCTTTGCAAATTTATTACAAATAAAAAAACAAGAAAAAAAATCGCATGTACACAAGTATTCATGAGCTCAGGTCCGTCCTGCGTCCACTTTCTACAACTCAATTTTTTTTTTTTTTATTTGAATGGAGTTCAAACAAACCTCTCACATTGTCATTATGGGGTTTTGTTTGTAGAATTTTTAGGAAAATAGTCTTATTTAAAAATGGATTTAAAAAAATAAGATAAAATGTGGGAAAAGTGTAGCGCAGTGAATATATTCTGGATGCACTGTACACACGAAGAGTGTAAATGTCTCATGTGTGGAGATGATATGAGATAGATAAAAGAAAGACAGAAAAAAAGTAATAAAGATAAACTTGAAGAAAGAAAGAAAGAAAAAAAGGGGGACAGTGATACAAAGAAAAAAGAGAGGAAGAGAGAAAGAAAGATAGAGAAAGAAAGAAAAAAGAAACAGCAAGAGATAGATAGATAGATGGATAGATAGAGAGAAAGAAAAAAAGGAAAGGAAAAAGCAAATGGAGCAAGAGAAAACAGAAAAGAAGGGATAAAATAACATGAGAGAGAGAAAATAAGAAATTAATTACAAAATAAAGGAAAGAGGAGAGAGATAGAGAAATAAAAGAAAGGGGAGAAAGTGAGAGAAAAACAGAAAAAAGAAAGACAGCAAGGAAGAAGAAGGCAAAGAAGAGAAAAAGCGACAGCTCAGTGCTCCCTCTAGGGGACGAATGTGGAATTTTCTCAAAATTCCCATTGATGATACCTTTACACACACACACACACACACACACACACAGAGAAGGTAGAGTGGATAGTGATTAAATAGATTCTGTATAGTCCCTGATTAACCTGCAGTGTGTTTGTGGGCGGGGCCTACAGGACATGATTAAAACTGAAACAGGGGGACGTTTGATCTAAACTCGTGACTCATGGCGGTGTGATGTTGCGATGCGGGATCGCCACCGCGTTCAGGAGGATCGGGAATGGCTCGCGCGCGGTGTGTGAAGGAGCGGAGTGTGAGGACGTACTGTGGACTCGGTGAGGCCCCCTACAGACACGGCGAGGCCCAGCAGCGTGCGGTAGCGGTACACTGGCAGCTCCAGGAGACGCGTGATGAGAGGAAACGCCTGAGACGGAGCGCTCCAGTTCAGAGACTGCGAATCAGATCTGCGAAACACACACACACACACACACACACACACACAGGTCATTAATACGGTATCTGCAATTATTTCAGATCAGCTGATTAATTAGGATTCTTTTTTTATGAAAATAAAAATCTTTTAATCGCTGCAACAGTAACAAAATCAAGCAAAGTATATAAAAAGTTCAAAGTGTGTGTGTGAATTTACAGTCTAATTATGTGTGTGTGTGTGTGTGTGTGTGTGTGGATTCGAGCCGGAGACACTACTGACGGAGGGAAGATTTTGAGCAGCTCCTCCTGGTGGGGGATGTAAGGTACTGCAGGCTCTGTGCTGTGAAGGAGGCGGAGGAACACGGCGCCGGCGTGCTTTCTGAACCCGTCGATCTTCTCTGCAGCCTGCTGGGCCAGGCAGCACATCATCCGCTCACAACTACACACACACACACACACACACACACACACACACACACACACACACACACACACACACACACACAATATAAGAACAATACCGATATCAATAAAAGTGAGCAAGTAAGCAAGACTTACATGGCAGGAGAGAGCAGGTCCGGGGCGGAGTCTGCCACCTTCAGCGTCACGTCCTGTAAACCCGTCATGGCCGCCGCACGCACCCTAGTGTCAAAAGGGCCAAACGTAATTAATTACACCTGCTTCACTACTTACGCTTTTGAAAAAACAAACCTATCGATAACAAAAACTGGACGTTTTATTAGAAACACACACACACTCTTCCTCAATTTTTGACGGGACTGAATAAGTAAATCACACGGCAGCAGCGTGTTTATTAAAACAGTTGAGAAAAACACAGATTTGGTATTTGACAAAAGATAGAGGTCATGAGAAAGTGATCAGACAGGAAGTGTCCACACATCGAGGGGACAGGACTACGAGATCAAATCACATCACATCAGGCTCGGCTGAGAGAAGGAACGTAGTGCTGATCTGATCGACCATGGTGTGTGTGTGCGTGTGTGTCTCAGTCCAAGTCCTCACCAGGACCCCACGTCTCCTCGGCTGTCCGTGGTGTAATCGCTCATGCAGTCCAGCAGGGCTTCATACACACCGCTTACGTTTCCCTCACACAGTGCGCTGTCCGGACCGGCCTGGGCACACACTCCTACTGTGACACACACCCTGAGAAACAGAACAAGACACACACACACACACACACACACACACACACACACACACACACACACACACACACACACACACACACGGATGATGGGCTTCACAATGAAAAATCGTGAATTTCAGGTCAGGCAGGTACGTGTTGCAGACGTTAATCTGTGTTTGTTCTTCCCAAGCTCGGGTGAAGACCACACACACGAGGAGAGAAGAGAGGGAGGAGTGAGGATCAGGAATGAGGAAAGGAGAAGGAAAAAAAAGAAAGAGAGCAGAGATGAGAAAAAAGGCAAGAGGGGATAAACGGCAGAAGGAAGTGGAGGAGCAACGTGTGAGAAGAGGAGGAAAGATGAAGGTAAGGAAGTTAGAGACAGTGAAGGACAGAAGATAAAAAGGAAAGGAGGAGAGGGAGAGAGAAAAGGAGAGAAGGAACGGACAGAGAGACTCACTGAGCCAGAGCCGAGGCCGCGTCTCTCCTGGCCTCCGCAAACCCGCCATCCTTCGGTGTGATCCGGCAGCCTTCCCGAAGGCCGTCTAACACCTGCGCTTGCACACACACACACAAATCGATTAGAACCCCCGAGTACCCTTGGTTCTGGTTGGTGCTGTTCCATTCAATGTTCTTACCTGCTGCAGTTTGTTGTGGATCATGAAGTCTGGAAGAGAACCCAAAGCTAAAGCGCAGCCACAGCGCATCTGAACGTCCGTGCTCTTCAGACCAGTTAGATACTGTCTCAGCAACTGTTCTGCACACACACACACACACACACACACACACACACACACACAGAATCAAATCACATGTAATTGAATCATATTGAGTCGACTACAAAGTGACGAGTGTACTGTCTCCTTTAAGTCAGTTTTATTGAGGCAAATTCATTGTGGACAATTTACTGTAAGTGAACCATTATTACTGAGTCAACTTCAAGTGATTCAACTCCATTGAATGAGTCAAATTCGGAGAGCCAGTTATTAAATTGTACTAAATCATCTTCAAGCGACTCAGCTCCACCGAGTCTTTCATCATAGCAGCGCCGATGAGAACAAAAAACAAAAAAAATAGTTTCAGTCTGACAAATGATTCAACTTCAGTCCAACAGGAACACGAATCAGGTGCGTTCCGATTGGCCTGATGTACCCTATGAAGTGCACTACACAGCGTGTTCAGCCATGTTACAATAAGTGTGATTCCAAATCGCAGGGAGCAGAAATGGGAAAACTGGTTTAAAGGGAACTGCGAGTGAACAACAGAAAAGGGAATGAAAAATTTTCCATAAGTCATTTCATTTCATTTGTGAGGAAAATGGAGCTTATGCATTTATTATCATTATTATTGAGGACGACATCATATTAAAAAGACACAATCATTTATATTTAAATTTAATCAAGAAATATTTAGTATTATATACAGTAGTACACGTTTTGTCGAGGGAATGTGTCGCAGCGATCGTCTTCATCCAGCCAAGTGAATCAGCTTCACTGAGTCGACATTACAGAATCGAATTCAGAATTCACAAAAAAAAAAAAAAAAAAAAAAAACAGCATTATGACTCAGCTTCACTAAATCAACTTTAAATGAAATCAGTTTCGTTGAGTCAGTCAATGGGAAAAAACTAATCTGAGTCAAGTGAATCAACCGAGTAAGATTCAGATCAGTGAATCAGCTCACCTGAATCAACTCAATCGAGTCAAATTCAGCTGAGAAGCATTCATTCATTTTCTATACCGCTTAATCCTGTGTTCAGGGTCGCGGGGGACCTGGAGCCTATCCCAGGAGACTTCGGGCACTAGGCGGGGTACACCCTGGACAGGGTGCCAATCCATCGCAGAGCACACACTCACACACCCAATCACACACTACGGGCAATTTAGGAACGTCATTTAGCCTAACCTGCATTTCTTTGGACTGTGGGAGGAAACCGGAGTACCCGGAGGAAAAGCTGAGAAGAACATATTATTAATTTTTACACAAACTCGCGCTATTTCTCTCTCTCTCACACACACACACACACACACACACACACACACACACACACACACACACACACACACACTTATATATATCTCCAAGTAACAGGATAAATCCATGTTAATCTAAACCCATCCGAATAATTCTCTCAAGAAAACATTTGTAGACTCGGAATTTCCCTAAAGTGGCAAGGTAAAGTGTGTATTAGGCTTTATGTACCTTGCATGTGTGTGTCTGCCAACCCGGGCTGGATCTGATAATATTGCTGACACAGAGCCGCGAGAGCCGAGACCGCTGCTTCCTACACACAGGACCCACAAACAGATTAATACCAACAAGTATATGAACAGAGCAAATTAAACTGCTCGAGTGCGTGAGTGTGGGTGAGTGTGTGTGTGTGTCATGATGTCCCTGTACCTGGATGTTCTGCTTGGCGTTCAGACTCTCATCTATGAGCGACTGCCAGCCGTCTGTAACACAAGTGAATCATGTTTGTACACACACACACACACACACACACACACACACACACACACACACACACACACACACACACACACACACACACACACACACACACACACGATCATCATCATCCTGATCAGCATATTTAACCACAGTCATGAGCTTATTCACTGTTCCTGAGGCAAGAACACAGAGGTGAAACCAGAGAGACAGGAAAACCTAACCACAGACAGATGACAGAGGAGGACAGATCATAGAGAGGTGGATGAAGGGACTGCCAGACAGACAGACAGACAGACGTCTCGACAACGGGATCAAGAGTTGGACATACTGATCAACAGTTTGACAATTCACTAACAGACACACTAAAGGACAGATGGAAAGATCGACAGACCGACAGATAAAGAGTTGGAACTAAAATGCAATAGGCGGACCTAGAGACAGACAGACAAAAACCTCAGACAGATTGATGAACCCATAGACAGACGGACAGATTCAGTGTCTAACAGATAAAACGAGCAAAAAGCAACGGACAGACAGAGTGATAAACTTACTGATGACCGGATCGTCTTTAAAAGGCATTCTGGAGAGTGAGAGCTTCTCGATAAGGACACACACTGCACAAGGAGGAGGAAGAGGAGGAATATGAGGAAGAGGAGAATGTCTCAGTGTAAAAACAACCCAAATCTTCCCTTAATATCAAATATAACATTAATTTTATTCCTACTGCGCCACAAACATAAAGCTTAAGAAGTAAAGGATGATTTATATATAACTTTACCTGCAGGCCGCATCAGCTCTCCACCGAACCCTCTGTGGAGAAACACGGAGAGATGAATAAGAAACAGGTCACATGTTTGACGAAGGTTATAATCAGACTCGGGTGTTCGTGCTCACCTGTACTGCTTCCTGTCTGAGAGCTGTGAGGAGGGAAGAGAAAGAGCATGGAGGTCAGCACTGATGTGGAAGCGAGTGAGCAGCGTTTACTGTAAATAACAATACAGACTGCGGGGTCACATACAAGCGCAAGAGACAAATGCAGGCCTTAAATTAGAGAAACAGACTCATGGAGACTCTAGACACTCGCAGTGTTGGAGTGTATGTACTAAAGGAAATGGAGGTTAAACAGAGACATTCTTCATAATAAAACACAGGAAAGTATCAGATGTTGATGAATCAGATGTTTTTTTATTTTATTTTATTGTTCATTCTCTCTCTGTACCCCTTATCCAGCAGAGGGTCACAGGAGACTTCAGGCACGAGGTGGGACACACCGTCGACAGGAGGAACAATTTATCACAAATAAACACACACACACACACACAAACGCACACATTCATTCCCACATTAGGGCAATTTGTACATCAATTAGCACTTGAAAGCCAATTAGCCTCATCTGGATGCCTTTGGACTGCGGAAGGAAACCAGAGAACACGGAGAAACCTGGGTAACAATTGGGAATTATAAACTAGTAACTAAATAATACATTATAAAATATTAGATTATAACAGATTAGATTATTAACTAACTAACTATAGCTACACTGTTCTATATCAGTTTGTTAATGATACTTAACAGACTTTTTTCCCCACTAATGTTAAAATCTGTAAAGTGGCTTTGCGAGAATAAACATTGTTACACACTATACAAAGAAAAATCAAACTGAATTTAATTAAGAGAGATGTGTGATTAATTCAATGACTTAATTTAACCAATTAAATTGTTAGTCTTTTGGTTGCTCCTGTCAAGGGGTCGCCAGTGGCTGGGGTTTGGGCATAAATTTAATCAATTTCATCAATCGAATCATTGGATCAGTTTCCAATTAAGCTTTAATAAAATTGACAAATTCCTTTAAAATAAACTGCAGCACAGGCCTCTGAGTGGCGCAGTGGTAAAGTGCTCGCCCTATCATCCGGAGATCGGTGGTTCGATTCCCAGGTGCTGCTGTAACCTCTCACAGCCGGAGGGCTAGAGAGAGCTGATTGGCTGAGGATGTACTTCGTGCACATTAATGACGGCTCTACAGCAAATCAGTGGCGTCTGTGAGCTCGTGCATGTGGAGGGAGTGGATAGCGCTGTCCTCCGAGTATGTTACTCCACCCCTAATGGTGCATGAGCGAGAAGTTTGAAAAAATGAGGTCGGCTGGCGTCACGTGGTTCGGAGGAAACATGTGACAGTCTTCGGCCCTCCCGGCTGAGTGGTAGTAGTAGCCTTAATGTGGGAGCCCCCTAGTGACGGGGAGGAATTGGACACGACTAAATTAGGGAGAAAATCGGGGGGGAAAAATTAATAATAAAAAAATAAACTGCAGCAGAAATCAGAAACTGTTGCCATAATCTGCAAATACTCTTGTTTTGCAAGAGTATCACACGTTTTGTAGGTGGTTTATGGTTTATGGTTTAGGTTTATGTAGGTGGTTGGTACAATACAGTCATCTACTGGTCTGGAGTGTAGAGCAAAAAAAAATTATAATAGAGCAAATTATCGCTTTGTATGAAAAATAAACTTGCTTTTCATTATGCACATCCTGTGTGTACATGTTCATGCATAGCATAGAAATTGCACGTCCTTAGAAATGAATGCGACATGCCCACAAGATGGACTATGCATGCAAACGGAACGGGCCAGTGTAATCAGCAGGCATGTCAGAGAACAGCATGTGTTCCACCTGTACAGTTTATGTTACGCATAGAAAAGAAAGTAAAAAAAAAAATGATCTGACCGTCTGGTGAATGGCTTTGAGACTTTCGATGGATTCCGAGGACAGGAAGTCAGTGACTGGTCTGAAAAAAAGAACAAATATATGCATATAGTATAGTAATGTGTTAAAAAAGTAAAATTGTATTCCTGAGAAAATTAAATAAATGCAAAGAAATATTACAGAATGAAACAAACAATACAACAGAATATATGTCTATATGTGGCTGAACATTGCTTGACTGCAGACATTGCCACATCTCTTTCCTTCTCATTTGCATATGGTTAAGTGGTATTATTGAGCCCCGCCTACCCGACAACACGACTGACTGTCCTAATTCTATTCTGTCTGGATGAACATTAAATTTAAACATGTGACAATTAAAAGAAAAACCTTGGTCGGGCTGTATTTATTTTAGCTTGCTTGGTTTAACTGATCAATTTCCTTCCTGATGGGCGTGGCTTCTTCCAGGATGACTCTGTCTATCCCTTCTGCAGCAGATTTGCGCAAGGCCCGGGTTCGATTCCAGCCAGTGCCCACACCCCAGCCACTGGATACAGTGCCGGTCCCAAGCCCGGATAAAATGGGAGGGTTGCGTCAGGAAGGGCATCCGGCGTAAAACCTGTGCCAAGTTGTAGTGCGGACTGGATATTCCGCCGTGGCGACCCCTTATCGGGAGCAGCTGAAAGACCAACAACAACAACTGACCACACTTTTCCCCTTTAATTAGTAACCTGTCTGTACGATGAGATCCGAGTCCACACCTGAACTTAAAGTCGTTATAACCTTCTTGTGCCATGTTGTGATTAAATGGTTAAATACATCATCATAATTAGTAAGGGAAAAGGGGTGGGGCTTTACCGGTCTTTCTGAGCGGCGAGTTTATACAGGGCATGTGTGATCTCAGCACAGGCCAGTATCGCTCCATGGCGGCCGTGCATGTCGCTCCCCGTCGCCACCGGCAACAGCTGTGGGAGAACTGAAGGGAAAAAAAGCATTCGTTGTTATCATCATCATCATCGCCATTATCATCATCATCACTAAGACAACTTGTAGCTCATCACCTGTG
Organism: Channallabes apus; assembly: GCA_030522415.1. Taxonomy (NCBI): domain Eukaryota; kingdom Metazoa; phylum Chordata; class Actinopteri; order Siluriformes; family Clariidae; genus Channallabes; species Channallabes apus. The sequence goes on from CM060127.1 coordinate 12,571,634, forward strand.
TTGGCCATGTAATCTGGAGCCTGCGGCGTGAGGTTGTGAAGCGATTTTGTAGCCAGTTCTCGGATCGCCCTGAAAACACACACACCTAAGATTATTTAATTCCACACCTTACTGACATTTCTTTCAAAACCTGAACTGAAGTGTTCTCCTCCTCCTCCTCCTCCTCCTCACCCGTCCCAGTGGTTGATCTTCCTGGTCACCAGGTGCTCGATCATCGGTTTGGTGTACTCCTCAAAACCGGCTATGTAGACGCTGGGAACAGAGGAACGGAAAAACATGAGCAGTGATATTTACTGTATATAGAAATATAACACGCCTATCGACGCACCCTGGAATGATTTTCACTTTGCTTTTAAGTCTTTATTAATTCCTAATCAGGATTCAGCATTACACAGCAAAAGATAAAAGCAATCCAGAGGCATTAACATCGTACAAAGTTAACCCTTAAAACTGAAGTGTCACAGACCGGTTGCAGTGACAGAGCATTGGTTGATGACAGAAAAACACAGCCGCTTATAGGGAAGAGCTGCGAGTATGTTAATGGGTGATCGGCCCTGAAGACAGGCAAGATATACAACAGTCTAGTCTAAGAAATGGTCTGACTTCAGTTAGCTGCCCTCAAACTGGGCCAAAAAATGTAAGGTCGCTAGCAGAGACACAGATATGGATCATGACATCCTCATCACATGAAGACGTGATGTACGCTGACAGAAAACACCCAATTCTTGCTTGCCCGTTAACGTTGCCATGACAACAGAGAAACTATTCCGTTAAACTACCAACTATTAGAAACTATTAGGTTTAGCGATAATCTCAGGCCAGGATCATCATAACAATCTCTAAACAAAACTAAATATTTATTAATGACTATAACAGGTTTTTATTTCAATGCATTATCGTGTGGCTAGTCTCAGGTGTGGGCTGGGTCTGGAGTGACTAGCTGGTCCGAATCCAGACCGGTGCTTTTATTATTCTTATAGTATGGACAGATCATTTAGTTTCTATATATAAATAGATGCTAAAATGTATAATTACCAATGATCTGATAATAGAACAAGAAAATTTTAAACATGGTAAACATGTCTAGAAATACCTTTATTAATTCCACATTTGGTTTGATGTCATTTTATAATGAAAATTGTGACACTTTTGACTAAGTGCAAATGGTTTAATTTTTTTTAAGATGCCAATTTTACAGTAGTGTTTGTATTTAGGATGATATTTATGATTACTTTATTCATATTGTTTTTTCTAAATCAAATTTGATCGGCATGCTTGGTTTAAATTACAATATAAAACAATATAAATTGTAATACATCTATACATAACAATTTGAAAATATGTTACGATTTAAGGGGCGTTCGAGTCAAAGCAAGACTTGGGATGAAATTTCTGGTACTGTAAATGAAGGCGTAAAAGTGATTGACATTTACAGAAGACATTACAGCTGTAAAAAACCAAGAACATTCAATGAGTGGAACGATCCCTGAAAATCGACAGATAACTTGCGGAAGAAAGAGACGCGTATCTGTCTGTGGGAACTGTACACACAATCATTAAAGAACACCACGTGCGCATGACAGGAACTCAGCTTTGTGGGAGGCCAGCGTTTCAGATGTACTGTGAGGCAGGCAGTCTGACCATGGCTCCAGCGGACGGAGAAGACTGATGGATTGATGGCACTACGTAGAATGATGGCACTAGTGAAACGCTGGGAATGCCGGTTTGACTTTAACGCTTCTTGTAAAATAATATACAATTTTCTTAGACAAAATATTTATGCTAAAAATTAAAGTAATAATGAAGTGTTATTTATACTGTAGTAATTTTCCATGCTGCTACTTTTTTTTATTTATTTTTTTGCTGTTGTTTAAATTCCATGCATACCAGGTTTAGGTGTTTATGAACTCCTATTCATGCCTCACATCAAATCTATACTCAAATCTAAACAGCACACGCTTTCCCTAGTGTGTATATCACATCGGTCACTAATCTAGTGTCTAATCTGCTGCTTAATCACAATTGTAATAAATATAAATTAGTTCATAAAGGAACGTCCGGAGGTGTCTACTTTGCTCCCTGAGGCTAGAATTTTCCACATTGTTGCTCTCCTGAGCCGAGGCAGCAGATCGAGGGCTCGCCCCAGTGGCATTTTACCCCGGGGGAGGACAGACCTGCCCTTCAACCTCCAGCTCCTGTATGTAAATCAGCATGCGCCTCTTTGATCTCTTCCCTTCCTTGAACACACGTCTCAGTAACACGACGAGCATGCGAGTCTCACAGGAATGTAGCTAAGCGCTAATCAGATAAACGCTATGAGCGACATGTCGCTCACGTCTGATTATAAGCATGAAGCGGAATGCCGTGTATCATCTGGAAGTCGTATGCATGTTGCTCAGGGACGCTCTAACTGGAAAAAGGCGAATGTTTAAACTTTTACAGCTACACAAGAAGCAAAAGCATTAAACTCAAGACTTGAGCGGCAGCGTTTCACTGCTGAATCATTATAAAGAGCTTAGTTGATATGCTGATTTGATAACATACCAAAAAGGACTGTATATCCTATGAACAAAAATAAAAATTACGATGTGATCCGGTAACAAATAGATTGCTCTTCAAACTAAAAAAACTTTACATACAAAGTCTTTTTTTTTTTGTGTGTGTGTGTTTGGATTGATGTTATAATATCCACCTTATGCTTACAGTATGTTTTACATATTTTCCTTCTGGAAGTTTTGTGTTTTCCTACTGGAACTGATGTATTCTCCTATTAAGGTTCCGGTATTTTCTTACAGGAAGTGGTTTATTTTTCTACTAGATCTGGCATATTTTTCTTCTGGAACCGGGGTTTTTTTCATACTGGAATTGGCATATTTTTCTACAGGACGTTTATTTTTTTTTCCTACTGGGATTGGTATATATATTTGTTTTGCTGGAATTGGTGCATTTCCCTAAAGCAATTGGCAAATTCTTGGCAAATTTCTACTACAACTGGGTTTTTTTTGTTGTTTTTTTAACTGTAATTGGTGTATTTTTCTACAGAAAGTAAAATATTTTTCTAAAAAATTATTTTCTGCTGAAAATAAAGTATCTTCTACTGGAAGTGGCACATTTTCCTGATAAAATTGCCATATTTTTCTACTGGACGCTTTGTGTTTTCCTCCTGGTGTATTTTTCTACTGAAACTTGGGTATTTTTCTAATGTAGTTGACAAATTTTCCTACTGGAATTAGAATACTAGCATATTTCTCTACTATATTTGAAAATATAATTGGTGATCTAATTAGAAATATAAAATATATATTTTTTACTGTAATTAGCATGATTTCCAAACATGATTATCTAGACATTATGCATAATAGCAGTACATTTTACATTATTATTTATTTATTTATTTATTTTACCATTTCAGTAAAGGAATCAAACGTTTCTATGTTTGAACAACTAGAATGTAAAACATTTTCTTGATAGCATTTCAGATCTTTCGTTACTATAATGATCGTTACTATAATTACTAATATAATTTACACTTGTTCCTTTATGGTCTGTCTCCGTGTCTCACCTGATGGTCAGGTAGCAGTTGTTCAGGTTCCAGACGGCGAAGTAGTCAGCGGCTGTTAAGATATCGATGCCGTGTGGGAATGTGCCCTGAGGGGAGAAATCTCAGAGTTCATCATGGCCGCTAATCCTCTTACTCAACACACAGCAGAACAAAAAAAAATACATCAAGCGAATGAGATGCGACTTTAACAGTGAACATGCGGCAGGTCGTCGGGTTACAGTTAAACTTTAGCTGCTGGTGTGGTTTTTATCCAGAGATATAACATGTGATTAGATACAGAACAAGTCAACCTAACACGAGCAACTAATGCTAGCGTGTGTGTGTATGTGTGTGTGTGTGTGTGTGTGTGTGTGTGTGTGTGTGCGCAAGAGTGAGTCTCTGCTTTTACCTGTCTGCCAACGTTTTCTTGGAAAGCAGCCTGCAAAAGAAAAAATACCATTTTACATTTTCTATTCACCAAATGTAAAAAGAGGCCAAAGCAACTGAAAAATAAATAAATAAAGATCTCACCGAGGCGGCTTTTCTGCAGCTGATGTCCCGGTCAAAGAGAGCGACGATGACCAGAGCGCTGAGTGAAGAAGAAAAAAGGGAAAGGTTTTGTTCCCAATTATATTACAATTATGTGTAATACGTCGAGGTATCACTACTGGGTTACACCTAATGAGTTCCGCATACTGATTGGCCAGAACAGAAGGTGTTGCACATCACAGGTTTATATTAAGAATAACGCACTCATACAAATACAGTAGTTTTTATAGGGCACCCAAAGGTTTCAGTAATGAGACTGATAGTGTATTTAATTAATGATGGAAAGGAGTCTCCGGTGTCAGGCCATCAAAGACATAACTTTTTTAACATCTTTGCCTTTTTATTTTGTTTTTTGGGGCTCTGGAGTGGCACAAAAACAGGCTGTGATATCTGAGTCGGAGGGGCATACACACTATCAGTAAAACTAGCCAATCACGGGTGGTGTGATTTTCCCCTATTGTGACGTCATAGAAGAAGACCGCCCCGCCCCCCCCCCTGCTCTTCTATATGAGGGCGTGCCTCAGCAGTAGCTCATTTACATAGACAATGATTTGCCCCCATTTAAAAAAAAGGAGTTGATTAGAGAGAGTTTGTGGTATAAAAATGCATACCTGAGGGGTATTTCGTCTGGGGCTTTGCCCCCAAACACACACACACACACACACCTGTGCAAGCTTGTTAAAGAAACGGTAACATATAGAAATTTGAAGTGAATATATTTAGCATGCATGTACTGTCAAGGATGGAATCCATGTCCTAAGTCAAGTGTATGCAAATTTTTATATTTTTGATTGACCATGATGTCTTTTCAAGTTTTTTTCCCTTTGCACGTTTAAATATTTTTTCTGTTCATTTCCTTTAAATAAATTGATATCAGCATTTAATGTAAGTTTGATTAACTGAATTTTTTTCTTTTTATACATCATCGCCCCTTTATTATTTTTTTTATCCAACAAGGGTGTCATTAAATCTGGAGCTTGCATTACAACTGAGGTTTAAGCACCAAGGAGTAAAGATTAGTTCTCGGCTGTACATAAAGATCTTAATGCTTAGTGACTCCGGTTTGCTTCATGCGTTATTATTTTCGATAGACAAGAGCTCTAAAGAAAAGCTTCCCCTTAATTCGAGTTCAATTGCTTTTATGATAAAGTTCCTGAGTCAGCTATCTGCCACTGAAACCGTGACATCACCTCAGGATTCGCCTAATGAGTTTCGGCACCTGGGAACGTCGAAGTTGTGCAACATTCTTGGAGCTGTGTGATCAGCGATGATAACAATAACTCGTCCCGCAGCAGCACATTCAGCTCTGGCGGTGATTAAATTGTTCTCTGTTTGTTTTTCGTTTCTTTTTCCTTTCCCGTAGCGCCCCTATCACCCCGTCCTGGCTCTCTTTCCACCCTCCATGCTGACATGCTGTGTGAACATGCCCGTGAGGGATTCCCATAACACACACGCGCGCGCAAACACACACACACACACACACATAGAAAGACACACTGCCTTGAGGAAGATGTGCTGCTCGTGGTGTTGCACATGAAAACACATGCAAAAAAACATGCGCGTGCTACGCAAACCGACTTGTCCGTGAAGGTTTTGACGGATGGCCTGGAGGGACACAAAACAGACTTTTAAAAAAAAAATTTTTTTTTAAAGAAACACTTGCACGGCTGGTCTGTGGTGTCGTTGCTGTTTCTTGTGTAAAAATTAAACATTTCACTCTGGTACATTGTATTCGCTGATCTGAAGTCTGATGTGATTTGTTGACGAAATTGAATCTGACTGGATGAAGGCGGAAAAAGAACTCGGATCACAGGTTCTGAAATCCAGTCAGAGCAAGAGCGTGTGCAGAGGTACAGAGAGAGAGAGAGAGAGAGAGAGAGAGAGAGAGAGAGAGGGAGGGAGAGAGAGAGACAGAACACGCTGCTGTCAGGAAGCGGCGACAGGACGCAACAAGCTCGAGCGAGGTGACTGAAACCACAGCGACCAAGCCGAAACCTGGCAGCGTGCAGGGAAACGGATCACACTTAGGGGAGGGGAAGGGGGGGTGTGTGACAAACTGAAGCCGAGTCGGTTGCGGATGCGTCCGCACTTGTCTCTAGAGCAGGGAGGGGAGGAGGGAAGGCGTGACGAAGCGTCGCACATCACACTGTGTTTCATCATCACCATCATCGTTTGCTGTCATCAAACAGACAGACATTGATTTAGACAGACAAACTGCTGAGTGTGAAAGTCTGCACCCCTAACAGATGGGCATGCAACACCGGCGCTACACGGTTTACACACGCCGGCAGAATTTGTCAACCACTGATTTGTTTTGATCATAACTGACCTTTATTCAGGGAAGGTGTTGGGATAAAGCTGTTTATTATCAAATAACTGAACACACCCATGCGCCCCTGATGCAAAGTTTGCACCCCCCCCCCCTCCTCCTCTCCGGCCCGGCCGCCCGAACGATTGCCCTGATAATCTTGTGTGTATATTACATCAGAAGCGTTTTCAGCAGTTGGAAATGCAAATAAAAAGGAAACTTCTGCTAGGGAACGTTTAAACTACAGTAGTTTGACAATTGATCCATTAGACTGACAAACCTGCGAAGCATAATAAGGAAATTGTTGTTGCGTAATTAATTACATAAAAATCGTAAGCGAATCTAGGCAATTACTGAACACATTAGTCTGAATATTTATGTAAATAATTAACGTGAAGAAGCACTTGCAGGCATCATGCCGAATGAGACCGTGTCAAAGGGACGTGTGTTAAAGAGGGATTTCAGAAACTAATTAACACAAAAAGTTTAATCTAGTTACTGTATTTGTAGTAATAATCTGATTAATCACAATTTTAAAATACTGACGACATTACCTTGTATTATAAATGTGACATATTAGATAAAATAAATGCATTGAACAAGGAAACATTATGATATTTTATAATATCTCAAACATTAATATTTAACAAATGTTAAATTAAAATCTCTTGGATGTGTGGCAGCCTCCCCGACAGGAGGACTCGAACCCGGACCCTCAGATCTGAACAGTCTAGAGCCTTAGCTGCCTGAGCCACCACCCGCACACTCACGTGTAATGTATTCTTGCTCATGCACAAAACTTTAGTTTTATCCAAACTTCCATTAAGAAGCTTTTTATAATGAAAAAGTGATGTTTCCTCAGTCATCTTATTATCTACGTTAAATGTGCCATCATCACATGCCTCTTGGTAACTGCATGGAGATTATGGGAAGCCAATAGGGTCAAACTGTCATATAATAAAATAATATGTTAAAATCTCTAAGTTAACCACACGTATTGATTAATATATACACACTTTCAGTGCTATCATTATTTTTGAGTCTACGTAAATAAAGTTTGAACAGTAAATGGTACATCTAATAGTTAAATATTGTGTTAAAAATTAGTTTAAATGGCAATTTTTTTAATCAAATTGGCAAACCGTAACTAAAATGGGTTTTAAATTAAACAAACAAAATCAGTATAATGGTGTGACCTCATGTTAGTCACCTCATTTTTTATAAATTTTTTTCCATTTTAGTGAATCTTAAAATTTTTTAAAGGTTTCTATGCTAATTATTTTTTTAGATTCAACTTTTCTTGAGAAATATTTTATTGCACAAAGTCTTATTGCACATTTTGCCTCCAAAGAGCCAGTATGCTGAATGGTTGGAACAGACGAGAGGGGAAATGAGGTCGCTGCTGAGGTTATTGCATAATCAATTTTTAAATATCTTTAGGCATTTGCAGCCTGTCACAGTAAAACATTTGTTCCCATTTCTTCAACTTAATCTTGAGTAGGGTTGGGTATCATTTGGGTTTTTTTCGATACCGGTGCCAAATCGATACTTTGAAAACGGTACCGGTGCCAAAACGGTGCCTGAACCGATACTTTTAAGTCACAAAATTATAGTGGATGACTCAAGAATGAATTTTTATTGAACAAAAATTTTTATGCTTAAAATTGAACAATATATTAAAAGTTTAAAGTATATATGAATATGTAAGCTTCAAATTTTAGCAATTCTTTTGCAGAAATTTCACCATATTTGCCTTTTCTGTCAAAATACGACACCTTTCCTGACTTATTGCCCTGCACAGGACATGTACTGTATAGCCTTCTTTGCAATGGTAAATGGTACTACACTGTTGTAGTACTAGTACAGGCTGGAAAGCCATAATTATAAACAGAATCCATGTTACATTAGTATTTTACAAATCGTTTGACTATTTGTTAGCATGAATGCAAGATTTGCATTTTGCTATTAACATTACATTATCCTACTACTAACCGGAAAGGCTGCTGTCGACATCATAACCAGTAGACGCCTTTTTGCTACAGTTGGTGTGACTGGGACTGAGGGTCGTCCACACCGATAGCGCCAGCTGTTGTCCACAAGCTGTTATACACGGTGCCTCCCTCTGCTTTTAACTTTATTCCGTGTATTTATTCTGCTTTTAACTTTATTCCGTCTGCCCTCGAATGTTTCATTAGATTTAACGTGTTTCCCTCTTTACACGCAACTGCTGTAAAACATTTGCTGCACGTCGCGGTGCCGGAATCCTATCTTGTGAAATACAGCCACACTTTCAACTGTTTAGTTTTTGGCATTTTAACGAAAGTTGTTTACTTTAGCATGCTAAGCTATCGGTAGACCGCCTGCTGCCGTCAGAGCGAGTGTAACGTTAGTTGCTGCATTCACGCGCATCTCGGATGGTCTCTCATTTCCGGATGATTTGTGCTTTTCATTTTTTTTATTTAATCTAATAAACTATTAATCTACAAAAATATATTAATCTAGAGAACAAATATTTCAATCGACAGTTCAGGCATTTAAGTGGCACCGAAATGAGGCACCGAAATTCGCGTTCTGTTTCGGTCCGGTATATACCGGTTCTATAGGTACCGGTTTTCGGTACCCAACCCTAATCTTGAGTACTGTGCAAAATTCTTAGGCATTCTGTGTTCTTTATTATTATTATTTTTTAGGTAAAACATTTGTTATGCATGTTTATTTTATGATTTCATACAGTGGCCGAAAATTGCACAACCAATAACAAAATAACGAATAAAAAAACAAAACCAGAAACAACAAAAAAAGCAAAAAATAAATAAAAACAGGTAAAAGGTAGGTGTAGTTTGCGAATAAAATTATTATCGTTGATGGAAGAGACCTCTGTCACTCAAGACATACAAGAAGTACTGCAGCCTCGCGGCACTGAAATGTCTGTGACAGCTGTCTCGTCCAATCAGCATTAAGAATCAACAAACTGCTAATTGGACGTGAGACATCTGCCACTTAAGATCAGCGGTAAGTATTTCATTTGCAAACCACACATGGGCATGAAATACTTCGCGCTGATTGGACGAGACATCTTTCACTAAACATATACAGGAAGTACTGCAGACTCACAGACATTTCAATGGCCCGAGGCTGCAGTACTACTTGTATGTCTTGAGTGACAGATGTCTCTTCCAATCAATGATAAGAATTTCATTCGCAAACTATACCTACCTTTTTCCGGTTTGACTGAATTGTCATTGTGTTTACTAATTTATTAATTTGTTTTCCTTTTGTTATTTTATTTTATTTTTTTTTTGATTTTCAGTTTTGTTATTATGTTTTTTAATTTGTTATTTTGTTTTTGAATTTATTTTGTTTCTGGTTTTGTAATTTTCTTTTTAATTTATTTTGTTTTCAGTTCTGTTATTAAATTTATTTTGTTTAGTTATTTTGTTTTGCACTTCTCAGGCTCTGTAATTTCATTATTAAGTCAGAAAAAGAAGCAGGTGTGACAGGTTCCTGAGAGGGATTGTGCCGGGTTCTTTGTGGTGTTCAGTAAAACTAAGCAGCTAAATTTCCTATAAAAATAAAACTGCACAAATTGTACCTGAGACTATTTTTAAGCTAAGGATTGTCACAACAGTTATGGACTTTGTTTCATTAATTACTGTTAACATATTTTTATAAATGGTAGAACTCTTTAACTATTTTTAAGACCTTCTTGCTCTACAGCAGTGTTTTTCATGAGTCTAAGACTTTTGCACAGTACTGTAAATAATTTAATTTCATTTAATATTACAAAATGAATAACACTTTGCAAAGTACTGTATATATTTTAATACTGACTTTTTCATAATTTAATGTTTTTTTGTTTTATTTAGCCTTAACAACGTTTCTCTCTCTCCCCCCCTCTCTTACACACACACACACACACACACACACACACACACACACACGGCACACGGCACACACACACACACGGCACACACACGGCACACACACACACATACACACACACACACACACACACACATACACACACACACATACACACACACACACACACACACACACACACACACACACACACACACACACACACACACACACACACACATGGCACACACACACACACGGCACACACACACACACGGCACACACACACACACGGCACACACACACACACACACATACACACACACACATACACACACACACATACACACACACACACACACATGGCACACACACACACACACACACACACACACACATGGCACACACACACACATGGCACACACACACACATGGCACACACACACACACACACATGGCACACACACACACACATACATACACACATACATACACACATACATACACACACACACACACACACACACAAACACGACACAGAAACCAGTCAGAGAACAAATTAAAGGGTGTGATTGATTGACTAAGAACTGGGAGAGGCATTAAAAACTGGTTTTAAGCAACAAGCAGACTTGCCTGATACAGCACTAGCGTTCCTTCAGGACAAAAAGAGACAAAAGATAATTCCATAAAAGGTATTTGGCCTGTAAATCAGCCTCAGGGGCACCAACTGACATGAAAAAATGGAATGGAATTGTTTCAGTTCTTATACTGGAGCTCTAGATATGAAATGGTTGAAAACACAGCCTGGAGGTTATGACTGTGGGACTCGTGATTTAATGCGTAATATGAGGGCTGACGAGCGTGCTCATGTTTGACTCGAATAAACAGGTTCTCCTGGTGGACCCAGACCTTGTTGGGTAAAGAACACAAAGCCACAAAGTCTAGTTTGTGGTTTTTACCCACCGACTTCTGTCTGCGTTCTGAAATCCGAAAGCAAAGACGCTGAGCTTTTCACCGCATATCACACGGTGTATGGCTGTGTGGGTGACAAATACAAACGTGCAAAAGGCTCGTCCTACATCGACCTTTCAGTCGGTTGGGAAGTGGGAAGTCAGAAATCAGGATTATGTCAATTTCGACCTACAAAGAATTGAGCTATAAATCTTGCATGTGTTTTTACACCTGTGACAAGTTGTGTATGTTTTACTCCACAAATATATGATCTGTAGTGCCAGTGTTTTAATAAGTGAATATATCTTTATGTTGACTGATCTAAAGCAAATACCTGGATATACAGAGTAACTTACTGTATTTTTCATTTCCTTTTACAGGTGAACACAGGTCTCACAGGTGTGTGTGTGTGTGTGTGTGTGTGTAAATGATTAATCTCAGACACCTCTTAGATAATGTTTTTGTGTGTCTTATTTCTCAATTTCTCTTTTTCACTCTTAATCTATTTCAGTGTTAAGTACTTCTGAGCCAAGGAGGGAGGGGCTCTTCTGTACACTCTAAAAAATGCTGGGTTGTTTTTTCTACCCAAACGCTGGGTTGCCGCTGTTGGGTCATTTTTCTGGGTTATTTACAGAGAGTTGGGTAGTTTTTGTGTAACCCAGCTGCTGGGTTGAAGTTTGCTCGGCCCCTCCCCCAAAGTTCACCGGTGGATTCAGCGGCTGTCACTCAGCTTCGTGTCTCTTGAGCTCCCACACCGCTGATGACGGTTCATCCTCCTCGGACATTTAAGGGGAAATGACGTTAAATACAAGGTCTGTATACACATGTTCACTCACCTAATTCACATATGACTGAAAAATTATTACTATATGTAACATTTATTACTGTTACCGTGTTAAAGTTACACACAAACTTTCCGGCTGGTCTGAGGTACTGGATGATAATTTAGCTGAGAATAGCTGCTAGCCATAAACCCCACCTGTGTATGAAAGAAACGGCTAAGATGTCTGAGCTTTTTAGCTTTCTCTGTAGAATGTTTGCAGGGTTACGAAGATGGTGAAGTGATGAATGAATGCTTAACTGTATTGCTAGCATGACGCAGGCATTTAGTTAGTTTGCTAGCATTAGCAACCACTTTAGAACTTTATTAATCTCACTGCTTGAGACAATAAAATGCTGGTGTGTTACAAAACACTGACCCTCTCACAAATATACAGACCTGCTAACCCTCCCGTTTTTCACTAGCTAGTAATTTACTCTGCCGTCAAATTTCTCCTGCGTTTCCTCCCGAGTTATAACAATATTTTACACCTTTCCCCCTTTGGCAAGTATGCTAATGTATCACCAGTAATTGTATGTAAGCTAACCAGGTAACTATCAGTCAGCGCGCCAACTACAGGAAAAAGTACCACAGCAGTACAGATAACTACTAGATGGAAGTAGGGCTGGGCGATTTGGCCTAAAATCTAAATCTCGATTAATTGAACATTTTAACCCGATTTCGATTAATAAACGATTTTTTTCCCCTCATAGTTCACTGACAAGTTTTGTACAGTAAATATGCTCACAAGTGAGAGATTTTTGAATGAAGGCTGCATTACTTGATTGATTAATTGAAGGCAACACACACTATCTACTATCTATGATTATTTATTGAACATCAGTGTTGAACAACTTAAATTAAACTGAAGCCACAAAAATTAAAGGGTTCATTAAATTACATTTTAAATTATAGTTTATTAACAAAAACAGACGACAGATTTGGGCTTAAAAATTAAGATACTATAGGCACATGCTCAGAATCTTTACAAGGCAAAGATTTTTATAAAAAAAAAAATACTTGTTTGTGATGATAAAAAGTATCTTGTGATGATATATTAATGTTTTGAGATTTTTAAACAATAATGAGAAAACATTTAGACCACACACACTAGGGCTGTCTTTTTATCCCACAATTCAGAGTTAAATGAAGGCTATTTCACACGGCCCCAATAAACTGACATAATGGCTTAAGCATGCAATGACAACAAAAATGGAATGAATTATGCAGCTATCAATCTGGGCCAGGACAATTTCACTTTTACTATATAGTTGGGTACCTGCTAGGTGTTGTATAGTTTATATTTGCTTGGCCAGAATGGTTTAAACCACCAAAATAACGTTTTATTGATAAACTGCGCAACATTCGGCAACGTGAACACTCCCGTTAGTAACGAGGCGAATAAGGAGCTAAACTTCAGCCGCGGAATGAGACGCTGCGCAATAAGGAGCCAAACAAACCGGAAGCTGCGAATAAGGAGCTAACTTCAGCCTCGTGTGCTTAGGGGCATCATATCTTTCGCTAGAAAGTTAGAAACGGCCCTGGTTATATCCTTGCTCCTTTTGGACACCTTTCATAAGGTGTAATGGCCACGAAAGACGACACGATGGATATCTGCTTTGGTACAGCCCCACTGCTATAGTTGACGGAGTAGCATCGGCCCGCATTTTCATGCTCTCAGTGTGGTCGTGTGGGTGATGCGTTCATATAACGGAGTTCGTGCTACCTTTTTTGTCGACAATTTCAACATCTTTGGATAATAACTCGAGGTTAGATTCACTTTCGTCGCTGCTTCCACTCTTTTTTTTTTTTGTCGTCCTGGTGTCAAGTTTGCTTCGCAAAGTGCGGCAGGAAATGAACTTTGACCTGCACGGCACGCGCAAGCTGCACGCTGATTGGTTGTTGTCGTGTTGTTCTGCTGTGTGATTGGCTCTTAGATTAATCCATATCGAGCAAAAATGTCTAGAGCTTTTCATCGTTTTTAAAATCAAATAAATCGCGATTCGATATGATATCGTTTATCGGCCCAGCCCTAGATGGAAGTATTAATATTTTGGTGATTGTAATGTACCAGTATGACACCAGCTATGACATTTTTCGGTAATTAGCTTAAAATCAATGCAGACCACAATATCAACTAGTCTGACATAAAGAGCTGTATCCTAAAAGCCATGCTTATTCTGCTGTTTTATGTTTGGTAGTAGCTGTCTCCATGTTTTTGTTTCTGGTTACCTATACCATATATCTTAATGGGCAGCTTTGTAATTTTTTAGTATCAATCCTATTTCACACTAAATTAATAGTCTTATTCAGTTTAATCTTTGCTATTCAACAAAATTTTAACTTTTTCATTTCTTTCTTTCTAAGGTTGGAACCAACATTGTGGCTGAAGTGTCGAGGCCGTACCCCTACATCCTGATGTTGGGAGATAATGACTAGCGCTGCTCTCAGTAATGTTGTAATGTTGCTATGAAGTAGCGAGGCCTACCTGAAAAGTCATAGACAGTGTTTGTATGTTAAAATGAGACCAGGGCTGGATAGTTTTGAAGTCACAGAGAGATCCTGCTCTGTAGAAGCTGCCTCAGTCTATTTGTGCTATTACTCCATTCTGCCCTTATCAGTAATAGTATAGTAATGATGTCACTGTTGATTATCTGTTCTTGTGCTTTTTAAAAATAAATGTTTTTTCTAAGAACATGTAATAGGATGTTGTTTATTGCATATATGTATGTTTTTTTATTTGTAATAGACCAGTATATCAAAATAATTTAACTTTTTAATAGACATGGGTGTTTTTTTTTTGTTTTTTTTACAGATTCACTGTAAAACATGAAAATAATAACCTATTTGTGAGGTAGAATTAACCCAACATTCCAGTTAAAATGAACCAACAAACCCCAAACATATGGGTAGAGCATTTGACCAATATATGTGGTAGAATTAACCCAGCATTATAGTTAAATATGACGTAGCATTTGGATTGAATATTTAACTCATCTTGCTGGGTTAAACAAATAACCCATCTTGCTGGGTTAAATTAACCCAGCATTTAGTTAGTCCTATATTTACCCAGCAGCTGGGTTAAAAACAACCCAGACTGGGTTGTTTTTAACCCAGCATTTTTTAGGGTGTATGAGGTCACATTAGGGGCAGAAATTAAACCGGCCAATACAAAACTGGAAAAGGACAAGACATTTTTTTTGTTTACACACTGGATACCGATCTGAATGTCTAAACATGACAAAAAAGAGATTGTGCATAATAGGTGCATGTCATGTTAAAGTAAAAAAATAAAATAAAATGCTGAATTATTTATTAGTCATGGTTTAAAGGTGATGTCTCGTACTAGTCTGGTCCGAGTTCGTAAATAGGGATTCCAAATTTTTTTTTTTCTAGTCAAAAGTCGGACGTTACAGCATAAGTAATTACAAGTTATAACCCATTATTTAGTCCATTATAATAATGCATATACGTTTGCATATCATTATTCCATCATGCTCCTTTTACAGGATGGTTTATTACTCTAATAATGCAGATCTTTTTTTTCCTGACAATTATGACCTTCGTTACAAAACTTCATCATAAATTTGATCAATTTAAAAAGATATTTACTGCTGTTTATTTACTGCTACTGCCTTATCACTTAAATAATGGCATTTCCTCAACCTCTATTTTTATAATTTTATTAAATGTAATTGTTAACCTTGTTAACCATGTGTTAAACATGCTGTTACCATAGAAATGCTACCGTATTAGAACAAGTACATTAATATAAACCTGTGATTACTGTTACAACAGAAATTAAATCAACTGCTCCCGACCAATCAGATTCCAGATTTCAACAGCGCAGACATATAATTTCATTTTACTGCAGCACTGAAAATAAAAAGATTGTGTTGCTTCATCTCTAATATAAAACATGCCTGTAAGCTAAGCTTGCAATCGAATAATCAGTAATGTGGAGTGAAGAAGCTCCATCAGACAGCTCTCAGTCCATAAGAAGATCTACCCTGGAGCACGAAGTACAAACAAAAACCTTGGCGTGGCAGCACGGGAATTCAAATCGGTCCTTGTTCCTGTGGTGCAAACACACCTAACATTCCATACACACACACTCATAAATACCTGAAATGTGTTTTCTAGTTTTCTAGCACCAGGTCTGTACTACACTTTAAAAGAGCGCTATATAAATAATAAAAGAAAAGTCGTGTTGGAAATAAACACAAGTCATAGAGTAGATGATGTGTGTGAGGAGTGTATGAGTGATCTTTGATATAGAAAATTAAGTACAGTTTTTTTTTAATGTGCCTTTTGCTTGTTCTTCTGAATTTCAGATTAATTATGGGATTAAAGTGATCAAATCAGTGCTAACTGGCCGATGAGAGGAAATTAAAGATCCCAGTTATTCCTTTCCTACTGGTTGGTGTTTGGATGGGGTCCACTAACCTCTACATCTCAGTGTCTTTCTTGTTAAATAAATAAATTAATTAATTAATTTTTGCCCCTGGCTAATGTGAGGTGTGTTGCAGCTCACTGTCGCTTTATGAACAGGGTCTAATTCGTGCCGTGACAGCACTTTTTTCCCGCTAGTTCCATACATCAGTTTCCTTGTGCACACGGTGCAATAGCATGCTCCTGGTGGCCGGAGTTTTTTTCACCAGCTTCCAAAGGGCTTTCCGTCACTACCCACATCCTCAATCCAAGTCCAGCGCCATTTATTCTTTATGCCTTTATCGATATCTTTAATGTCTTCCCCTGGCTTCATAAACATAGCCATGACTTACGGTTTGAGTTGCCAGTATGAGACACAATTGTACAGTATGTGAGCTAAAAACACCTTTGCACATGGAGCATTGCCTTAACCTGTAACAATCTATTTGACAGAGACACAAGGCCCGCCCCTTCCCTACTTCTGATTGGCTCATCGGCTAGTATGTGTATTGTTTGAGTCGTTGAGCGTTAAAGCTGCTCTCTGACCTGCGCAGATCTAGAGAAATGACAGATCAATATCCGCGAACCTGATTTTTTTTTCCCGCAGCCACGGTACGCCAGAAATCCGGCGTGGTGCCGGAACGCTATCACCCCTGCATTTATTGTTTAAAAACAATAAAACCATTAAAAAAAAAAGATTAAATCCAGAATACAAACCAGTAGCAGCAGAGTAATGTATTTCTGTTGAAGTTGATGAAGTTGGCCAGGGAATTCCTAGACAGCTATCGAGCATCTTTACTACAACTCTACCCAGTTTTTATTGTTCCTGATGCGACACAACAAACATTGTTCTTGTAAGAACATTCAGTACGAAATGCCAACTCTGGAGCTTTGTGAAAATGGGCAGGAATGAGGAAGGCAGGCTCAGGAACAACAAAAAATAAATAAATAATCATCACATTTCTATACATCACTTATAAATACATATATTTTTTTAATAAAAGTACTTCCTGGTCAATGCTAAAATGTACTGCAGTGTCTGCTATAATATTTAGATTCATCTGATTTCTAGATATCAGACTGACGTTTAACCAAATGACCGAAAATTTGAATAATCACATGATTCCTAGTTGTTCCTTTCATCACTTACAACATCAAATGAAAATAGTTTCAGGTAACGAACAGTCGAACATTTTGTATATTATAAATCTCCTTGTGCAATCACCATCACAGACAATTGCTGCATGTAAATCTGTATCTACCTGCGGTGCCGCTTGTGACACTGCAGCAGCATTTGAATACCAAACTTCATAAAGGCCTGTGTATAGAGTAGGGTTGTGCCAGTTTTATGTAGAAGCTGAACAAAACTATTAGCCAAGGGGCTCGGGGGCAAATAGGGGCCATGTTGCTGTGACATTACCTTGCAATCTGATTGACATAAGGCTCCAGCTCTTTGGGTTCGTAAGCACGGGCGAACGCCCAGCACACGTAACAAGCCGCATCTCGCACGTTCCAGCCGAGACTGCAGGATCCCCTTCTTTCATCGTATACTAGGGCCTTCAGGATCAATGGGACCACTACAAGAAGAAGAAAAAAAAAGGGGTGTTAGTACTTTAAGCTTAACAAACAGAGATAGCTACTCTTTCTTGGTGTACTCAAAAAAGGTGCTAATTCAGTAGGCTCTTGAAATCAGTAGGTCCATTGTGGGTAATGTAAGAAAAATGTGTCCACGGGGTCACTGGTCATCGCTGAAAAGCCTGGCTGCTCACAGAGTGCTGGATCCGACCAGATTCATAAAAAGTTGACTAGAAGGGAACCATGTGGTAGGAAAAGGTGCACAAGGAACATGGATGACTGCAGCCTTAAGAAGATTGTCTTACTAGGCTGACTGAAAAACATGAGGCTGGAGTCAGTGCATCAAGAGCCACCAATCACAGATGTCCTCAGGAAATGGGTTACAACTGTTGCATTCCTAGTATTAAGCCACATCTGAGCCAGAGACAGTGTTGAGACATTAGCAGTGTTTTCCCTGAGCTAAGGTTAAAAAAAATAATTTTCTAAAACGGATTGTTTTACAAACACTGTTGCTAAGTGTCCAAAGATGTCCTTTTAGATGAAATTTAGCATTTCTTTTAGAAACAGAGGTCCCAGAGTCTGAGGGAATAGTGGAGAGGCACAGAATTCAAGATGCTTGAAGGTCAACTTGAAGTTTCCATAGTCGGCCATGTCATCTGCTGGTGTTGGTCGACTGTGTTTTATCAGGTCTAAAGTCATCACAGCGTCTACCAGGATATTTTAGAGCGATTAAGATGATGTTATTTTTGGTTTTCAGCAGGACTTCAGTGCCGAAACTACCATTGGTTTGTTGACCATGATGTTACTGTGCTTCATTGGCCAACCAACTCGTCTGACCTGAACGAAATATCCTAATATTTTAACATACTGAATTTTTGAGTTTCATGAGCCATAATCATCAAAATAAAAAAAATAAAAGACTTGAAATATTTCACTCTAGTATACGAGTTTAAGTCTCTGACTTAAATTATGAAAAATTTTCACCAAATTTTACAAAAAGAATTTTCTGGCTCTCATTTTGAGCAAAATATGCTTCTTTTTTTTTTGTCTTCCATTTTCAGTCCAGTCCAGTACCCAAGCAGTTTCAGAGGAATGTTTTTCATTTGTTAAGCCACACAGTCACCTATGAATAATTAAAGTATAAACTCCTTCTAACTTAAAGCAAGATCCGGTGAGAAACTGGTGCAGATGACTGATGATCAGGTCGGTGATTAGTATACTGGTGATGCTGAACAGACGAGGGGGGAAATGAGGTTGCTGCTGAGGCTCGTACATAAATAACTAACATTTAGATTGGATATTTTGGCAGCCTGTCAAAGTAAGACTTTTGTTCCAATTTATTTCCTTTCATTTGCAGTACCGTGCAAAAGTCTTAGGCACCCTGTGTGTTTGTTATACATGTTTATTTTATAGTTTCATTATCGGGTCGAAACCTTAAAGCAGCACATTATGTAAAAGACTCCTTTTCAGATACAGAAAACAGAAACTAAAAGAAGGTTTCTGGGTTTTTCTGTGTGAAAAAAGAAAAAAAAATGTGGAGAAGAATTGGGCTCAAGATTTCTGCACAGTAGTGTATAGATTTATAATAACAAAAAAGCTTTAAATGGAGTTTTCATAATTGTGGACACGTCATAAGAAAGCGCAAACTTATACCCAACAATTATATTTCTTAAATAGACTTAATATAAAGTTGATAAAATCATATATATAAAATATATATGATTATTGTCCTAAAGTCTCTGTACTCTTGAGTGTAGCTATACCTAAAAAAATGCTGGATGCCTGCAACTCTCTGTTTCAACATTAACCAAAAACTGTAAAGAAAATGTTTACTGGTGTTTTACTTTATTCATATATTCTACACAAAATTAAACATCAGCTTTCATACTGGGTATAAACTTTTAATTACCACACTATGGAAACAGTTCTTTAGCTCACCGGTCCTAAGGCCACAATCCAGCTATTCAATTATTAGACAAATTATTTGAAACTACACAAAAACATGTGAAACAAAAAAAGAAAGCAGAAAGTAAGATTAAAATGTGTAAACTGTTATATGCTGCAAGTAACGTGTACATGTCATGATGCAGGATTCTCCATTATGCAGTAGATACAGTAAATCCTATATCCATAGGAAACAAAAAAGGGGATTTCTTTTTTCTAACTGAGAAATGAGTAACTGTTAATCGACGGTATAAATAAACTCCCTTCCAGACATTCCCACCAAGCTGAACTAGTCAGGCAAAACAGAAATTCAACTACATGCAAATCCTGCCGGTGTATCCTGACAGCCCCGATCCTGATCCTGAAACAAACCCGGCAGAGATCGCATGCCAAAGAGCCATGGTGATGATCTCAGGCTTGTGGGAGCCACGCTGGTGAATCGTGGCTTGGGGCCTGAGTAATATTAGTTCGAGAGGTGTTGCCTCAGGGCTCTACCTTGGCATAGACTCCACCCCGCTGACAGAGTGAGACAGACATACAGGACTAATCAGATACAGCGCCTTTAGTCCTCACACGCACTTCGACACCGACCATGCCGTCATTCCAGGCTTGAGACGATTTCCTACAGTCTGGACAATTTACCCCATGACCGGCACCACCGTCAGACACCAGGTAAGCATCGTCTGCATATTCAGTTTTAAATTAGCAGCCAGGGTTAGACCTGATTAATTAAGTGCTGTGTATTTTGTATCTATCAGGCACTTTTCAGAAAAGGATGAATTAATCTGCTCATGCATTTTAGCACAATACTTTCAGTTACAGCAGGTGTTTTTTGTGAAATCCACCTGTTACCTGTGAGTTGTGAGGCCCACGATGTGTAAAGGAACTCTTCAGAGATTAGAAATAGGTCTAATCCAATAACTCACAAAAAACCCACAAAAAAAAATATCCCGGAGCTGATTGTTTAAATATTTGTGTTAAAAAGTTAAAAAGAAAGAAAAAAAAAAAATTAATCAAGAGCATTTAGAAATCTTAAAATGTTGTCATTCATCAAGCAAAACTATTATTTAGACTTTAAAAATGTCATAGACTCAGAAGGATTTTATCAACTGTCAGTTTGCACAATCTTAGTGAAATAAAATCATTTCTGTAAAATACATTAATACTGATTATGTTTAATATACTATTTTGTCAGTCCAGGCATTTCATGTAATACTAGCATTACAAGGTTTTCTGATTGTAAAATGTGTTTTGCAAAGATAAAAAAAAAATTAATAATAATAATAATAATAATAATATAAGAAACCCCACCAAAAAAAGGTATTTCACAACAGAAACCTCTTGAAGCAATTTTATTCCTTTGGAGGGAGCGGCAGCACTTGCAAAAGCTAATCCAAAACTGGATTGGCAACCTGTTGTGACAATGCGTGACAAGCAGGTTCCTTAGGGCAGTGTCTTAAAACAACTGAAAATTATTTGCATTTAATACTTCTCAAGGAGAAAAAAATAAACAAAACAAAGCTTCTCTGCCTTCCAATACCAACCCTGGGGCTTGTAAATCTTTAGTCTTCTTTAGGTTTTAACGAAAGCATTCTGTAATTGTGCAGGGTTTCTGCTTTTCACAAACTTAATCTCATCACATTAAACTTATAGGTAAACACAATCATAAGTTTCAATCGAACGTCTAACCCGTTCAGAGGTGAATACAGAGGAAAACTCTTCAGTACCGTTATGATCATTAATCAGCAGCCTCTCGTAATCTTTAACGCAGGTGAGATCATCACGGTGTGCGCACACAAGTGGCTTACAGGTGGGGTTACGGGAAGCAGGTGTCTGCCGTTTCCCACGCCGTCCAAATAGGATTCGAAGAAGCATGTGCAAGTCTCCACAGGCCTGCGATTTTCTTCGCCAGAACCGCTCCTACCTGTCGCTGCGTCTTAGGCCAGGAGTGCACGGCAAATCAAACAATCAGAGAAGCACGAGCCAAAAAGCCCTAGAAAAAAACTGCCTCAGTGTATGCAAAACAGGGCCGGGAGCTTGAATGTGTACAGTCTAGCTACCAAACAGCACCGCGGGCGAAAAAACACACATGGTCCTCGGGGAACAGTTCAAACAGGGTCAAGTTTAAAAAAAAAAAAAAACCCAGTTAACAAAATAATTAATAAATTTTAAAAAATGTATATACTGTATGTGTGTTTCTCAGGACTGAAAAAAAACTTCAACATGGAAACCCGTTCGGAGAGAAAACCAAAGAAGCCACATTATATTCCACGTCCTCCCGGAAAGCCCTTCAAATACCAGTGCTTCCAGTGTCCCTTCACCTGCAACATCAAGTCTCATCTCTTTAATCACATGAAGTACAACCTCTGCAAGAACTCCATCTCTTTGGTGTCTCAGCGTGGGGAGCAGACAGGAAGAGCTTCCAGAGCTCCACAACACAGCACTTCCTCAAATCAAGTACACACAGAACCCTCGATGCCTGCAAAACCCAGCCCGATCCGTCCAGACCACCCGAACAGCAAAACTAAAATGGCGGAAAAGCTGGACCAGTTGGTGGTGCAAGAGGTAGAGGGCGGAGATGATAAGGATGAAAATGAGAGTCACGTAAAGAAAGTTAGAGAAAATCCCTCTGAGCTGATCAGCAGTGAAAGCAGGGTTCCAGGAAGTGTAGAGAACTCGCTAAAGAGCACTTCATCATCTGCCTTTTCTCCAGTTCAACGGAAATCTGAAAATGAAGCTCCGTCTTCACGGAAAGCAGATCAACCCTTGTCACATGTTCCTGTCCGCGCTTCTTTCCACCCTGGGCCACCGTGGGGGCAGCGAGCCACTTCTGCACCCCTCAAACCCCCTGCAGATTACCCAGCATACATACTGCCAAGCACGCAAGCTTTTTACCAAACCTACTTGCAGAATCAAAGCATCCCTCCAGCCTACTGTCTAAGCCTACAAGAGCACAACAGACCCCTTGTCCCAGCACCTCTGATCCCACCCAATCATCCGTCTCTCCTGCAACCATACTCCTACAGATACAGCCACCCTTTTCTTCAAGTTCCACCCTTACCCTATGGGGTTTATCCTCCTGAACACATGCAGTCCTTACAGGGCCCGAGGTACATCCCCATGGAGATGTTTGCCCATGGCTTTGATTCCAGGGAGTATGGAAGGTATGCATACCTTCAACCTGGATCCTATAGCAGGCCATCAGAAGCCAGAGGGAACCAACAGAATGGAGGGGACAGGGCCACTCGGCAGAGCCCAATGGCTGGCTGTGCTGCGTCAGGGTCCCCGGATAGACCGAGCATTGCAGATATCACACAGAACCATTCCAACAACCCACAGCCTACCTGCCAATCAGAAGGCACCAATTCGGGAAAGCCAGAGAGATTGAGGCATCTGTGTAGCAAACAGCAAGAGAACAGTATGCAAAAGCAAAAAAGGTGGGTACTTCTTTTTTTTAAATCAGGACCTAAACATCGATTGAAGTAAAGTATAGTCAAAAAATAAATGAGTTCCTTTTTTTCTGTTTTTCAGAGACATTGTGGAAAATACTACTCCCAGTTCTGTTCAATGCTCAGACTCCTCATCAGATGAAGCTGAGGATAAAGATAGTGATGATCCAGCCAGTCCTCTAAACCTATCGAAGAGAGACCGGAACAAATCTGATGACGAGATCAAGTCCGAGTCAGATAGCAGTGATGAAGACGAACCTCTGGACCTCTGCCTCCGAGCAAAGTCCATCAACCAGATCCAGACAAGTGCTACCATGTGTTCAGAGGATCTCCCTGACCAAGTCTGTGTCAGTCAGGTTCAGATAACTCCATCCGAGCAAGAGCAGTGTGACCGTAGGCACTCTGCAGCGTTTGCGCTCTGCCAGCTGGCCAGCTCCAGCAACATCAATACCACTGAACCTCCTCTAGAACCACGCACGGAGACTCAAAGTCCAGGTCATAGCCCTGCGCAAGACCAGGCTCCTAATGACGAGACGAGTGAGCAAAAAACTGCCACCAAGGGGCAGAAACGAGCAAGTAACGAGGCAGCAAAGACATCCAGCAAAAGGGTGAGGTCGAACGACACAGTCCGGGACAAGAGAAGGAGAACACAGAACTGTTGATTGGTGTTCGGAAAGGGACGTTTCGGGAGCTGCCAGTTTCATATGCGAGCGTTTCAGCTGGTGCCAATCACAGACTTACCTTTTATATGCATGTTTTGTAAAAAGCTTTTCTTACATGCAGTGAGACAGAATACAGAGTGCATGCTTAAACTGTATATCGTAATATTTTATTTCTGTGTATTGAATAAATAAATAGTGTTTGTAAAGAATAGATTGTGTGCATTGTGTTTGTAACGGTTAACCAAAATATTAAGACTTGCTGAATTTAAGTATTCAAGTTAGAATGTTAAACAAGAGACCCAAGTAAAGCTCAAGTGAAGCTCATATTTGTCTTTGAAAACATCCTCAATTATAAATTTAACAAACCCACCATCTGGAAGGCGTGAAGGAAGTAGCAATCCTCTGCGACCTAGTTCTGCTAGGGCAAGGCAACCCCCATGCCACGAGTTCTCAGTCTCCTGGAAGCTGGAATACACAAACACATGCACACACACACACATTTTTATACACACACACACAAGTATAAGTCAGAACCAGCACTCATCTAGCACATATACCATATGGAGTCATACTTGACAGACCAGTCAGATTACCTAAAGCAGTCCAGGACTGATCCCACCACGTCATCTGCCAGTTCCTTGGGTAGCCTCCCAGTCACCCTCCCAATACTGCATGGTAAGAAACAATAAAACAATGATCGCAATCTTTGTTAGAGGTATCCCCTAGAGACCCAAACTCTTAACATAACTTGGAACAATGCATCAGAGAAACAATACATACACATTTTCCAAATCAATAAATTGTACCCCATTAAACAAGACACCAATTAACCCCTGAGTCCAATTAGTGCTTCTTGGTTTAGTTTTTGAACTGTCTCTACAAGGCTAATACATGCAGACATTTGCATCATGAAAGATGCAGAATGAAGTTAATCCAGTTCTGGGTGATCATTCATCATTTGATGTGAGTCTAAAATTTGTGTACATTTGTTTAAAACAGAACACTTGTATTAAACAGGGATGGAAGAATGTAAATGTTCTCACCCTTTAGCAGCAGACCAGCGCACTATCGTCTCTTTGTCTTTTAGACCAACCAGTAGCTGCTCTGTAAATATAAATAGAAAAAAATAATTCAAAATAGAGCAATAGATATCCACCAAGGCTGTCAATCATACAGTAGATAGACTGACGATTGGATCAGATTTTTGGGAATTGTCATTTTCAATTAGATTCAGCAACACTCATGTTTGTAGTCTGATTTGTCTCCAGCAGTTATACTTCTAACATTTTTTGGAGCATTAAAACTACTAAAAGTATCTAATAAACAATACATTTTGTGTAACTTGTGCTGTTGATTGTTTAAATGTCATGTCTTGTAAAAAGCGATAATCTTTTTTTCTGACAGAAGGAGGCACAAACTGCTGTAACAGCAGACACAAAAATGTAACAGATGAAGAAGTGATTGATACTCTCATAACATTTGAGTATTTGTGGAAGATGGGAGCAGTTTGTATTTTCTTTTTTTTAGTCATTTTTAATGAATTTGTCACTTTTGGACCATTTAATGTGTGAAGGTTTACCTAAATAATTTTACAATAAAATTTAGCAGATGCCTTTATCCAGAGCGACTTACGTTTTTATCACATTATACATCTGAACAGTTGAGGGTTAAGGGCCTTGCTCAAGGGCCCAACAGTGGCAACTTGGTAGTCGTGGGATTTGAACCTGGGACCTTCCGAACCGTAGTCCAATACCTTAACCACTGAGCTACCACTGAAAAAAGTGTGAATTGATTCTGACCCATGAATCAACCAACAAAACATCAATTAAAATGCGAAATTGATTCAAACTCTGCTATCAGACTGTTTTTGTTAAAGGTAGAGGTTTATGTTCGTGAAGTGGAACCCACCAATGACGTTCTCCACCTCCTCTGGGATCTCGTAGTCTTCCTCTGGGCTGATGGACCCCAAGTCGGGTTTCACATCCAGCACTTTTCCAGCAGCCGCCGACTGGCTGAGGTTTATAGCCAGAGACCGGCTTCCTCTCTGGTATCTGCATGACAAGCACAGTCAGTATTGTCACCACATTGCTTTTGAAAGGTTTTCATTCACTTTCCATAACTATAATATGGCACAGTATCTTCTATAGCTCTTTCACAGGGACTTGTATGGCATCACGCACCAATCAGCCAAAACAATTAACACATTAAAGATATAACAGGATCATGGGGACCCAAGGCTCACCCATTCCTACGTGGATCTAAGGCCAGCCAGTCTGCTCCAATCAGTTAATGCTGGCCAAGATAGAAAGGTACCAGAACATCCATTACACCATAGGCCACCATACATGGGTTCCGGGAAACAAATCCAATCCAAAGAGGCTCAAACCCACAACCAACAGCAGCCAAAGCACCCACTGCCTCATCAGCATACAGCACCATGTCGGGATATGGCATTCCTTTCCATTCAAGCAGTTGAGTGTTAAGATCTTGCCGGGGCTTAAACAAACTACCTGCTGAGTGGTAGAGTCACCACTGCCCCTCATACTGTGCTGTCTCTGTCCATCTTTGATTCCATGTACAAATCGTTTCCCCACCACCAAACTTTTACTCTGACTCATTACTACTATACCCTGCTTAGCCATGCAATCCTGCACTTCTCATTATTTTGTTATAATTTGCCTTATTTATTATTCACAATTTATTGACACAATTCACTATTTTACACAATACTTCTCTGTAACACACTCTTGACATTTTTCTTTAGAGGTGACTCAAAGGTGTGAATCCCAACAGGGTTGAGGTTCTTGGGCATGATCAATAAATGGTAGAGTGAGTATCACAAAGAACTTTTCTCTCTCTCTCTAATCAAAATAATACATAGGGGGGTTTAAAGCAAAATTGGGACTTTTGCTTATAAATAACAGTAATGAAAGTAAAAATTCACTTTATTTCTTTATGCCACCCCCTGCTACACTAATGCACTTATCCCAGGGTTTCACTGGTGCTTGGATACCATCAAGGTAGAGCATTTTCTCAGAACACCGTGCCACATGATCGCCTGTCTGACTGCCTGTCTGATTCACATCAGAAACGCTGGCCTCCCAAGAACTCCTTTAAACTCCCAAACATGTGGAAATGGCTTGAAGCGAGGTCAGGATAATTCCCAGCTGAGTTCCTGTAATGTGTAAGTGGTGACTCGCTGAATGTGTCACACATGTACGGCCTTCCTTGAAATATTTGCTCCATACAATTGTTACTGTGGCTAAAATTCTCATCACCATACTGTGAACGTAAACGTCAATCACTTTTATGCCTCCATTCACCAGAAATCTCATCACAGGGAAACGCCTGTTGAGTAAACTTCTCAATGCTGTTGATAAACTGGATTCCACCAGCTTACAGATTTATTTTGTGATTCAACTAGTCTTGTGTCATTGACTACTTTTAAGTCTTTGGTAAACTTTATGATGATGAACTCTCCTGCTGTACCTGTACATGTAATTCTTAATTACTGAGCTTGAAATCTGAGCTTTTTATTATAATTTTAAGTGTGCTGTGGCAAACCTCTTCCCTCTTATTCTTATTATGTATTTATAATTTCATTATGTCCATGTTTTGTATTTTTATCAATTTAGGATCGTCATTGCCACCATTGTGGCCAGGTCCCCCTAGCAAAAGAGACTGATCATCTCAAGCTGGTTAAATAAAGGTTAAAACAAAATGCATCACGCGTGTGCCATGTTTAGATAAAACGTCTGAATATTTAAAAGATTGTCTTGTCTTCTTGAAGCTCGCTCGACCCCTCAATTGAAGATTTCCATATCTTGTTTGCTGTTACCTGTATGCATTAAATAATTGATTTGTATAATTTGTATTCAAGAAAAAAAAAAACCTGACTAAACAGAGCAACTTAGAATCTTCAAAGATAAATGAGACAGATTAGCATTTCTTGCTCTTACCTCCACCTGGCCAGCCGCGGCTTCAAAAAAGTCAACCCGAGCCTCTGCACCACCTTCACAGCCAGTTTCCTCAGCAAGGTCTGACTGCTCTCTGATATCTTCTTCTGGTCCAGGCATTGGATCACCATGGGGGCTGGGGAACATCACATCACATCACATCACGTTAACCTCGTTGCTCTTTAATTACAGCATAAACAAGTTGAATGTTCATGTGGCGGTGATACGCACCATACTGCAGGAAGTCCTCTCGCTTGCCGTGCTTGAAGAGCTGAGCCTGGGAACAATGAGAGGTTTCTCATCATGCTCTAGTATCAGAACGTCCCTCATACCCAGAGAGCACACTGTACCTACTCATCCACTCGGTTTAACTTTACACTTTTAGCTATAATTTATTAATTTACTCATTTTCTATCAAATCACTACAATGCACTATAATTACTTCTTATTCTAAGGATTTATTTTTCTGCTTATCTATTTATCTGTCTATGTATCGGTCAGGATGTTTTACTGTTGGCATGAGACTGGACTGATGGTAGCGCTCACCTTCACACATTTTAAGAAGGGCAGCAAAGAAACCACTTCTCTCCAGGAAAAATCAGGGACAGACTGGTATTCTGCAAAAGGTACAGGGATTGGATTGCTAAAGTAATTTTCTCTGGTGAATCCTCTTTTCTTCTTCGGACAAGCTTTTGTTTCTGAATGCGGAAAGTTGACTGACACCATCAGTCATGTGTCGTTCCAACAGTAAAGCATCCTGAGACCATTCATGTGTGGGGTCGCTTTTCAGCCAAGGGAGTGGGCTCACTCACAAATATTGTCTAAGAACACAGCAATTAATAAAAAATGTTACACAAACTTCCCCCGAGAGCAACGTTTCCCAACATTGCAAGAACACTTTGGTGACAAACGATGCCTTTCCCAGCATGATGTAGCACATTGCCATAAGGCAAAAGTGATAACTAACTGGCTCGGGGAACAAAACATCTAAATTGTGGGTCTATGGCCAGGAAACTTCCCACATCTTAGTCCCATTGAGAACTTGTGGTCAGTCCTCGAGAGGCAGGTGGATAAACAAAACTCACAAATTCTGACAAATTCCAAGCACTGATTATGCTTGAATGGGGAGGAGGTGACTCAAAAGTTGATTGACAGCACGACATGGAGAATTTCAGAGGTCTTGAAGCAGAAGGATCAACACTACAAATATTGACTCTTTGTAGAAACTTAATGCAATTGTCAATATACCACACATACAGTGGTATGAAAAACTATTTGCCCCCCTCCTGGTTTCTTATTCTTTTGCATGTTTGTCACACAAAATGTTTCTGATCATCAAACACATTTAACTATTAGTCAAAGATAACACAAGTAAACACAAAATGCAGTTTTTAAATGAGGGGTTTTATTATTTAGGGAGAAAAAAAATCCAAACCTACATGGCCCTGTGTGAAAAAGTAATTGCCCCCTGAACCTAATAACTGCTTGGGCCACCCTTAGCAGCAATAACTGCAATCAAGCGTTTGCGATAACTTGCAACGAGTCTTTTACAGCGCTCTGGAGGAATTTTGGCCCACTCATCTTTGCAGAATTGTTGTAATACAGCTTTATTTGAGGGTTTTCTAGCATGAACCGCCTTTTTAAGGTCATGCCACAACATCTCAATAGGATTCAGGTCAGGACTTTGACTAGGCCACTCCAAAGTCTTCATTTTGTTTTTCTTCAGCCATGTTTTGGGTCATTGTCCTGCTGCAACACCCAAGATCGCTTCAGCTTGAGTTGACGAACAGATGGCCGGACATTCTCCTTCAGGATTTTTTGGTAGACAGTAGAATTCATGGTTCCATCTATCACAGCGAGCCTTCCAGGTCCTGAAGCAGCAAAACAACCCCAGACCATCACACTACCACCACCATATTTTACTGTTGGTATGATGTTCTTTTTCTGAAATGCTGTGTTACTTTTACGCCAGATGTAACGGGACACGCACCTTCCAAAAAGTTAAACTTTTGTCTCGTCGGTCCACAAGGTATTTTCCCAAAAGTCTTGGCAATCATTGAGATGTTTTTTAGCAAAATTGAGACGAGCCTTAATGTTCTTTTTGCTTAAAAGTGGTTTGCGCCTTGGAAATCTGCCATGCAGGCCGTTTTTGCCCAGTCTCTTTCTTATGGTGGAGTCGTGAACACTGACCTTAATTGAGGCAAGTGAGGCCTGAAGTTCTTTAGATGTTGTCCTGGGGTCTTTTGTGGCCTCTCGGATGAGTTGTCTCTGCGCTCTTGGGGTAATTTTGGTCGGCTGGCCACTCCTGGGAAGGTTCACCACTGTTCCATGTTTTTGCCATTTGTGGATAATGGCTCTCACTGTGGTTCGCTGGAGTCCCAAAGCTTTAGAAATGGCTTTATAACCTTTACCAGACTGATAGATCTCAATTACTTTTGTTCTCATTTGTTCCTGAATTTCTTTGAATCTTGGCATGATGTCTAGCTTTTGAGGTGCTTTTGGTCTACTTCTCTGTGTCAGGTAGCTCCTATTTAAGTGATTTCTTGATTGAAACAGGTGTGGCAGTAATCAGGCCTGGGGGTGACTACAGAAATTGAACTCAGGTGTGATAAACCACAGTTAAGTTATTTTTTAACAAGGGGGGCAATAACTTTTTCACACAGGGCCATGTAGATTTGGAGTTTTTTTTCTCCTTTAATAACGTAAACCTTCATTTAAAAACTGCATTTTGTGTTCAATTATGTTATCTTTGACTAATAGTTAACGGTTTTTGATGAGCAGAAACATTTAAGTGTGACAAACATGCAAAAGAATAAGAAATCAGGAAGGGGGCAAATAGTTTTTCACACCACTGTATACAGATAGATATCATAGTAACATCTGACAAAAAGATCGAAAAACACTGAAGCGGCAGAATTTGTGAAAAATATATATATTTTTTATTCTCAAAACTTTTGGCCACAGCTGTAACTATCTATATATCTACCTATCTATTTATATCTACACTATTTTATATAATAATCAGTTATTGTAGTTAAATGTAGTTGATTATTTTCCCATAACTGCATACAATTTTTTGCTAAAAACCTAATCATCTCTCTCTCTCTCTCTGTACATATATAATGACCAATCAGAATCAAGGATTCGAAGACGTACATTCATCTCTGAATCTCAGCCATGACGGAAATCTTCTTTGTAAAGATGTTGTTATAAGAAAAAACTATTTGTTGAGGTAGCTCATAACTCGGGGTGTATCTGTGTCTAGATCTATACACCGGCTTACTGTAAACAGAAACCTTGAAGGAATGCGCGTCTAGTCCTCGCTTGCTGAAGCCATCGCCTGGTGACATTTAATGTCATGCAAAACTCTGATGGCGCTTTTGTTTCCGCTGGCATTCCTATCGCACAGAGCCAGTTTTGAAAGCCTCAGGCATGAAAAGAAACACACGGAGGCAAACACGCGCAGCAACCGGCACCACAAACACACACACACACACACTTTCTCTCTTTTTAAAACAAACAGTTGTGTTGACGATCACTACCACATAAGCCATGTTATTAAATCTAATAAACTCCAGATGTGTGTGTGTGTGTGTGTGTGTGTGTGTGTGTGTGTGTGTGTGTGTGTGTGTAGGTATGTGTTTTCAGCTTGCAACAGGTGGGAAATAAAACATCTTGCCAAGTTATAACAACACCTCAGTTGACTCCTGAAAAGCACCTGTTCACCTGTACACCCTGTTCACCTGTACACCCTGTTCACCTGTACACCCTGTTCACCTGTACACCCTGTTCACCTGTACACACACACACACACACACACACACACACACACACACACACACACACACACACACACACACACACCAGCTTCTAACAGCTTGTATTAAGGGTGTGGCTAAAACACATTCATAACCTGCCCTGAAGAACCAGAAGATCCTACTGTCCAAACTACACAAGAGTCCGTCTCAGGTAAAAACATTTAATTTTAATAATGGAAAAAGACAAAAAAGGCTGCATTCAGTAAACACCCAAAATCAGGCATGTCCTGTCTGATCTACACACCTGCATTCAGTTAATATCAGACATCAAACATAGTCTTATCTGATCTAAACATAGTCTTAACATAGGCCTGGGCGATAAAACGATAACGATATGTTTCGCGATAGACACGTGATCGATATCAATAAAAAATGTGTTCGATAGAATGTTCGATATTTTTTATTCTTTGTCGGAAGAAAACAGAGGTCGCGAAGTTAGTCTGATTGCTGTCATGCGCACTTGCACCGCGACCGGCTCTAGGACCCGGAAGTAGTACGGTCGCGATTCAGGAAGCATAAATGGAGACAAGATGGCGTTGACATTGGCACCCACCCACCTGCCAAATGCGGGTAAAATTCGGCTGTGGCGGGTAATAACTTTAGTCTCACTAGCCACATTGGCGGGTCGTTTATTCTTTGTATGACAATTGTTATGTTTGCATCAATATGCACAACTTACATCTATAATATTACTTGCTTTTTGTGTGAGACAACCAGAGGAAAAGAAACGGTATTCTTCTTTTACGGCATCCAGTGCACACGACACATATAGTATACAGTGCGGTATTGCCCCCTGGTGGCCCGCCAGTGAATTAACATCAAACTCAAATATATTACAACAATATATTTTTGGTGTAGTTTTCTCTAAAGGCATCTGATATAATAAACACATTGCACTATTACACTTTATTAAGCATTTCTTACATTTTCTTTTAATTTTGCACCTTAAATGTTAAGAGATAATTGTTAAGTGTTCATTGTGACTTTAGACTTATGTTTACATTTTAATTATTTGATTTTTCCATGGTTGTTGCCATTTCTGTCTTAATAAGTGATGCAACTATGATCAGAGAAAGGTTAAGTTTAAAATAAAAATGTTTAAATATAATATATTCTTCTCCTGGGCCTTATTTTAAATGGGTCATAAAAAATATCAATAATTATCAATATCGACCGATATGAAACACCGATATCGTGATACAGATTTCAGCCATATCGCCCAGCCCTATCTTAACATACATCAAACATGTCCTGTCTGATACACAGACATGCATTCTGTAAACATCAGACATCAACCCTGCGCTGTCTGATCTACACACATCTGATCTGTCTGATCTACACACATGCATTTAGTGAATATGAGACATCAAACATATTTTTTTTTCTGATAAATACAGACATCAAACATGTCCTGTCTGATTTTCACACCTGTCCTTGAGGTATACACTCTTGAGTATGTAGGGAAAATTTCTAACTAAATGAATGTACAGGTGTTTTACCAGAGACTGCAGGGCTCCGTCAAGCGCCACGGTGTCCAACACACTCAGATCGCTGGACTGGGAGATGGTGCTGAGGGTCCAGTCCAGGAACTCCCCCAAGCGCTTCTGCTTTACGTCCGGCCGCGTCACAAATCTGCAGAGCAATTACACAAAGGTTTACAAAACATACTGTCTTTAAACACCTTTAACACTAAAAAATAAAAAAATACCATCACAGCTATAGATTAAACTATGCAAATGCATGACGTTTTCTTTATTACTAGTGCTTCTTATTACCACCTTTATCTAGTGATAAATAGCCTCGCACAAACCACATTGTTTTTTTCCCCCAAAAATGAAATGAAAGATCAGTGAAAAGTCTCTCCTTTTTAAGCGAAAGTACAAAATATCTTATTCAGAATCTAATAAAATACACAACATTTCTGCCTTATAACTTTATATATACAAGGACAATAACACATAAAACATAATTATACTGAATCTAGTAAAACAAGCAGTACCATCTAGTGGTCATGAACATGAACTACATCATACAGCTGTATAAAAATTTATAAATTCAGAGCTGGAGTGTTTGCAGTTACCAGGTATAACGAGATGTGTTTTTTTTTTTTCCTCAGCTTAATTTGTTGCACTATATTTTATTATTTTATTCTTGTGAATCAATGATGTGATTAAAATTTTCAGTGACAAGAGCGAATAACTGCAAAATACCTGTGCCTTCATCTTTTGATCCCTGTCATCGTTTCTTTTTCTTTGATAAAATAACTAAAATAAAAGCATATATGCAGCAAAGTGCAAATATTATTTCTCAAAAACCTGATATTTTCTATTTTCTATAATAATAAAAAAAAGATTCTTAAGACCGTTTTGTCTACATTTTTTCGCAGCATTTCAGTGCTGTTAAATGCTCCTTACTGATTGGCCAGAAAATGACACAGTAAGTAGTGCAGCTGCACATCACTTGTTTATATTAATGCTCTCATTCTCACTTACTTTGACACGAGCACTGATGCGGCATCTCTGGATTTATCACTGACTTGAAGGTAGGACTGAAAAACACACACACACAATTAGAGATGAGACAAAGCCACCGTATGTATTGTACCTATATATTGTACGTATGGACTGTATATTCACAGTGCAAGACACTGCAGATGAACGTTTGAGTAGTTACCTTGGCGATGGAGAGTATGCGATCCATGATGGGCTCTCTTTTTTGCTCTGGGTCAGAGGTCAGACAGCCGTCCAGGCGCGAGAGGTCAAATGGGATGAGGCACGTCATGGAGAGCCACAGGAGGAGCATGTAGCGGGTTTCCCATGTCTGTGCTCAGAGAGAGAGAGAGAGAGAGAGAGAGAGAGAGAGAGAGAGAGAGAGAGAGGACATAGAAGTGAATTGTAAAACAAATGGTAAATTAATGTATATGCTGAATTCAGAAGTCAATGGTGAAGAGAATTGTAAAGTGAAAAAGTGAATCATAAAGTGAATGGTGAAGAGAATGCTGAAAAGAATGGTAAACAAAAGAGAATTTTGAAATGAATCTCAAAGTGAATCATAAACTGAATCATACACTGAATGGTGAACAGAGTTGCAAAGTGAATCTGGAAGTGAATCCTACAGTGAATCATAAAGTTAATGGTAAATTGAATCTTAAAGTGAATCATGAATTGAATCAAAGTTAATAGTGAAGAGAATGGTCAAGAGAATCATGAAATGAATTTTAAAGTAAACCTTAAGGTTAAAGTGAATGGAGAGTCATTTTGAATAATTTATAAACGAATCGCACCTCTGTGTCCTTCGGGTCCTGTCTGCACAGGAGTTCGAGCACCGGCTGCATGTCCGACACCTCATGTGGAAAAAGCTGCATGAAGATCTTGTAGCCTCGAACCTGCTCAAGTACAGGAACGTTAGAGAGACGTGAACAGAAAAGACACGTTAACCCTTTCATACACTGCGTCCACACACACAGAGCATCCAGTTGTGGTACAATGCAATAAACAGACAAGACACAATAAACACAACACACAATTTAAGGCTGTCTCGTGAAAAGTATTGGCTGCACATCAACACAAAAACATCAGAGATATTATTATTACTATTATTATTATATTATTATTATTTCATTATCATTATATTGTTGAATCTGCTGCTCGATAAATTGTTCTCAGTGCAGCCTGGTCTGTCCCAGACATTTAGAAAGAATTTAAGAAAATATATTTTGGAAAGCGCCTCGCCTTTGAGATGATGTAGAGGAATTTAAAGCTGACGTGGATGAGCAGCGGGGGAGACATTTTGCTACGGACCAGGTCCAGCAGCATGTTCACCATCCACTCTGAAAATCAGAAGAGACACACAGCGTCCCAGGATTGAGAAAACCCTGACAGATATGAGTTTCATGTTCTGAGAGAGGTGTAAGTGGAGAAAGAGAAAACATAAAGAGGACTTAAATGATGTGAGACAGAAGAGAGAAAATGGAGAGAGAGAGAAAGAGAAGTGAAGAAAAAAACAGAACGGAGAGAATGGAATGGGAAGAGACAGCAGAGAGAGGAGAGGGATTGGAGTGAGAGAGGAGAGAGAACAGAGGACAGAAATTAGGGAGACAAGTGAGCGGAGAGAGAGAATATAAAGTGAAGAGGGAGGTTCTTACCTAGGTGAGGGTCCAGAAGATGCGGCTGCTCCTGATAGAGGTTCATTATAACTGTATCGGGACACAAATCATGGTCAATAATAAGTAAACACATCAACCAAGCGTGCTTATTAAAGCCAAAACACCCTGGACCCGCGAGGACGCGCAGTGAGGGATTTCCTAGATCTGATCTTATGTTTGCTTCCTGTCTGCATTATCATTAATGTAAAGCACTAGAAAGAAAAAAAAAAAAACATATAAAGAGAAATCTCCCATCTTTATGATCTTGAATGATGTTTGGCTTTGTAATCAAACTACTTTGTTCTGATATACTGCACACTTTCCGAGAGAGCAGAAGCTTCAGAGTGATATAACAGAAACGCATTTTTATGGTGTTCCATTATCAAAAAGCATTCGATCTCCCTTTCCCTCCAAACTCTGTAAGCAGTTAATCAATGAAGTTAAAATCAGGAAATACAATTAAAACTGGTTTATTTATAAAACCGTGACACTTAGACAGAATCGCAATCAGCACCTGGGTATCGTGATAATATCGTATCGGGAGGGAGGACACTGGTGATTCCCGTCCATATCGTCCAGCAATAGTCTCAACAATATTAAGTACCGAACTGCATGATGGGAATTAAATAAATAAATAAAACTGTAGATGCATGAAATATGGTTAAAATAATAATGATCATTTACACGATCATGTCTCATAAGTGGTGTTTTCCTTCAACGTGCTGTACAATGACAAAGACAAGAGGGTGTCCAGGAGGTCTCGAGAGAGCTGATTGGCTGAGGGATGGGATGAGAGGTACTTAGTGCTTCCATATATATATATATATATATATATATATATATATATATAAAATACAAGAGGGCGTGGTTTTAATAAGGTTGCCATGTTACTTAGATTTTTTAAATCTGATCCTCAGTGTTGCAGACTTGACAGGTGTCTGTGTCAGGGGATGAGTGGGCGTGGCCAGACACACCTGAACACATGGTAAATCCTGCGTAGAGATGCGGAGTTCAGGATAAGGAGCAGGGGCTGAGGCTAGCTGGAGGAGATGGATGACAGACCTACCCTTGAACCTCTGGATGGTGGCCTCCTGGGCTTTACAGTTCTCCTCCTGCAGCTCCACCAGGCCGGAGATCAGGGCTCGGACCTCGGCGCTCTCTGTAAACGCAGCCAGGAGATTGGAGTGAGACATGACATCGGATTCTCCTGCTGCCGCTTCTCCGTTCGCGTCCTCTGCATCCGGCAGCCGCATCGTGTCTCCAAACACACAGAGAGAGAGAGACAGAGGAAGAGGCTCAGAGTATCTCCTGTTTCAGCTTCCTACCAACACTATAACTTCTACTAAAATGGTAAACAAGTTAATAGTAAGTGTTAAATAACACCTCCTCTCTCGCAACAACTCTCTCTGTTTTCCACAATGACGCAGCTAAATGACGAGGTACGGACGCCCGCAGCGTTCAATTCGTCCCTACATAAAACGCGTTTTTTTAAACATGCCTTTTTTTTCTTAGTTTTTTTAGTTTCATTCCTTTTTAGCTTAATTTTTTTTTTTTTGCTTTTTAGCTTAATTTTTCTCTTCTTGTAAAATATCTCACAATAACAACTTACTAGAACAATTATTATTTTCATTCAGTATACAAGGATAAACTATTAAAATCTCAAGTGCAAAAAACATTTTAGACTCACATTTCCAGTCATGGCTCTACAGTACTCCATACCACTTTCATTTAAATCTGCATGAGGTTATCACTCACTCACTCACTCATTGATCGTCAATACCGCTTTATCCTGTACACAGCATGGCGAGGGCCTGGAGACTTGGGGCACTGGGTACACTGGGGTGCCAATACATCACATCAAACCCGAACCCTAGAGGTGCAAGGCGTCGGTGCTAACCACTAAGTCGCTGTGCCGACTGCATGAGGTTATAATATTTATGGAAAATAATCTCCGGCCAATCAGTGACCAGCAGAGTTTACACGTCACGTTTTGGTAACGGTTCGGCTCGCTTGGAACCTCGGCGGTACTAAAAAAGACCAGGTACCAGGTACTGTTCCCAGTGGAAAACCCCCCAAAAGCGAGCTGTACAGAACCGTGCCGTGCCGTACTATGCAGTGGAAAAGCGCCATAAATGTATTTTATGTGGTACTTATGGAAGGAAGGAGACTCCAGTGTTAGTGATTTGTAACATTATTAACATTATGTGCCATTTATGGTTCATCAGTAATATAGAATAAATTTTTTTTTTAGGTATATTACCACCAACTGTACCAATATTCTCCCTAATATTCCAGCCAGTTCTCCCTAATATTCCAGCCAGTCATATCTTTTACATCATGGTCAACTTTTATGTTATACTGAGAGGTAGTAATATATCTTCATTGATTACCAGATCATACATTTGATTGAAAGATGGGATTGCTAATTAAAATGCACAGGATTGGAATTGGAGGGAACCTGTTTAATTGGGTTAAATACTTTTTGGATGGAAGACCTATTCAGGTGAATATAGGTTCATGAGTATCAAGCCAGTGTAAGGACGAATTTCCCAAATTTGAGTAATACTTTAATCCAAAAACCCTGTCGACCAATATGAGAGTGTGGGTTCTTGGTGGCGGAACAGGAGGGAACCTGCTTTATTTCGGTAAAGACTTTGGAAGGAAGAAGTTTGTAGTACTACTGTATAAGGGTAGCAGATTACAAAATCATCATTAGGTGGATGTACAGTATTGTACAGTACGTGGGCATTATTGGTGCTAAAAATTGTCTCACCTAGGTAAAAATGTGAATTTTCAGATAATGAATTTTTCATAATACTAACGCTTCCTATTTCCTGATCCATACTTCATTTTAAATAAGCATTTACATTTTTACTGGATAAAAACAAACAAACAAACAAACAAAAAACACACATTTGCTAAATACAATTTCATGCCCTTTTATGTAGTTTCCGTAACTTTTACTGATATTCGGTGTCATTCAGATGAAAATTGGCCAATTTAGAGTTCACATAAAAAGACACAAACCTAAAAAAGTATTATTCTAAAATGCAAATTAGTTTACATAAAAGAAAATAAAATTTAGCCTATCCAAACACGAGCAGATCCTCCGGACTTGAGATCCGTCTTCAATAGCAGACTAATACTCTTTTGCTAAGCAACATCTGTTTAATCACGTTCTACATCTCTTTAAGGTTATTTGTACAACTGGGAAACAAACGCAGACACTCCAAGGGCTGTTAATGATGTTAGATGATTCGTTTTAAGACACTAATACCTGTGCTTTAGGCAGATTCCATTTTCTTCACCTTGCCTTGTGAAGCTACAAGTACAGTATGAGGTTTAGAACGACACTCTGGCTGACAGGAGAGTGTTGAAGCGTGTCCAGTGTGTTGAGATGCTTTTCTGTCCACCTCAGTTGTATAGAGTGATTATTTGTGTTAATGTAGCCTGGAATTCAATGCGATGCAGCCAGTAGGTCTTCATGGTTCTGTTATCACACTGTCTGTTCAAAAATGGTAGATCGTTCATTAATTCATCTCCAATATTGACACTTTTATTATTAGCGTAACAGCCATAAAGTTAATTATTAAGCCATGTCAGGATTTATACTTACTAACTTAACTTATTTATATTTAATATAATCTTTTTTACCTTAATCTCTTTCACTTTATTCATCATATCTTATGCAGCATGAACATACAGCCATTGGTATAATGCATTATACATGTTTATAACAAAGTAGATAGTAAAGTATTATAGAAGGACTAACGCAGAATATGAGTATCATTGTCTGCGGATCCCAGGAACACTGGACTCGAAGTTCTAAAAAAAAAAAAAAAAAAAAAAAAACGAATTCTGGGTGCTACTGTTCATTACATTTACATTCATGTTTGCGGCATTTGGCAGATGCGCTTATGCAGAGCGACTTCCATACAGTATGAGCTTTGAAATCTTGATCGTTAAATAAATCCTTATACTGGTCTATTAGGATACTGACTATAATTTTTAATGGGGTGTGAAATTAAGTATTGAAGAAAAGGGTCGGTCTTCAGACATTTTTTTTAAAGCCTGATAGCGGACCTCCAGAGGAAGTTTGTTCCATTACTTGCATGTTCCTGCATGGGCCAGGGCGTAGCTCAGTGGTTAAGGCATTGGACTACGGTTTGGAAGATCCCAGGTTCAAACCCCACAACCACCAAGTTGCCACTGTTGGGTCCTTGAGCAAGGCCCTTAATCCTCAACTGCTCAGTTGTGTAATGAGATACAAATGTAAGTCGCTCTGGATAAGAGCGTCTGCCAAATGCCTAAATGTAAATGTGCCAGAATGGAGACGAGTTTTGATGCATGACATCTACAGTATGTACTGTACAGTACATTCCATCACAGGGCATCATGTATACACATTCACATGTTTTTACACCTAGGGACTAATTTATCATAACAAATGCATGTATAGTACCTGCATGTTTAAGGACAGAAGAGTACTGTACAGTATAATACACTGAACAGAGACAGTATCCTGAAATCAGGTCTAATCAGGGGATCAAACTCATTACTCAACTCTGAATACTCAACATAACCCTTAATATGTCTAATTTAAAATATTTTAAAATGGCATTGTACGACAATAAAAAAATATATAGTATATAATAATAATAATAATAATACTTGTGAATTATTATTGTGATTTATTGTGAATTAAGTAATGAAGAAACAAA
The DNA here is from genome assembly GCA_030522415.1 of Channallabes apus. Taxonomy (NCBI): domain Eukaryota; kingdom Metazoa; phylum Chordata; class Actinopteri; order Siluriformes; family Clariidae; genus Channallabes; species Channallabes apus. The sequence goes on from CM060127.1 coordinate 12,612,364, forward strand.
AATACAGTAAGACATTATAAAGGACAGACCTTATTTGACTAGGTACATTTTATTGTAAGATGCACTTTAAGACTTCTGTTAAAATAAAATAAAATAATTTATCCTGTTACACAAGAAAGCATTGCAACATCCAAATCATGAACAAGATCCTATTATTTGTGATTAATGCGTTAATTCAACATGCGTTAGCATGAATTCCACAAAGCGTCCAGCGTGAATATTTTACACCACTTAAACTCTGATCAGGAAGGTGTTGATGCATTTTCTATAAGAGCAGCGCTGACAGTAGTGCAGGTACGAATCTCAGGTTTGTATTAATGCTCCCGGTCTGATACGTTATTGTTTCTATAGCAACTGATCATTCATAGTGACTTGTATGGCAGATTGTGAACAATAAATTGTTAATATTATATGTTAATATTGATTTTATATAAGAAGTCTCCAGTGTAAGTGATTTGTAACATCTTAACATATAGAAGTTTGTGGTTTCTTGGTAATATATTATGCTTTTTTAAAATTATTATTAAATTTTTTGTCTTATCAGTTTTGAGAAAAAAAGAAAAGTAAGCATAGTGAGGGAACGTCTGTGGGTACTTATTAGATATGTCTGAACAGGAACTAACTTGTGTTATGGTAAAAACGTGTCTGTGTCATGCTTTAACAAATGAAACATGGTACTCATTGGAAAACTGCTGTTGTATAAGAGAAATAAAGCACTTAATTATAGATAATTAATCAACCTCCAGGTATTGAAAAGAACTCAGTTATTTTCCTCTCACCGCATGACAGAGTGGTTTCATTCCACACTTAATAATCTTTCAGTCACAATAATCAACCGCTCAGCGTATACTACAAATTTATCCAACCCACTATGAGTGAAAAAACTCCGTTCAGAGAGCAACGTCCGAAATCTATTCTCCAAACTGATTTAAATATATATCTTAAGTCAGTTTCTACTTTGAAAGCTCCTTCATGATGCGCAGGGACGAGCCCCTGTACCCAGTACCGAAGTGATTCCAGTGGTTCAGGTAGTGGAACAGCTGGTAGAGCTGATGCCTCTTGTCGAACCCCGGGGCTTTGGGGATCTTCTCGTGGTAGCCGTTGTAGAACTGTTTCCCAAAGCCACCGAACATCCCAGCGATCCCGAGCTCGTACTCGGAGTGGCCGTAAAACGAGGCCGGGTCGAAGATGAGCGGGCCATCGGAGTACTCCGCGACGTTGCCGCTCCACAGGTCGCCGTGAAGCAGCGCTGGATCCACCTCCACGCCCTCGAATAGCTGAGGGATCTTCAGCTGAAACGCAACACATGAACATGTTTCGTTCACTTTTTGTAAAGTCATGTATTTGAGTTTGTTGAGTTTGTAAAGTCATGTATTTATAAAAGCCATTTAAACACTACACTACTGCTTAGCTTGTTATATAGTGTAATGTTATTCATAAGAAAAGTATTGTGGTCTGATAATTTTGTCAGATCACCTGCACCTACAGTAGAGCAGATCTTTAGCATTAAACTAAATTCACCAACTCTGATACAATTTCCTGTTCAAGAGTTCTTTGGTACAGTATGCTAACATTGGTTAGCCTGCTAATGCTAGCTTTAAAGTATTTAGTCAGCCAATTACACCAATTGTGCAAGTTCTCCCACAAAAGATGAGAGAGGCGTGTAATTTTCATCATAGATATACCTCACTGTATGCTCTGCAGGAAATATCAAATAAATCACAATTGCTCTTCTGAATGAATAATAAACACTGCATGCTGAAACTCGCTCTGAACGAACTCTTCCTCAGACTCCACAAATCGAATGTCGCATTATCTCCTGAGGTGAAACTAATTCGGGGTTCTAGGCTACGCGGTAATCCGTCTCCCAAATGAAAAGCTAAAAAAAGAAGCACATCATTAAAAACCTGTGTGCTCCGTTTAGACCAATCCAGCAGCCAGTGCTCGTAATATTGTTATCCATATTCAGGGGCGTAGTCTGCTAAAACCGTGCTCTGTGCTCACATTAATCATCTCGCACTACTGTTATGAATATTATACACATTGTGTTTTTTTTTTCTTCTTACCTGGAGACTGGCCCATAATTCCCGGGCCTCTCTGTCTCCATACGACTGCTCCACTAATCCCAGCTGGTGCTGAAGTCTCTGCTGGACGTAAAAACACACCCAGTCTTCCTGCCAGTCGTTCACCTGCAGAAACGTTCATACAGTAATAGACCAGTAGTTTTAGATCAAGGTAGTGTTAATTTCGTCAACGTAAAAATAATGATGTTAAATATGCGTTGACATTTTTTCCTGTGACGTATTATGAAGAGTACAGCTGGGGGCAGAGCTTTTTTTTCCAAAGCCCCAACGTTATGGAATAGCCTTTCAATTAATGTTCAGGACTTAGAGACAGTCTCAATATCTAGGCTAAAAACCTATTTATTTAGCCAAGCATTTTTGAAAATAGATTTGCCTTAGGCAAAGGAGATCTGAGGGACTCATGGACGTAGAATATTATGAACTGGTGGGACTGAACTATCTGAACTGGAATGTTTAATTTCTGTCTTCCCCACTCTCATTGATCACTCAGGTTCGTTGACGGTGACGTGTGGTTGCTTCACATCTCATTGATCACTCATGTCTGTGTTTCCTTCTGGCTCTCCCTTTTAGTTATGTGGTCAGAGTCCCTGCTTGCACTCTGCACTAAATATACATTTACCTTATAACCTAACTGTTACTGTATATCTCCTTCTCTTCTGCTCGCTCCTCTTCTTTCTCTCTCTCTTTCCCTCTACCTGTCTCTCTGTTGAGCTATACATGTCGCTCCTGAGCTGCCAGTGATACAGATCCAGTGTCCCGCTTCTGGATGGAGATGGAGTGGGAGTTCAGGACTGGAGTCTACCTGACAGTCTACCTGAGCCTCCAATAACGAACTGGACTCCATATTAATTTAAACACATCTCCTGTTATACTGAACTTCCAGACTCTTAACACACAGTATGACTGCAGATCAATCCCTGCTATCTGTTACTTTAAGGGGGGGTCAATTCAGTTATGTATCATGATTCTTCTGTATGGCGATTCATGCATCACCCCTACCTGAGGGATGTAGCCACAACAGGTATTAACGTGGAACCCGAACTTGTCAATAACTTGAACTTCAGACTGCCCGGTTCCTTTTCCTGTACAGATACAACACAATATTACTGTAACATCAAACAGTTATCTTTTCATATTGTATACAGTATGTGTGGCCTGTCAATTTTTTATTAAAAACTGCATATCTCTCAAAATCCAGTGGGTCGTTTACCAACAGTTTGCTCCTCCTTCTTCTGTTTCTCTTTCTGTTGTTTATTATGGAGGTGCATGTCCGCTAGCTGATGTCCCAACTGAGTCGTGTACCTTTAAAGGACAATACAAATGAGGACGTTTTATCTGACACAGATACTTTCATTCATCCAGAATTTTTAATAGCGGGGTTAAATATTTCAAGGTCAACCATACAAATAACAGCTGATGTTCTCATGATGTTTTCCAGGAACTAAAATAATTTTTAAAGAAAATCTTTCGTGATTTGTTATAAACTTGGCCAAAACCTGGTAAAGTCTGTAAATTCGAATCTTTCGATGATCTTTATTATTTTATCAGATGAAAATTGCCAATTTAGATTTCACATGAAAAGACATAAACCTGAAAAAGTGTAATATTCTAAAATGCAAAATTAAGATATTGCGACATGAATTTGACATGGTTACGGACACGTCATTTTCATTTAAAAGTATTATTGTATGAATGCTACAATAAAAAAATGGCCATTTTTGGGGCACATATAAAATCATCTCTCCAAAGCAGCTGAAGCAAGCAACTTGAAATTTTTAAGGAAGCAAGATTGGTCACTTCCATGTTGCTTAAACTTGAAAAGAAGCTACTTTGGAATACACATCTTTCAGATTATATATATTATAAAAACCTAGCAGCTTCAAACTTACCAGCTAGCTAAATAGGTAAATATCTTAACATTAATTAAAGTTAATTAACAACGTTATTTAATACACGGTTATTCCAACTGACTGTAGTAATGGTGATGACGCTTCACTTCCAACTTTTATGTATAAATAAAACTACTGTATAAATCATGTTTTACGCGAAGGTTCTCAGCACCGTAGTGATCAAAAGGATGAAGTGCAGACCCTATAAAGTCATGCTATACGTGTTTACTTTGTCATGACAGTTATTCACAAAGCATATACTGTAGTACACACCACTAACCTGTTTAAGGACTTCATGTCTATGTGCTCCATGATGAACACGGCTCCTCCTGAGTCCAGATCCACGACCTTCACTGGTTTCGGCACTCGGATGGTGTTCGTGGACAGGATGGCGTCCAGACTGGCTTTCTCTCCGTCGAACATGCGTCTGGCCTGCATATGGGAAAAGGATTCAGAATTGTGTGTGTGCGTGAGAGAAAATCAGCATGTGTCATAAATATAAATGATCATCTAACAGTAGACCTACATTTGATTTACGAAAGAATTACCAATTCTGCTTATCATTCAGCCACATGGCTCATACACAGTGACGTAGCTCGGGTTTTGTAGCTCTCCACCTGGGAAGGCTGAACTAGTTTTTTTTTTTTTGTCAATAAAACATGAGCAGCATAAACAGATTTTAATTAGATATTAAGCTAACAAATAAAAACAGATGCCTAGTGAACAGTATCACGCACACGCTCCCAAAGAGTGGAACTACGAGTTGGAATCCTGCTGCAGCCATCCGTACCCGGGAGTTCAGGGCTTTGAGGATGGAGGACTGGCACATTTTTCACTCTTACAGCACGCAACCCTAACCAATTCTCCTAGCCCTCAACAATGTGTGGGCAGATTGAAAAAAATATTGGCATCACGTGTCTCGCAGGAAGCACCTGATAGTTTTCGCCCCTTACTGGATGATAGCTGTAGACTCAGCTGTTCGGTTACGGAACCTGATTCTTTTGTGTGGCATTATTGCAAGTATCGCCACACTGACTAAAATCGAATAAAAAAATGTTAAAAACTTAATTTAACTCAGGTTTGTATTTACCAAGTTTATTTAGAATTGTAACAATATTATAAGGCTAAAAGAATCGCAATACAAATTGAATCAGCACTGAGATATTGTGATAACATCGGCTGATATGATTGGGTGATCCCTGTAACAAAATAACAAAAACTTGTTAGAAAATTGGTGGCACTGCGCAAAGTGTAGTGCAATTATAAATGGATAAAACATGACGAGTCTTTAATAATTCTTTAATAACTACATCTATTTAAATCCTTGCAGCACAATGTTCTGGACATTTATAGTCATGGCTCATACTGACGATCAAGATTGGGAATGGCCATGCTGTCTTATAAGCACTTACAAATCAAAATAAAATACAGTTCCCATTTCACTAAGGTGTACATATTACACATGGAACTTTCACACAGATAGTAATGTAATCTATGAGGAAGCAGTCAGAACACATTACACATGTCCTCCTCCACCAACAGACTGGTGAACTAATCAGACCAGATTTCTTTATAGCTGCTTTTGTTTGGCATTTGCTTACATTTACATCCCTGGCTTTTCATAGATGCCTTTTAGTCAGAGCGACTTGCCTACGCACTTTGAAATCTATGACTAAAGTCAATTTCATACCAAGCATGGCTGATTTGAGAGGAGAAAACAAAACAGCGATCTACTTCCTATTTCAGACACAATTGGCTTCCAGATCTGATTCTGTGCTGTACCACGATAAAGACCACCTCGTCAAGGGGACTCGAGCACGGTTCCCAAGGTTTATTTTGGTTGTCATTTGTTAACTTGTGTACTTAAGGAGAACTTAGGTCTTTAGACATCTAAAGATTGTGACTCATCTGTTTGGATATCTAAAGGAAGTACAGTCCATAGTGTTTCTTTCATCTGTCTTTGTTTATATCCCTTAAATATTTCCTTTTTTATTCACATACAAGTGAAATCTGAGTTGTTTAAATTCAGATATTTATGGACAGTAAAAATACAAAAAATATTGTTGATTGATCTGCAAGCAGTTCTTTTGACCTCGCGGGTTTTGCTGTGATACAGTATGCAGTGTCAGCTGTATAGAGAGGAGTGTGTCTTTCCAATCATGTCCAATCAATTTACTGTACTAAAGGTGGACTCCAGTAAAGGTGTAGAAACAACTCAGCAATGATCAAGAGAAATTAGAGAAAAATAATTAAAATTTCACTTGTTGTGTGAAGGAGTCTTAATACTTTCGGAATGCACTCTGTGTGTGTGTGTGTGTGTGTGTGTGTGTGTGTGTGTGTGTGTGTGTGTGTGTGTGTGTGTGTGTGCGTATACGCATATGCGCAGAGACAGGGGATAAGTCGACTGACTTGTGAATTATAATTCTTTTTTGTGGTGATTCACGTATCGTCACATTCCAAAATCAGACTCAAAAAATAAATAAATAAATATATATATATATATATATATATATAGTACAGGCCAAAAGTTTGGACACACCTTCACTGATTCAATGTGTTTTCTTTATTTTCATGACCATTTACATTGGTAGATTCTCACTGAAGGCATCAAAGCTATGAATGAACACATGTGGAGTTATGTACTTAACAAAAAAAAGGCGGAATAACTGAAAACATGTTTTATATTCTACTTTCTTCAAAATCTACCTGTCTATCTGCCGCAGCACTCCATCACTCTCCTTCTTGGTCAAATAGCCCTTACACAGCCTGGAGGTGTGTTTGGGCTCATTGTCCTGTTGAAAAATAAATGATCGTCCAACTAAACGCAAACCGGATGGGATGGCATGTCGCTGCAGGATGCTGTGGTAGCCATGCTGGTTCAGTGTGCCTTCGATTTTGAATAAATCCCCAACAGTGTCACCAGCAAAACACCCCCACACCATCACACCTCCTCCTCCATGCTTCACAGTGGGAACCAGGCATGTGGAATCCATCCGTTCACCTTTTCTGCGTCTCACAAAGACACAGCAGTTGGAACCAAAGATCTCAAATTTGGACTCATCAGACCAAAGCACAGATTTCCACTGGTCTAATGTCCATTCCTTGTGTTTCTTGGCCCAAACAAATCTCTTCAGCTTGTTGTCTCTCCTTAGCAGTGGTTTCCTGGCAGCTATTTGACCATGAAGGCCTAATTCACGCAGTCTCCTCTCCTCAGTTGTTCTAGAGATGGGTCTGCTGCTAGAACTGTGTGGCATTTACCTGGTCTCTGATCTGAGCTGCTGATAACTTGCGATTTCTGAGGCTGGTGACTCGGATAAACTTGTCTTCAGAAGCAGAGGTCACTCTTGGTCTTCCTTTCCTGGGTCGGTCCTCATGTGTGCCAGTTTTGTTGAAGCGCTTGATGGTTTTGCGACTCCACTTGGGGACACAAAGCTTTTGCAATTTTCTGGACTGACTGACCTTCATTTCTTAAAGTAATGATGGGCACTCGTTTTTCTTTAGTTAGCTGATTGGTTATTGCCATAATATGAATTTTAACAGTTGCCCAATAGGGCTGTCGGCTGTGTAGTAACCTGACCTCTGCACAACACAACTGATGGTCCCAACCCCATTGATAAAGCAAGTAATTCCACTAATTAACCCTGATAAGGCACATCTGTGAAGTGAAAACCATTTCAGGTGACTACCTCTTTAAGCTCATCGAAAGAATGCCAAGAGTGTGCAAAGCAGTAAGAGCAAAGGGTGGCTATTTTGAAGAAACTATAATATAAAACATGTTTTCAGTTATTTCACCTGTTTTTGTTAAGTACATAACTCCACATGTGTTCATTCATAGTATTGATGCCTTCAGTGAGAATCTACCAATGTAAATGGTCATGAAAATAAAGAAAACAAATTGAATGAGTGAAGGTGTGTCCAAACTTTTGGCCTGTACTTTGAATATACATATATACACACACAGTATATATGAACATGAACTATTTACACATTTTTATTCTGTTTGGTAGGACTGTTCTGAAGTTCGTTTAGAAATAATAATTATGGCAGAGACTTCTGACGTACGTACTGCTCAGTTAATTGTTAAATTCTTGTAATTGAAGTTAGTTTGTATTGTTTCAATTCAGCGATTGCTTTTACAAAACTAATGTTATAAGGAACGCACACCTTTTTTTGTTGAAATGTTTAAAAGTATAACGAAATTAAGGGGGTGATGTAATATCGACTTGTGATATCAGCACCAAAGTATTGTGATTGTGTATATACAGTATATACATATATATATATATATATATATATATATATATATATATATATATATATATATATATACAGTATATATATATATATATATATATATATATATATATATATATATATATATATATATATATATATCAGTATATACACTATCACTTAAAAGTGATAGTTGGAACCACTTCGAAATTTAATTGTTTTCCATGGAAACGCACACAACAATAGTCTGAATAGAAACTATAGGAAAAGAACAAGACATGCTGACATTGTCAGAGTTAGAAGTAATGATTTTGAAGGAAATGATGAATGTGTTCTTCAAAATTTGCTTTCATTAAAATAAAATAAAAATTAAATTAAAAAAATAAAAAACACCTTCTGCAGCAATTACAGCCTGGCAGACCTTATATGCATTGTAGTGGTAAATATTCTTTTTAAAGATAATCTGATGAGATTTCACCACATGCTTCCTGGAGCATCTCCCACAAAATGGATTGGCTTCATGAAGTCGTCCACCGTACCAAACAGTCAAGCTGCTCCCACAAGAGCTCAATAAGGTTCAGATCCAAAAACTGACCATGGCCCGGTTTCTCGATAACGCACACTATTGGCGCGCTAAGTAGACTCTTAAGATATATCTTACGTTAAGTGATAACTTTTCTAAGTGTATTTCTTGAACTGTCTCTTAGGAGTCTTCTTAAGTCGCTGCCTCTTACGTCCGACGTTACGCGGCGCTGTCTACAGTGAAGGTCCTGAATTAGCGGACATCGGTTGCTCAGGAATCGATTTTTCACTCCTTTTGCATGACAGCGTTAAGAAAGACGGCACTTTCTATGCAAATTAAACATTGCACTAAATTCTTTTAATAGCGTTTATTTCGACATGTGTTAACTTAACAACAACATGTCATAATAGACAAATATATAAATTAATATTAATTAATATAATAATATAATATATAATATTTTCATGTAACATGTGGCCGTGAAACGAACCGGGTATCCAATCATAGTTGATGGACAAACAGCTGATAACACTCTTCACCAGCTTCAGAAACAATGTGAAGTGTCAGTTGTTGGGGTTGTATAGCGCACTTATGGAATGAATACGATGAGATGACAGAGTGGAGGTTTAATACCCCTATCTCACACGCGGGGCCGTAAGTGCGGTTCATTATGATTCAGCGCGAGTTTTGGTGCTGTTATTACGTTTCCATCTTACCACGCAAAAAAAATAAACATGTGGAAGCTCGCGGACCTTGTAGATCTTCGCGGACCGTTGGGCGGCCACTCCAGGCGGCCACTCCAGGCGGATCACGGTGCCTAATACCCCTCTCTCACCTGTGTGGCCGGACTCATCTCTGTGAGCTGCCGCGATTGCCCACGACGTTCCTTTAACGTTCCGCGAAGTTCTGCAAAGTCTGCAAGCTTCCGCGAGGACCAGCAAAAAATTAAACGTTGAATTTTTCACGCGGAAAGATGGAAACGTAATCACAGCGCAAAAACTCGGGGTGAATCATGATCAAGCCTACGGCCACAGCGCGAGACCGTGCAGGTGAGATAGGGGTATAACACACCGCATCTCACAGCGAGTCACACCGCATAAGTGAATACTGTAGGGGTATTAAACATTACAATCACACAGAAACATGAATGGATGCGGGGTTTGAAACTCCAATGGTGATTTTCTCATTTAACTAAATAAAATTTCATAAAAATAAAACGTGTCAAAAGAAAAACCCATAAACTCATGGATAATGGCTAATGATCAATGAAACATATTTTTAAAAAAAAGCATCGAGCAGCTGGACATCGGGACGGGGAGTGTACAGTAAGTACAGTAAGTACAGTAAGTACGATGCGTTGGTCTGGCACGCGCAGGTCTGAGCAGCTCAAGAAGCTCCATAATCTGTTGCCTTGGAAGGCAAAACTTTTATTTTATATATTTTTTAATAACGACCACGAGGAAAATATGAAAAGGGCTGAAGTTTTGTCTAAAGGAAACATGTACATGACCCACACGGCTCCACGGACCGCGCCGTCTTCAGTTTAACACAACACCACGCTGTATCGCTGCCTAATTGTTCGCCACCTGTTTAATATTAATTGTGATTGTCAATTTTAATGCATTAGTCACATTATGAAATAGGCTAATTAAAAGTCACTCTATTAGTTCTGATATCAAATAAAATAATATTCTTAAACAGGTCTACAGTATATTCCATCGTTAATACGACTTTGATAACGTGCCATAATGTGTTTGCACACACCGCTGGTTTATAAAGACTGCTGCTCAGTGCCGGCCACTAGCGTCTTGAGCTGAAACTACGCTAAGTATGAGTTAAGGTTGGTCCAGACCAACCTTACGAACGTGTGACTTAGCTAAGAGATACTTAGCGTAAGAACGTTTCGAGAAATGCGCCATAAAGTTAAGAGAGAGGTTAAGGTACGACTTAAGAACTACTTAGCGATAAGAAGCTTTCGAGAAACCGGGCCCATTACAGTAAGAACTGTGTTTGCGAAAAAATGAGTTTTTCTTTGGAAAACAAAGACATTTGCAAGTGATCCCAAACCTCTGAGCGGTTATGTATATGTGTGTATGTACTGTATATGTATGTGTAATATATACACACACCAGTGATGGGTGACTTTTTGAACGAATCTTTAACGTGACTCAGAAGAACGAGTAGTCTCAGAGAGTGATTCGTTCACTTTCTTCTGGCCGTGCATGCGCAAATCATTGCAGAACCCAGAATGGAGCGACTCTCTCTCAATGACTCTTCTACTCCGAGTCGCTCATTCTTTTGTCACGTGACTCCCACAGACGCTATGCAGTGCAGTACACAGGAAACAGAATTGAACGGTTCCAACGAATCAAGTCCCGAGTCGTTCGTTCATTTTCACGTGACTCCCATAAACGCTATGCGGTGCAATAGATTCAAAAGCTGCAAAAGAACGAACGACTCATACTGGAAGATATGAGAGGTGAGATACTCATTCTGTTTATTATAATATGTCCTTAGCTGCATTGTGATATTTTCATTACTGGAACTATAGCAAAAATTTGATGTAGACGTGTTGGGGGTCTTTTAATTGAAAATTAAACATTTTGTTTGATTTCTTATCAAAAGAACGAAATGAACTGAATGAAAAAAAAAAAGATTTGTTCATTTTGATGAATAAGATTCAAAGAACCCAGTCACTAAAATTATTCAAACTTCCCATCACTAACACACACACACACACACACACACACACACAGAGTCAGGACAAAAATGTACAGTATACATACTTTTTAAAAATTTTTATTTGTGATCAATATTATATTAATAATATCATATATCAACATATAACAGATCAAAACATTTAATATTAAAATATTTATATAGGTTTTTCTAAAGTGTTTATACATTTTTCTGGCTGACTCTGTGGGTGGGTGGATGGATAGATAATACTATATACAGTATATATAAATATATATAAAATGAAGCACCTGGCTCTTGTGGTTGATCTTGGCGAACACTGTGCCGGAGTCTGTGCTGTAGCTCTGGCCCTCACTGATGCATCCTCCCCCGGACAGACCCACAGCCTTCACCCTGCTGCAGCCCAGCTCTCTCTCTATCAGACTCTCCATCTCTCTCTCTCTCTCACACACACACACACACACACACACACACACACCAGAAGTATTCTTAGTGGATTATTACACCGCGCGCTGCTTTTACGTGCACCTTTGCGTTGCACAACAAACAAACAAAGACTTGTAGTTACCCAAATCTATCTTATACAGGACAAAAAAAACCTTAATGCATTCTAATTAAGTGTTTACAGTCTGAATTGCGATCCCGGAAGTGTCTAGAGAGCCATTCAAGCGTTAGTGAAAGTGCGCGCATGCGCAGTGTGAATCAGGTGGCTGTCACATAGCGGAAGTAAATTGTAGCATCATTGACAAAAAGGGTTTTCAAAGCATTTTAAAAGTCTAAGCTTTTTCTGAAATAAATATATATGCTTACAAAAATATTTGACATAAATAAGGATAAAATGTATAAAGAATAAATAAACCAGTTATATATTTCCTTATTTTGCAGCCATTTTTCTCAGTCAGTCTTAACTTAAACTGATTTGACATCCTCACTGAAATCATGTAATCATTTATATATATATTTTCTAGTAATATTAAAACTTTCCTGAGAATTTAGTTCTTGGATTAAAGATTATCCTATACTATTCGATCGTCTATCACGTCTGTTTGTCACACCTGGTGCATGTGAGTTGATGGACATCTCACTACAAGGTGGTATTCAAAATTTTCAAGATTAGTTTTGTAACACGTAAACAGATGACAGCACAAGGCTGTACGCATAGTCACAGGAAGCACCGACCTTCAAAAGTCAGTGTACCCAAAGACATCATCCTGTGTATATCAGGAGCTGTGCAACTTGTGCTATTCTAACCATGTGTGTCACCATGTCTGCTATATTATCATGGACAGAAAGTTAGAACAAAGAGCGAACATGAAATTCTGTTTGAAACTGGGCGATTCCACGCCAGAGACGGAAAGAGTGAAAGAACACTACTGGAAGATGACGAGAGATCAGGAAGACCTTCAACAAGCTCAACTATGATGATCGTCGGAAAACGATATTGCTGCCATTGTTGGTGTGTGATATGGAACAGTCCAGGCAATCCTCACGTGTGATTTGAACATGCGTCATGTTGCTGTCAAGTTCATCTCCAGGCTGCTGAACTAGGAGCAGAAGGAACATCGTTAACATCTGCTAACAGATCTGTCTGTTTGAAATGGATGACCCGTCCTTCATGTCGAGGATCATTACCGTTAAACAAAACTTGGATGTATGGGTACGATAACTTTAAATGAAAAATCATAAAGAAAAAGTTGCATCACTACTTCTGATGAAATGCAAATGAATGTGAACAAATACAACAGCAAAGTCATTTACATAAGCTTAACACACACATGAACTTTTGAGTGGAAGAACCCATCATCCCCATGATCGAAATAAGCAAGGCAGGCCCTCAGCCACTGCCTTTTTCTTTTTCCTTCATGGTTAAGCTTCTCCTTGAATAATATTAATACAAACCGGATTCCAAAAAAGTTGGGACACTAAACAAATTGTGAATAAAAACTGAATGCAATGATGTGGGGATGGCAAATGTCAATATTTTATTCCGAATAGAACATAAATCACGGAACAAAAGTTTAAACTGAGAAAATGTATAATTTTAAGGGAAAAATATGGTGAATCAAAATGTCATGTTGTCAACAAATCCCAAAAAAGTTGGGACAGGGCCATTTTCACCACTGTGTGGCGTCTCCCCTTCTTCTTACAACACTCAACAGACGTCTGGGGACCAAGGAGACCAGTTTCTCAAGTTTAGAAATAGGAATGCTCTCCCATTCTTGTCTAATACAGGCCTCTAACTGTTCAATCGTCTTGGGCCTTCTTTGTCGCACCTTCCTCTTTATGATGCGCCAAATGTTCTCTATAGGGGAAAGATCTGGACTGCAGACTGGCCATTTCAGTACCCGGATCCTTCTCCTACGCAGCCATGATGTTGTGATTGATGCAGAATGTGCTCTGGCATTATCTTGTTGAAAAATGCAGGGTCTTCCCTGAAAGAGATGACTAGATGTTGTTCTAGAACCTGAATATATTTTTCTGCATTGATGGTGCCTTTCCAGACATGCAAGCTGCCCATGCCACACGCACTCATGCAACCCCATACCATCAGAGATGCAGGCTTCTGAACTGAGCGTTGATAACAACTTGGGTTGTCCTTGTCCTCTTTGGTCCGGATGACATGGCGTCCCACATTTCCAACAAGAACTTCGAATCGTGACTCGTCTGACCACAGAACAGTCTTCCATTTTGCCACACTCCATTTTAAATGATCCCTGGACCAATGAAAATGCCTGTGCTTGTGGATCTTGCTTAGAAATGGCTTCTTCTTTGCACTGTAGAGTTTCAGCTGGCAACGGTGGATGGCACGGTGGATTGTGTTCACTGACAATGGTTTCTGGAAGTATTCCTGAGCCCATTCTGTGATTTCCTTTACAGTAGCATTCCTGTTTGTGGTGCAGTGTCGTTTAAGGGCCCGGAGATCACGGGCATCCAGTATGGTTTTACGCCCTTGACCCTTACGCACAGAGATTGTTCCAGATTCTCTTAATCTTCGGATGATATTATGCATAGTTGATGATGATAACTGCAAAGTCTTTGGAATTTTTCGCTGGGTAACACCTTTCTGATATTGCTCCACTATCTTTCTGCGCAACATTGTGGGAATTGGTGATCCTCTACCCATCTTGGCTTCTGAGAGACACTGCCACTCTGAGAAGCTCTTTTTATACCCAATCATGTTGCCAAATAACCTAATTACTGTTAATTGGTCTTCCAGCTCTTTGTTATGCTCAAATTTACTTTTTCCAGCCCCTTATTGCTATACTTGTCCCAACTTTTTTGGGATTTGTTGACACCATGAAATTTGTAATCAACATATTTTTCCTTTAAAATGATACATTTTCTCGGATTAAACTTTTGATCTGTCATCTATGTTCTATTCTGAATAAAATATTGACATTTGCCATCTCCACATCATTGCATTCAGTTTTTATTCACAATTTGTTTAGTGTCCCAACTTTTTTGGAATCCGGTTTGTATTTTATTTTATTACTTTTTTTTTTTAAGCTATGGACACATCTGTGTTCTCATGTTGTAGATAGGAGTAATGCAGAGCACTGTGGTTTAAAAAAAAAAAAGGGCTACTGAGATGTTTAGTGAGTCATTTACATATTCATTTACATTGTCATTTGGCAAATGCCTTATACAGAGCAACTTCCAAAAGTGCTTTAAAGTATCTATCACTTCCTGATACTGGTGTAACCTGAGCAGTGTTGGGGGACATTACATTTTCTTCCTTTTTTTTTTGCGACTAGGAAGTATATTCAAAGTTCTTGAAATGTTTTATATTGACAGACCTTCATTTCTTAAAGTAATGATTGTCTTATCTCTCTTTAACATTGTGTTTCTTGCCATAATAGGGATTTATACAGTAGTTGTTTGCATTAATAGAGCTATTGACTCTGTACTCATTCATTCTCTGCATAATATAACTGATATTTCTGATATGTAATTACTGATATGTAATTTAGTGTATGTATGTGTGTATGTACATACAGTTGCACTCAAGTTTCAACATTCAACCACTAATGATTTTTTTTTGGCCCAAATTACTAACTGTAACATCTGGGCCAGCACGGCCTCAGGGAAGAAGATCCGGTTCCCCAGACTACTGAGCTGCCGTCTCCCCCTAGTGTGTCTGCGTGTGTATGTCATTCACAATAATCACAAAATAGTATCACCTGTGTCTTCCTTATGTGTGCGTCTATTTAAACCAGCCGACCCCGTAGCCCACTGTTCGTCCACAGTTGTGATTATTCAGTGTTCTCTACGTGCAGAGGTGGAAAGAGTAATAAAATTTTGTACTCAAGTACAAGTACTGTTACTTCAGTGAAATTTTACTTAAGTACAAGTAAAGTTACCATTATAAAAATCTACTCAAGTAAAAGTAAAAAGTAGCTCATTAAAAAATTTACTCAGAGTAAAAGTTACCGAGTTACTTTTTTATTTTTATTTTTTTAACAGCGGGGGTGGGGTGAGGCATTCTAGCGTAGTTCAAAAAAGATGAGCAAATATAAAATCTCAAACTAGTTGTTTTTTAACTGAAGGAACACTTTTGCGTAATAAAGCTGTTGTCTTTCTTGTGCTTGAAAATCAAAGTGGTCACTTAAATATGGTGTTACGTCCCAGTCTAGGGCCAGACAGCAAAAGAATGGTTCAGGGTTCTATTTTAAACTGTATGGAAATGGTGGTATATGGCAGAAAGAACTAGATCCAATCATTAACTGATGAAAAAATGAGGTTTGTATATACTGTACAAACACACACACACACACACACACACACACACAACAGGAGGAGGATCAGATTCAGGATGGACCCAGGCCAAAATAATAAACAAAATGGTATTTATATTTAGTAGCTAGATTACCTGCAAAAAAAAAAAAAAAACACAAACAAAAATACAGGTACCTTCCCGGACTCCCTAAACCTATATCAACTATATAAAATATAAACCTAAGCTAAACTATATAAAATATCTGGCTCAAAAAAGTCTCACAGTCTAATATTTCATTGGATTGTTTTAGCTATGATTAAGCTGTGGGACTGCTTTGATTAAATTATATATACATAATATATAAGGTAAATATATTCCCAATAAATTCCCAAATAAATTCCCTCTTCCAAAAATAAATGGCAGCCACGCCACTGCTACTAGTGAGTGCACAGACACAGTGAAATTATCTATAAATATATACAAAGACCAACCAAACCAAAGGGACAAAGCAATAATCAAAGTCAATTGGAGGCAAAAAGTCAAACCAGAATACACAACCAAATGTCAAAACGCCAAAATCACAACCTCTTTCATCTTTCGCGCGTCTCTCTCCAGTCGCGCTAGTCGATGACGTCACTCAGGGCGGAAGCGACCGTGTGGAAAGTCAGGAAGATGCCGATGTCAGAAAACCTGGAGTGGAGTCTGGAGCGGCGCGCGACCAGGACTTGATACACACACGCGAGCGCAACGGAGCATTTTCATTCATTTATTTTTTACTCAGTAGCGAATATGATTTAAAATGTAGCGAATTACAATACTTCAAACAAAACGTACTTAAGTAAAAGTAAAATTACAGATTTTTAAAACTACTTTAAAAAGTAGAAATACACAAAAAAGCTACTCAATTACAGTAACGCGAGTAAATGTAATTCGTTACTTTCCACCTCTGTCTACGTGTTTCTCTCGACGGCCTCGTTACTGACGCGATTCGTTCTTGTGTGTGTTCTAGCTGCCTTTTCGCAGAGGACCTTTACTTTTTCCGTATGTTTTTTCAGGACTGAGACAGCCCACGTCAAGCCACCACTGTGGACTAGGGCGCACTGACACGCCAGCCGTTTTTGGGAATCGGGGTCACGTTTTGGTATTTTTTATGTTCATAAACAAAGAGGATCTTCTGTGTGTTGGTGGACTGAAATAAAGACACTTGGTTTTTGATCACCCTGCATCTGCGTCTATACTCTGTGCGTCATGACACTAACTTGCAAATGATTGTACTAAAAGTAATTTAAATTCAGCACAACTAATATAACAAGCGATTTCTCCAAAGTCAACACAAAATACTATTTTTAACACAATTCAATTAAATTTGTATAGCACTTTTAACAATTATCATTGTCGCAAAGCAGCTTTACACAATCAAAAGAATTATTTAAGTTGTATGGAATGTGTATGAATCAAAATGTTCAGATAGTCCCTGGTGAGCAACCTGAGGGCGACAGTGGCAAGGAAAAACTCCCTGAGATGGTAATAGGAAGAAACCTTGAGAGGAACCAGACTCAACAGGGAACCCATCCTCATCTGGGTGAAACAGATAGCAGGAAATGATCTGCATTTATACAAATTTATACATTTATGCAAATGTTGGTAAAGTAAGCATAAACAGTTCATATACAGTATGCACCGATCACCCATAACAGTCATCTGGTTAATATTGTGTAGGTTCCTCTTTTTGAAAGTCAACACCTAGAACCTCATAGTCATGGTTCTCAAACTGTTCTTGAATGATTTTTCAGTATGTCTCAGGTGCATTAACCTGCTGAAAGAGGCCATCAGGGAATACTTGATCTGTAAATGTTTTTGTAGGCGTTATGTGTCAAATTAAAATCCACATGAATGCTAGAATTCAGGGTTTTCAGCAGAACATTAGCCCAGAGCATTACACTCTCTTCATCAGCATTTTCTTCCCATAGTATATCCTGGCGCCATCTTTGCCCAGGTAAGTTTGGGCACACACACCCAGCCATGATGTTAAAGAATAATGTCATTTGTCAAATCATCTTCTTTCTTTGCTCAGTGGTCCACCTATGATATTCACGGGCTTATTGTAGGAGCTTTTAGCAGTCAACAGGGCTTAACACGAGCACTCTGACCAATCTGTGGCAGCACAGTGCCAATAAACAGCAAACTGCGATTCTGACTTCTTCCTATCCTCGCCAAATATAACTTTTTCTATAAATTGTACTTCAATAGTTCTTCTGTGCGATTGACCCAAACAGGCTAACCTTTGCTTCCAATGTGGATTAATGAGCCTTGGACACATCACGTCGCTCTGTCCCCAGTTCACCATTGTGTGTATTGACCACTGCGTCAGATCCTTTGAGTGTCGTGTGTTGTAGGGTGGGGCCTCTGTGGATCGGACTTCTTTGTCCAGCACATCCCATGGGCAGAGGTGGGAGTTGGTACATCTTTCATGTATTTGTACCTTATTTGAGTAGTTTTATTAGAGGATACTTCTTACTTTTACTCTATTACATGCTACAGTAAATTTATGCATACTACAGTACATTTCTGCATGGCGTTGTGTTGCTTAACCACAGTGCTACTGTATGTAGAATTTGAGGTGGGAATTTCACCACCTGCTGACTATTAAGCATAATTGTATGACTTGCCTTTCCTTTGAGACACGCCTAAAATGCAACAGGAAAATCAGAAGCAGAGTTTGTTTGCTCACAGCGACAAATGCAGCACGTTCTTAATCAGGGAAGAGAGAGAGAGTGAGAGAGAGAGAGAGAGAGAGAGAGAGTTGTTGTTTTTTTTACTATGAAAAAGACTACTGTGAGCTAGTACAAGTAATTTGAAGGTGAGCAATTTTGTACTTTTACTCTACTACAGTATACTTTATATGTACTGTAAATGGTGGACTTGTGCTTGAATAATATTTGTCATAGGGAATCACTACTTGTACTCAATTGGATTGGGATCTGGGAAGTTTGGAGGCTGGATAAGGGTCATTCTATGGAAAATGTGGAAGTTGGTTTATAAAAATCTCCTGAAATGTATTTCTTCTTTTACATCTAGAACTTCTTTAATAGAAATAACTTTCTTTTAAACTTTAAGAATCCCAGAAAAAGGAGTGTTTAACACATTTAATTTTTTTCCCCATTTCCTTGGACTTTACTTGGTTAGAAAATGTATCTAATGATTGAAAGTACATACAGTACATACTATATTATCTGTTATGCTTCTGTTAATTTAAATGATTTTGGCATGAGCAAAACTACAGGTACAGTAAATGACATCAACACCCTTGAACACTTTGCCTGCTGAGCCTTGTGCGTACCTGCCTACTGGTCTGTATTGATCGTGCCATCAGTTGTAACCTGTTTCCTTCCTTCAGGATTTAAAACATTTCAATAGCTTTCAAGTGAACAATTTAATAAATCTTAAAACAAAAATTGGCCTTTACTTAATTTAAAAAAGCTGTTAGAAAGTACTGCCACTAACAAAGAGAAAATAGAGTTGTGTAGTGAGTCATTTACATTTTCATTTACATGAACATTGTCATTTCCTCCTTATCCAGACCAACATGCAGACGTGCTTTTAGTTCTCTGTCAATAAACACTTCCTGATACGGTTTGGTAGGATTTGAACATCAGGCTAAAAATCTGTTTAAATGGTTATATACTATTTTAGATATTTGTGGAAAAGGTAGGTCTTTAGACATTTGAATAAGAGAAGAGAGAGTCAGCTGTTTTAATGTTTTGAGAAAGTTAATTTCACCCACCTTGGTGCCAGAACAGGGAAGAGGCTTCTTTCAGGTCTTTCTTGAGAGATCATGAGACCAGTGGAGCTGTGCTAGAGGACCGGAGGGAACGTGGTGGAGAGGGCAGTATGATTTGTACTTTGAGGTAAGAGATTGCTGGTTCATTTTTTGCTTTGAAGGCAGGCATCAGTGTTTTAAATCTGATTCAGGAGCTACATGAAGTCAGTGGAGGTGATGTGGAAAACCTTAGGATGACTGAAAAAAGAACTGCATTCTGGATCAGGTCTAATGGTGACAGACCTACTAGGAGTGAGTTGCAGTTATCCAGACTTGTAATGGCAAGGTAATGAATGAGCACCTGTGTGGATGGAAATGGACAAATTCTTCTGAAGAAATCAACCTGACTGTGTCAGGTTAGCAATGATAATTGATTGAGTTATCCAAGGAGATCATAAGATCCTGAAATGGTGATGAAGCACCTATGGTGAACAGCAGGATATATGTTGTTCAGAAGATGAGCTGTCATCCATGTTTGCAAGACATGCTGGGATCTATGCATAAAAACATGGGTGTCTGGAGGTGGAAAGGAGAAGATGTGCTGAGTATCATCACCATGTGAAGATATGAACTTGCCAGAGATCTACTATGGTAGAACCAAAGAAGAACCAAGTACTGAGCCTTGTGGGACACCAGATATTGATCCCCTTTGTGTCACTTCAAATGACCAGGAATCCAAGTAAACTGATGCCATGCTGTGCCACCGACTCCCAAGACTTATGGGGAAGGGATGAATAAATTAGTCTTGTAGTCTTGTGACTGCACCGAAGGTTGAGGAGGATGGGGGGGATGCCATTATGGCTGATCAAACACCATATAGCTTCTCAGTGACAGTCTCTGAGATGTGCAGCTTTGAAGCCAGACTAGATAGGATCTTGGGGGTTAAAGGTAGACAGTGGGTTTAAGAATTTTTTTAAATTAAACAGAGAAGCGATTCTGGTTGTTAGTTTCTGATGTTTAAAGGATCCATATTGGATTTCTAATGCTTGCTAAAGAAAGAAATAATGAAATAAAAAAAATACTGCAACATAAATAAAGTTTAAATGTTAACAAAATTAAATGTTAAATAGCCTAATATATAGGCTATAGACTAAAATATTAGTTTTTAACATTCTAACATGTTTTAAATGTAATCGTTTTATTATATTATAATTAAATTATGATTGTAACACTATATATATATATATATATATATATATATATATATATATATATATATATATATATAAAATACATTATTAATGAAATAAATATTAAAATAAACAAACAATACATAAAACACAGCAAAGCTTTACAAGCTTTAATTTTAACTGCACATTTCCTGTACAAGTGTTGTAAAAAATGAGGAGTTATAACAAAAAAAATTTGCATAAGTAATAAGTACATAAATAAAAAAAAAACAAGCAAATTTATGAATTTACTAATGGATGAATAAATGTAAATAAAAAAATTATTAACTAAGAACTAACAAACCGCATTACTATACAGCATCCTTGCTGTAACACTTTTGGCTGAGAACCCCATGGAAGTGTCCACGTGGATGTATGAGAGCTATCTTGATTCTGCCACGCCCGCTTGTTAACCGTGTGCCTTTGCCAGAGGACAGTGGTGTGATTGGACACCACAACAACTATAAAGCTGCATATTATAGTTCCCAGTTTATTTGTTGGCCCTTTACAGCTTTATAATGACACGGAGATTGCTTAATGATCGGCCACTTATTACGTCCCAGAGGCCCGATTTATTGACTCCGGCTTTAGTGTGGAGAACCTCAGAGTGGTGTACAGTACAGCCTGCATGATCTGATGTTCACACTGTATTCACAGATCTACAGTACAACCACTCCCATAGGGAAATGAGCGCTTACACGGTAATTACAGGATTTGAGATATCCTACTGTATCTGATGTTTTACATCTTATCCTGATTATGACAAGTGTGATTGAGTCGTGTGATTTTTTTTTTCCTATGCGACTTTCTGCAGTGTCATAATCAGTGGAGAAACACAATTATGAGTCGAGCAGTCCCAAGAGCAACGTAATTAAACACAATGATGGCTTACTCCACTTCTTTTGTTAGTCGACTAGTCTATAAAACGCACAGTATGAACGTTCACCATGGAGCAACATGTCTACTGTGGAGACATCGACTACTCAGTAACGTTAAAAGAATAGAAGGTGCTTTGTTAGTCTGGGAATATGTTCCTCTAGATGAAGTCACTTTTATAGTCAACTACACACTGAGGGAATATCTTATCTTTTTAAATGGAGCATTATCACTTTCATGTGTCTCTGTTTGAAATGTACAGTAAAGTTGAGGCCAATCCTGCTCACTCCTGAAAGATTTGCCCCAGAGGTTAATTTTGTCATTTCACGTTTAATAAAATTGAAATAAATCCACACGCTGAAGCTAAGTAAATTCCATCAGGACCAGCACTGCACGAAAGAAAGCTTTCAAAGCTGAGTGTTGTTGCACATCACTCATATATAATCCCACTCTGCTCTATTATGGATGCTACTGAAATTGGAATTGAGCAATGCTGGAATTAAAAATAATAGTAATTCAAATAAAAGAAGTGCACATTAAGCTGGAATGATGATCAATGAGACACAGGATACATGCTGCATCAACCAAATGAGTTTGGTTTGGTTAAATAAATGTATTGACTTTTAGCCTGGCCGTTTTCCCTTTCGGCCAGCACGTTGGATCATTTGATCCGCAAGTTATTGCCACAGGTTTTACCAAATGCTCACCAAATGCACTTCCTGCCACAACACACTCATTCCTCCAGGCTTGGGAATGGCCCTCATTGGCTGTGGATTATATATGTCCATGGAGATAAGGGCAGTGCGTTGGCAATCGGGTGGCACAGGGGGTCAACACCACGACCATCCGATCAGCAATGAAGAGCCTCGACTGCCTGAACCACCACTGCCCCTTATTAACTTTGCATGATCTTTTTTCCCCCTTTTTTTAAACAATGTTAAAACATCAGTGTTGAATCTAGTACTGTACATATCATACAGCTGTTATGCTTTTTTTGTCTTTTCTTTCATTTACTAGAGTTCAAATTTAAAAACAATCAAAAACAAAACATGTTTAAAGTGGAAATTACTAGTTGAATATACTCTTTTTGTGTATGTGTGTTATTTATTTATTTATTTATTTATTTTTTGACATCAGAATGAATAAAATCACCATGAATATACAGTACAGTATGAGCCATTCTACCGTTGTGACTCAATCTAGGTCTCTGATTTATTTTCCTCTTTTTGTGTTCTCATTTTTTCCCTCATATAATGAGATAATGAGAACAGATTGGCTGTTATACAGTAGCATCTGAATTTCATTAAAAACAAGAATAAATTGTCAATTGTCAAGTTTGTCTAATAAACTGATGTTTGGGCTCTTTGAACGCTTTCGCAGCTTACAGCACACCTAGTTTAACTTATCAACTAATTAACATCCTAATCTTAATCGAAGTGGGTGTAGAAGAGCAGGAAGAACACTAAAATTGCATTTCTTCAAGAATGATGTTGAGGACCCCTGCTATACAGGACGCGGATCACCAGAGGATCCCAGAATGGGGCGCACTGGAGAATTCATTCATTCATTCTTCTTCTATACCGATTTATCCTGTATTTAGGGTCGCGGGGACCTGGAGCCTATCCCAGGAGACTCTGGGCACGAGGCAGGGTACACCTTGGACAGCGTGCCAATCCATCGCAGAGCACACATACACATTGGGAACGGCAATTAGCCTAATCTGCATGTCTTTGGACTGTGGGAGGAAACCTGAGTACCCGGAGGAAACCCACCAAACACAGGGAGAACATGTAAATTCCATGCACACAGAGACGGGAATCGAACCCCGGACCCTGGTGGTGCAAGGCGACAGTGCTAACCACTACACCACCGCCCCTGGAGAATTCAGACATGAAGAAAACAAACATGCTGACATTTTGTTTCCATGTTGACACTTAAGATGGCATTGATCTCCCATCAACTCTTCATAAATGTAAGGAGGAAACTTCTCTTAAATATTTTTTAACTTGCCAACATTTTTGACTTGCCAACTGACTTCACTGCCCCTTGCTTTTACATGCATATTGCATCTTCTCAGTGTGTTGTGTTCATTTCTGAGGACATGCATAAGCTACACACCAGATGAACGCAGGGTACATGAGGCATCCTTTATGCGTCTGTATACACTTGCTTAAAAGCAAGTACACTGCTCAGCCAAGAACAAGTTGCAATTTCGGATCGTTCAAATTAATCTGGTGAATCAAGCAAAAGAAACAAACAAACAAAAAACCCTAAGGAGATTAAAAATGACTGGGACTGGGTTAAGAACCCTCCTACACATTAATACCTGGAAGGATATTGCTGAACGGTCATCTTTATAGAAGAAATGTGGTCGGGGAAAAAATAATCATGAACCCTTAATGAAGTTGGATAGTAACAAATCAACAGTAAAAAAACAGAGCTATGTTCAATAGTGAAATTAAGAGCATTTTCATATGCACACAACGTGATGAGAACAACTTCAAATTGTATTTATACACAACCATGCACAGGATGCCAAATGCTTATACGACCTACTGTAAAATGGAAAGATGGAACAGAACGGAAAGATTTCAGTACAGTAAAGGAAAATTGCACTAGAAGAACAGAATTAAACAAAACATAGAATTTCCAATTAAAAAATACAATTAAAATACAAATATGAAAATTTGGGATGCAACATACAAATTTACAGATTTATTAAAATATTATATATGAAGTATATATTACACAGAATGTGCAAAGTGTAAAAATACTAATAATAAACTAATAATAAAATAATAATAATAATAATAATAATGGCGGCGCGGTGGTGTAGTGGTTAGCACTGTCGCCTTGCACCTCCAGGGTCTGGGTTCGATTCCCCGGCCAGGCTCGATTCCCGTCTCTGTGTGCATGGAGTTTGCATGTTCTCCCCGTGCTTGGTGGGTTTCCTCCGGGTACTCCGGTTTCCTCCCACAGTCCAAAGATATGCAGGTTAGGATAATTGGCGTTCCCAAAATTGCCCATAGTGTGTGATTGGGTGTGTGAGTGTGTGTACTGTATGTGTGTGTGCCCTGCGATGGATTGGCACCCTGTCCAGGGTGTACCCCACCTAGTGCCCGAAGTCTCCTGGGATAGGCTCCAGGTCCCCCGACCCTGAACACAGGATTAAGCGGTATAGAAAATTAATGAATAATGATAAAAACCTGTGTTTTGATGGGTTCAGATTGACCCTATTCCAGGGTGTTGGTCAATTAATGAAATCCAACAGAGTGTGCCTTTTCTTGGGCGGATGGTGTACATTTCCACCCTAATATGGCGTATTACTAAAATTACTGTTTGTCTTTTTACATTGTAAAGCTCAATGTCCTGACTCACAAACACACACTGTGTGTGTTTAATGTAATGTTTGCAATATAACGTAATGTGTGTTTAATATAATGTTTTATATAGTCAAATTCATGCACAATGTAAGCTGGTGCATTTACCAGAGAGACGTTACGACGACACCACGAGGTGAGTAAAATACAAATTATATTGCTATATAAATAAATAAGTAAAAGGAAGTAATTAAACTGTAGTCATTTCTATAAGCCTGTCATCATATGAAGCAGGAATGCAATTGAGAATAAAGCATTTCGCAGATTTCCCCCTTAAGAGCGACTCCCAGCTCCAGACAAATCACGCAGCTGAGTGAGAAGCTGCAAATCTCCAAATCAACAGAACTCTCCTCCGAGCTGGAAGTGATGCGAAGGCAATAACCTTAAGACTAATGCGCATTTAAATGTGAAGTATCATCCGGCACGTTGAAAATGGCTATTCGGAGGGTGCTGCGTTATTGCTCCTCCGAGTACCTCGGAGATGATTTTGAGAACAGGTACGCAGTAATTGTCAAGAGCAGGACGTATGTGTTACATTAGCTAGTGAAACAGGAGGGCGGGGGGGTAATACATCTATTAAAGCTCGCATCTCTCCAAGGATGTGTTTCAGCACGCCGGGCTCGACGGCTTTAGCTAAATGAACCCGAGTATGAAACAAATGAGCATATTGTGATTGCACAATGGATTTTTAATGCTTCGATCCCAATTCATCCTTTGATTGAATAAAAATTTTTTTTTTAAAGAAACAGGTCATTATTGTATTGATGTGTCCCTTATTCGAAATTTTACACAATGTGGCCGGAGTTAGAGTAGAGGTGGGGCGGGGTTTGTGGCAGGTGCTTAAAATGAATGATCACGTTCCGAGGTTCAAAGTTTTTCAACGTTTCAGAAAACCCCGAATCTAAACAGGTTCCTGAAATTTAAGTTCATTTGTTTTTTTCCCCTTTTCCCCCCCAAATTTTCCCAGCTGAAAAAAAATGAATCATTATCATGCCACCGTAACCAGGACTGATCTTTTAATAAGTAATGTGATGTAAGGATTCACACAGAGCTAGGAGTTAAAGAGTAACTACAGTAAAGTGCTGAGTCGTCAGACCTTCATGGTAACATGACACAAGATCTTTATCGCTGCTTTCTTTCACACCTACCAGACAAACTTCAATAATTCAAGCGACAAAGTTTTTAAAAAATAATTGTTTTTATTTGCATTTGCAGGAAAGATGTTGCCCAAATCAGGGTTCAAGTTGTGGCATTGGATGTGGTACGTGGCCTTGCTGCTGTCCGCCTTCCTGATCACTTTGCTCTACTACAGTCCGTCCTTTCGATGTCTGACCGGAGAACTTGAAGCAGCCATAATAAACTCTGCACGCCATCCTGTCTTGGTGCTCATCTGGGTCTGGCCCTTTAACCGAACTTTCGATCTTGACCTCTGCAGCTCCCAGTTCAAC
Source organism: Channallabes apus (assembly GCA_030522415.1). Classification (NCBI taxonomy): domain Eukaryota; kingdom Metazoa; phylum Chordata; class Actinopteri; order Siluriformes; family Clariidae; genus Channallabes; species Channallabes apus. Next base: position 12,639,200 of record CM060127.1, read on the forward strand.
ATTAACAACTGTATCCTAACAGCCGACCGGGATTCCATCAACAAAGCCGACGCCGTCCTCATCCACCACCGCAACATTGCTTTGGATGCATCAAATCTCCCACAGGATCCTCGTCCGCCCCACCAGAAGTGGATCTGGATGAACCTTGAGTCCCCGTCGAACTCTCCCCAGATCCCTGCCCTCGACGGCCTGTTCAACGTCTCGCTGAGTTACCGCAAAGACGCCGACATCAGCGTGCCTTACGGTTCTCTGGTTCCGCACGACCGCCCGTTTGAGGACTTTGTACCTGCACAAAAGGACAAGCTGGTCTGTTGGATCGTTAGTAACTACAATCCAGAACACAAGAGGTTGCAGTATTACAAGCAGCTCAACAAGTACGTCCAGATTCACGCCTACGGCTACATGTTCGAGAATCAGGTTTCTGAAGAGGAGTTTAAAAAAATCATCTCAAGCTGTAAGTTCTACCTGTCCTTCGAGAACTCTGTGCACAAGGACTATATCACGGAGAAATTGTTCAACGCACTGGATCTGGGGGCGGTCCCCATAGTCTTCGGCCCGTCCAGGCAGAACTATGAGAGCTTCGTCCCTGGAGACGCCTTCATCCATGTGAATGACTTCCCAACAATGATGGCTCTGGCCAAGCACCTCTTATATTTGCACAAAAACGATGCCTTGTATCTCAGGTACTTCAGGTGGAGGAGACGTTTCCAAGTAAAGAAGACTCTCTTCCCAGTGGAAAACACGTGCCAGGCTTGTGAGTACATCCGACAGAACAGGCAGTACCAGGTGCTCACAAATCTCTGTCAGTGGTTCTGGTAAACGAGCGATGAACTCAAGTAACCACCGTCGAGACTTTTTTTTGTTGCCTTTGTTCACTTCCTTGATCAGATTGCTCAGGTAATTCATAAGCATATTTTGAATGTAAATCTAGCAAGTGTATGTTTAGGAATGCATTTCTGTTTCCGTGCTGATCCAGAAAGCTGGAATGTTGAGAATCGACACTTATTTTTAAATTCAAGTATTTATTTATTTATTTATTCATTGCTCTTATTATTTTTTTTACACATCACTCAGCATAGAGACTGTGGAAAGTTCATCAATATCGACATACATTAAATTATGAATATATAAATAAATCAACCAATAACTGCAAACAATGCTGTGACTTTGAGATTGCAGTGCTGGACTTTGAGTACTATTTGATCCGGATCATTAGCAGGCTGGATGAGGAGTGACGCTGACCTCGCCGTTCTTCTGTTTAACCACAGCAGGAGGGACGTGCAAGGAATTTAATTTTTTTCCCACTCAGAGTGTTTGGATCGATGTGCGTCAGTGTGATGTTTGTACAAGTCGTGGTCTCGCCACGGTTTAGCTAATAAATACATAATATTTAAATGCTCTCAAGTGCACACACAAGTAAGTGAGAGTTAAAAGGAAAAGATACCTAGGTGACCTTGTGGTATTTACGCGCTGCTTGCTGTGGGAAAGATCTCAAAAGTTTCAAATGCTTCAAAATGTTATGAAGAGTGCAGACCTTGCTCCAGGCGAAATGTGACGAGACCAATTTGGTATCATGATAAGTTAAGATAAACTTTTGAATAAATTCGAAAAAATGCAACTGTTGTGTTGTGATATCGTCATATTGCTAAAATAGTGTGTGAATATATACTTTTTACAAATAGATATAGATAGATATATGGCTATATATATAGATGGCTTAGCGGTTTGCACTGTTGCCTTGCACCTCCAGGGTCCGGGTTCGAGTCTCACAAATTGCATTTGCATTCAGAATTATAATCTTTAAAATTATAAAATATTACACTAAGAAACAAACAAAAAATTGTGGTTAGCACTGTCGCCTTGCACTTCCTGGGTCTGGGTTTAAATCCTGGCCAGGTTCGATTCCCACCTCTGTGTGCATTTGCATGTTCTCCCCGTGCTTGTTTCGGTTTGACATGCAGATTAGGCTATTTGATGTTCCCCAAATTGGCTGTAGTGTGTGAATGAGTGCGTACAATATGTGAGTGTGTGTACAGTATGTGTGTGTCCCCTGAGTTGGATTGACGCCCTACCCAGGGTGTACCCTGCCTCGTGCCTTAAGTCTCCTGGAATAGGCTGCAGGCCTCTGTGACCCTGTATACAGAAGAAAGCGGTAAACACAATGAGTGAATGAGTACTAGATAAAAAAATAAAATGTGTTTATTTATTTTTTTGAGAATATTAAGTGAGCATAAAAATATAACTAAACCCTCTTTCCTTTTTTCTTTATGTCTGTCTTTATTCCTGCCTTCCTTTTTTTAAATGAAACCCTGCAGGTTTTACTCTGGATGTCAGAGTCTTCGCCAAATGATATACTGTACTGTATGCTGAACTATGGTTTGAAAACCATTTTCATGAATCATTTTTATGTTTCAATGCTAAAGCAGTAGAATTACTAGTTAAAGTTAAAGTATCCTCAATTTAAACTGTTTTGAGATCAAAACTAAAGCGATCGGGGGTTCTGTCGAGATATTTAATAATAAATAAATAATAAATAATCGAGATTATTTTCTTATTTAATCATAAGAGCAGGAGAACACTCCAGCGTGCAGTATGGTTAATTCTGTAAGAGTATGGATCCGAATGTGTGTGAGTGAGGAGCTGGGGGGAAAAGATGATTTAACACACTTTATGTGCAGAGATTGTTTGCTCATAGTTATGGTTATTCATATATTATAATCTCATGTGCACAGTGATGATGATGATGATGTATACTTGATGTGGACAGACATTTTATAACAACTAAAATGTCAAGTAAGGCACTGCAAAATAAGGGGAAAAAATTTAATGTAGGATTTAACTGATTTAATGCGTAGACAGAGTGCAGGAAACATATAGCAGAGCCTTAAGGGTTTAAACAGGAAGACGAATAGAATACCTGGTGAACTCAAGCATGGGACAGGGTCATGTGACCTGCTCAGAGTCTGTAAGGCCGTCCAAGAGAAGATTGACTGGAATAAATAGAGATGGACAAAACTCCAGATCCAAGCATAATGTACAGTATGCTATGTGTCTGTTATACTGTAGTAAACTAATCAACAACAGAGTGGGGTGATGGTATTCTTTATCTTTCTACAATAGCACTTCACTGAATGTTTTGTCCCTCTTACACTACATTATGTCACTGGATATTACTGATTATTATTAAATATTGTCTTTTATTAAAGAAAATCACATGTTGTTTAAAATCATGAATGCAGCTGACTTTGTGTCGTTTTTATTACAACCTAATGATTTAACGCCTAAACTAGTAATAGATCTAATTATTGTTCTTAGACTTTTTTCTAAGACATTTGTCTGTTTCTGAAAAATCCCTAATAATCTGGCCCGACCCTGACAACACTAAACACTAGAGGAAGTGGGATTTAGGGGCCAATAAGCCTCTTCTGTGTTGGGTGTAAGGCGTTACAAAGTAACACGTTAGAGTATTTGGATTACGTTTTTGATGTAACGCGTTAGGTCCGCCATTTAAGTACTCAGGTATTTAGTTACTTTTTCAAAAATGTAATCCGTTATTCAGACAATTTATGCAATTCGTGAGTCAGATACAGCCATTCTCAATCCATTATTGTGTGTGTGTGTGTAAGTTGTCCTACAAGCCCCGCCCCCGATAACATGTCCCCCTCTGTTATTCCTGCTGTTATACCCCCATATCTTCCCCAGCCAGGTTTGATTCCCGTCTCTGTGTGCATGGAGTTTGCATGTTCACCCTGTGCTTGGTGGGTTTCCTCCGGGTACTCCGGTTTCCTCCCACAGTCCAAAGACATACAGGTTAGGCTAATTGGTGTTCCCAAAAATTGCCCATAGTGTGTGATTGGGTGTGTGAGTGTGTGTATGTGTCTGTGCCCTGCGATGGATTGGCACCCTGCCCAGGGTGTACCCTGCCTCGTGCCCGAAGCCTCCTGAGGTAGGCTCCAGATACCCGCAACCCTGAATACAGGATAAAGCGGTATAGACAATGAGTGAGTAAGTGAGTGATACCTCTATCTCATCTATGCGGTTTGACTATGCGAGGACAGACGCGCGGAAAGATGGAAACCTAATCACAGCGCCAAAACTCGCGGTGAATCAGGATGAACCGTAATTACGGCCAACGCGTGAAACCGCGTAGGTGAGATAGGGTATTAGTAATTAACAGATTATGGGCCAAACTTCTCTGAGTGATGATGGTAGAATAATTATAAAGGTCTTGACTAAAACAAAATGCATGATGAATCACAATGGAAAAGTACTTGACCTAGTTACTTTTATCAGAAAGTAACGCTGTAATATAACTGATTACTTATTTACAGAGGTGGAAAGAGTAATAAAATGTTGTACTCAAGTACAAGTACTGTTACTTCAGTGAAATTTTACTTAAGTACAAGTAAAGTTACCATTATAAAAATCTACTCAAATAAAAGTAAAAAGTAGCTCATTAAAAAATTTACTCAGAGTAAAAGTTACCGAGTTACTTTTTTATTTTTATTTTTTTAACAGCGGGGGTGATTCTTTTGCTGAATTGTTTTGCCCTTGGGTGTTTCCATGTTCACTCTTATATTATTGTATATTGTATATTGATCTGGCTCTGCACACACACAGCGGGGGTGGGATGAGGCATTCTAGCGTAGTTCAAAAAAGATGAGCAGATATAAATCTCAAACTAGTTGTTTTTAACTGAAGGAACACCTTTGCATAATAAAGCTGTTGTCTTTGTTGTGCTCGAAAATCAAAGTGGTCACTTAAATATGGTGTTACGTCCCAGTCTAGGGCCATAGAGCAAAAGAATGGTTCAGGGTTCTATTTTAAACTGTATGGAAATGGTGGTATATGGCAGAAAGAACTAGATCCAATCATTAACTGATGAAATAATGAGGTTTGTATATGCAAACACACACACACACACACACACACACACAAAAGGAGGAGGAGGAGGATCAGATTCAGGATGGACCCAGGCCAAAATAACAAACAAAATGGTATTTATATTTAGTAGGTAGATTACCTGCAAAAAGAAACAACAACAAAAAAAACCCCAGAAACAAAAATACAGGTACCTTCCCAGACTCCCTAAACCAAAAACAATGAAATTATCTACAAATATATACAAAGACCAACCAAACCAAAGGGACAAAGCAATAATCAAAGTCAATTGGAGGCAAAAAGTCAAACCGGAATACACAACCAAATATCAAAACGCCTTTCATCTTTCCCGCGTCTCTCCGGTTTATATTGTATATGGTCGCGCTAGTCGATGACGTCACTCAGGGCGGAAGCGACCGTGTGGAAGGTCAGAAAGATTCCGATGTCAGAAAACCTGGAGTGGAGTCTGGAGCAGCGCGCGACCAGGACATGATACACACACGCGGCGCAACGGAGCAATTATAAAGCATAATATTTTTATTATTTTATCATTTTCATTCATTTATTTTTTACTCAGTAGCGAATATGATTTAAAATGTAGCGAATTACAATACTTCAAACAAAACGTACTTAAGTAAAAGTAAAATTACAGATTTTTAAAACTACTTAAAAAAGTAGAAATACACAAAAAAGCTACTCAATTACAGTAACGCGAGTAAATGTAATTCGTTACTTTCCACCTCTGCTTATTTACTAATGTAACTGAGTAACAGAGTAATTTTTGCAATGTAATTAATTGCTTTAAAAAGTAATGTCCCCCAACACTGCTCAGGTTACACTAGTATTAGGAAGTATTTGTTGATAGATACTTTAAAGCACTTTTGGAAGTTGCTCTGGATAAGGCATTTGCCAAATGACAATGTAAATGAATATGTAAATGACTCACTAAACATCTCAGTAGCCACTTTATTTTAAAACCACAGTGCTCTTCATTACTCCTATCTACAACATGGGGACACAGATGTGTCTGTAGGTAAAAGGTTTTAAAGATTAAAGGTTTTCCATCAATCCTGCTCGACTTAGATTCTTTTTGTTGACTAGAATAATGAATGCAAAAATACAAATGTAGAAATATAGCACATATAGGATTATTATTAAATAAGGAATAAAGCGCAACTATGACTTAAAACATGTTGTTAGATCAAACATATCCATAAGGTCCAAATTGAAAATGTTAAGCGATCCAATCAAAATGTTGAGTAAAACTGTCATGAACAGTCATTTGCTGGATGTAAAAACCTACTTTAAATAGGGAGTGTACTGTATTTGGCTGATGAGGAAAGAAGTACAACTTTGTGTTAACAAGGAGTCAGGGGTAGCTCAGTGGTTAAGGCATTGGACTACGGTTCGGAAGATCCCAGGTTCAAACCCCACAACCACCAAGTTGTCACTGTTGGGCCCTTGAGCAAGGCCCTTAATCCTCAACTGCTCAGATGTGTAATGAGATAAAAATGTAAGTCGCTCTGGATAAGAGCATCTGCCAAATGCCTAAATGTAAGGAGTAAGATATGCAATCTTTACAAAATATTATTACCCTGTATCAATAGGTTAGGCAGAGAGTTATCTTTAAATGTAATTAGTGATATTATTATTATTTCAGGTTGAAGCTCTGAATCTTTGCCTGTCTTTCTGTAAAGACAGGCAAAGATTCAGAGCTTCAACCTGAAATAATAATAATATCACTAATTACATTAAAGCTTATTTCTAGCTTTAACCTTTTAACTATTTTTACAATCTCTGTAATCATGAACGACTAATCTAAAATGAAAAAAGGAAATAAAGGTGGTAGTGGTGTTGCCTCCAGGATCGAGGGTTCGATTCCCGCCTTGGATCTATGTATGTGGAGTTGTACAGTATGTACGTGGAGATTGAACATCTCCCTGTGCTTGGTGGGTTTCCGCCAGGTTCTCCGGGTTTTCTTCCACAGTCCAAAGTCATTCAGACAAGTTTAACTTGATTGTGTGTTTGCCCTGTGATGGATTGGCACTCTTTCCACCCTGCCAAGTGCCCCCCCACCCCACCCCCCCTGACTCTGTACAGGTTAAGTAGTATATAAGATAAATTAAAGAACTTTTAACAGTTAACAATTTTTTAACTTTTAACATTAAAAAAACATGAAAAATTCTCTTAATACATTTAAAAGAAAGAAATTCATTGGATAATAATAATGCAAGGCCACTTAAATGCAAAAAAAAACCCCATTAAAGTGCAAGTTTTTTTTTTTTTACAATTAAAAAAAAGGTCTAATAGCTGATTTGGTTTCTAGAAGGAAAAGTTGGTGAATAAAAAAGTTTTTATGGCTTCAATAACTAATTATGTGGATACATATTTGCCTGCTGTGTGCAGTATTTCTGGATTATACCCATAAAATAAACATGTGCTCTAATCATCACAGGGTCGATGTCATTTTTTTGTTTTGTTGTTGTTGTTTTATATATATATTTATATGAATCTGGAAGGAGTTTCTGGCTGCAGAGATGTTGCAGCCCCCTGCTATAGATAATTAATGTGCCATTTCACCAAATGATTACTGATTATGTATCACACACTGATTGCTCACAACAAGAGAGAGAGAGAGAGAGAGAGAGAGAGAGAGAGAAAGTTTCGTGTATTTTTAATAACTCTAATTAATAAGTGACCACTTGGTGGAGCTGTGGTCTCGTCCCGGAGGCTCACGGTTCGAGTTTACAGTCTCAGCACTGGAGGGGGAGAAAAAAAAAAAACTGTCCATTTATTACACTTCAGCATGCAAGCTTGAGAAATAACGCTGGCAGTAGAGCATTTGGAAAGGAGAAAAGACGAAAGGAAGGAAAAAAAAAGAAAAAAAAAAAAGAAAAAAGGAATGGCAAATGTTTCTGTCCACACGCATGGGCAGCATGTGGAGTGTAATCTGTGCACGAGCTTCTTCCCCAATTAGGCTCAAATGATGAGTTTTAAAAAGCAGCACATGACGGCCAAGCTGCTGATTTTAGCAGTAATAAAGGACACATGGCTGCATTTGAATGAAAGAACAGAAAGAGGAGAGGAACAGGAGAGGGTGAGGAGGATGCAGTAACGCTTTATTGTATGTCTGTATCTTTAGTAAGCTGTGACGCAAGTTGCATCCGTCTCTCAGCCTCCATGTGGGATTTATATAGTTATCCCAGCGTTCCGGTGGACCTTGGTTTGATATGCATGCGCCTACACACACTCCCTTAATACACACGTACACAAACACTCATGCACACTAACACATGCATTCTCCTTTATGAGCATAATACTGCTACAGAAGAAATAAAGTTCACATCAGCATCTAGTTATTGCAAGAAAAGCAATACATTATTACTAAATCTGTCATTTATTACTATAAATATTTCATTATAGAAGAAGAGAATTATTAAAAGATGTGTATTTTTTAGCAAACATCATTATGGAATATTGATACAAATACCTTTGTATCTTGTTTTACAGGACATTTATCTACAACTATCTCATTCTCACAAAAGTATCTCATTAACTCTTAACTCGCAATTCTTAAAAACTATAATACAAACAAGTATTTCATAGAGAAAAGATGTTTTTTCTCATAAAAGCCAGATGTTTCCTTGTAGTAACAAGATTTTTTTTGAATAGTAAAGAAATGCTTCATATGTAGTAAAAAGATGTTTTTCTAATAAAAGTGACATGCTTGTCTCATTTTAACAAGAGGTTTTTCATTCAGTAGAGAAATCTTTCTTGCAGTAACGAGAGGTTTGTCTGTAAAGAGATCTTTTTCTCATAGTAATGCAATATTTCTCTTGAAGAAAGAAGCAATGTGTTTTTTACATAGTAATCAGATATTTTCAAGTAGTAACAATTTTGTACATGTAGTAAAGAGATATTTTTCATATATTAAGGAAATGTGTTTCATTAAAGAGATGTTTGACACGTAGTAAGAATTTGTTTTCCATGTAGTAAGGACTCGTTTTTCAAGTAGCAACAAGATATTTTCCACATAGTAACGATATGTTTTTCACGTATTATCCAGATGTTTTTTTGTTCATAGTAAGACGATGTGCAAGCAGATAGCATGTTGCATCACTCCCCAACAGTTTGAAACGGCTGGTTTGACGAAGCAATGTGCAAAAGTGGGATGGAAAGTTAAGGGTTAAAACGTATTAGGGAGATGTTTCTCATGTAATAACATGATATATTTCACATAGTAAAGAGATTTTTTTTCGAGGTACAGTATAAACAAGATGCTTTTGAGATATCAACAAGATGTTCACATACTAACCAGACGTTTTTAACGAGATGGTTTACATGTACAGTAGTAGGATTTAGATGTTTTTTTTTTTCTTCTGTGGCGTCACTGCACTTCTGTACTGCTTTCCCTAACTTTACATTGCTCTCTGTCAGAGGCTTTCTCTCTTTCTTCCCCCGCCCCCCTATCTCTCTCTCTTCTCTCTCTTCTCTGTCATGCAGCATGCAGTGTCATGGCTCAGCACTGAACGTCGCCAGGTTGATGGAGTGGAGGAAGAAAAACAGAGGATTGAAGCAAGGAAGGAATTGGCAGGAGGGAAACACACACACACGCACGCACGCACACACTTCTGTGGGGGCAACTGTGTTGGTGTAAAAGAGCTCAGTTTGGCGAGAGTACAGCAGGGGTTTAACATGTTTCCCCCAAAAACTGCAGGGCCTGGAGTCTGAACAGTCTCCACTACTGTAACACACACACTAACACTGCTAACAACATCAACACACATATCAACATAAATATACACCAGAAAGAAAGAGAAGGAAGAAATGAGGAAAAAGTGGTGGAAAAGTGTGAGAATGAAATAAAAGGAGAAGGACTGAAGGAGAGAAAAAAGGAAAGGAGGATAGTTGGAAATAGAAAAATAAGAAAATAAAATAAGGAAGGAAGCAGGAATCAACGGCTAAAAGGAAGGAAGGACAAAAGGAAGAAGGGAAAAGTAAGGATATAAGAAATGAAAAGAAATGTAAGAAAAATTTAAGGATGGATAAAAGTAAGGATGGAGGGATAAAAGGTAGAACACAAACAAGAATGAAAGGAAGAAGGTAAGGAATAAAGTATGTACTGCATGAAGGATATAAAAAAGATGGAGGACATTATGTAATAGTGGGAAGGAAGGAACTAAAGAAGGAACAAAGGAAGATAGAAAAACAGAGGAAGAGAATTAAAAGACGGAAGAACGAAGAGACAGGCAAAGATAAATGAGAGATGAAGGGAAGGGGTTAATGATGATGAATGGAAGAAAAGGAAGAAGGAAGGATAATATACACAGTGGAAAGAAAGGGAAGGATGGAAGACGGGAGAAAGGAAGAAAAAATTATGAAAAAAAAATTCTAATTAGAAAATGAATGTGAGAAGATGGAAGGATGGATAGAGAGATAAGAGGATGGATAGAGAGATAAGAGGATGGATAGAGAGATAAGAGGATGGATAGAGGGATGGAAGTTCTGAGTCTGACTGTTTGTCGTTCTGATTTAGGAGGATGACGGGCAGCTTGCTGACCAGTATCACCATACAACATGTTCATCCTGAGTGAGGTGTGTGTGTGTGTGTGTGTATGTGTGTGTGTGTGTGTGTGTGTGTGTGTGTGCTTGCGTGTGTGTGCGTACTGTATGTGTGTGTGTGAGCCCCTGACACTCTGACATGAGGCTGAGGGAATTGGGTGATGTGCTCGAGGTTATTAGTTAGGCTCTGCTAGACCATGTAATAGTCTCACAGTGCACCAGGAAGTCTGCGCTCCGGGCCTCACCATCATCCTGACACAGAACCAACACACACACACACACACACACACACACACACACACACACACACACACTCCTACTTTTATTATGATGTGCTTTGCAGTTTTTCACGATTTCTTACACACATTTTTCTCCAATAAATTTTGAAAACACATTTTACTGGAGTTCAATTTCATTAAAAATTCCTACCACACACACACACACACCCTCAAAAAACAAACAAGCATAAAAGCAAGGATGGAAAGAAGAATGAAAAAGAATTGAAGGAACAAAAGAAGGATGAAAGGATGAACACAATTTTTAAAAAGTAAAAATAAACAGTGAATGAAATGTTGCATGAAGTGAGGAAGGGTGAAAGAAAGTAAAACTAAATAATTAAAGAGGTAAAGGGGAGAGACGTATGGAAGAAGGGATGGATAAAAGAAGGGAAGCCTGAAAAGAAGGACAAAAAGGAGACAAAAGTAATCAAAGAAAAAAGAATTGATACAATGATAGAAAGATGGAAGGGAAGAGCAGAGAAAGGACACGTGCAGACAAGAAAAAGCAAGGTAAAGAAAACGAAAAAGAAGTAAAAGAAGAACAGAAAGGTATGATGGATGAATGGATGGAAAGAGGAATGATGAGAGGGATGGAAGTGTGGATGGAAGGGATAGAAGCATGTATGATAAAAGAAAAAAAGAAAGAAAGAAAGAAAGAAAAAGAATATGGACAAAAGGATGGATACCATTATTTAAAGAAGCAAAGAAAAATAAAAAGATGGTTAAATTGAAGAATATAGAAGGATACAGTTATTTAACAGGAAGGAAATAAGAAAGATATAGTAAAATGAAAAAAAGGAAATAATGATGGTAAGAAAAAAATTATGAAAGAAAGTAAATGTGGAATGAAAGAGGGATGGACGTACGGATAGAGGGACATAAGGAAAGAAAAAGAAAGACAGAAACATATTTCACCTCATTTCTCTTAATACAAAACGTTTTACAAAACACTAAACACTGCCCTGACACCAGACTAGTATATCAGTGAAATTAGCTTGCTAGCTAAGAATTAAACAAGCTTAGCTTCCCAGATAGCACACACACGTTGCGGAGACGTCTATGCGACGTCGTCTTTTACATCTGGCAGATGTCTTGCAGATGTCTGGCAAAGGCGTTTGCTCATCTGGAAGACGTCGCCGAGACGTCCGTGCCGATGTTAAAATGATGCTTAGCCTACGTATTTAAGACGGATATGAATTAAAACGACCCTGATCCGCTCTTTAGACGATGTTAATCAGATGTTTATACATCTGCCAGATGTCGGATAGACGTCGTTTTATTAAAACACCCCCTCCCATTATTTTTTATTAAATACCCTTGGCACGTCTATAATGCTCCCTAATGCATGCTACAATGGCCAAATATGATAATTAATAAATAAACCACACTCTCTAATAATAAAAACACAGATTCATAAATTCTTTTATAATTTTTTTTTTTTATAAAAAGCAAACATGATTAATTTATACAAAAAACCGAGATAACAGCAACTTACAAATGAGGTCTCCATTTGAAAAGATGTACAAAACATAAAACACCACAAGAAAAAAGGACACTTTCAGTCACAAACTGTTATGAAAAAATAGAGATTCATGATAGAAAATTCATGATAATTTAGCAAATGAACAATATTTACACTTTGTTCCTCTCGCTTCACAACTCATGAGAACAGCCCGAAACCAGAACAGAACCACAGATTAAGCACGCGCATATAACCGTCGGTATTTTAAGTGTGATTAAAATACAAGAAATAGCTTAAACTAAAATGACGTGACTAAACATCGCTAAACAAAAGAGACATTTACAGTACAGTATGTTCAGTATTTCGTTTCTATTTAGAAAGATATGTGGCTGCTAACGCTAGCAACCTAGCTGTTTTGGTGCTGGTATGCTGGTGACCAGCATTATAGTGTCATGATGCTGGTATGCTGGTCACTTTACTGATGCTGGTCCCCAGCATACCAGCACCAAAACACAACATATGCTGGTCAAGCTGGTCACCAGCTATGCTGATCTATGCTGTTTTTTCCACCAGCATCAGCAGGGTGACCAGCATACCAGCACACCAACATGTGATGGTAGGCTGTTCATTACCCCATCAAATGTTGGGATGCAAATATTACAACGCTTCTTTTGTTTCATGTACATTACTAACTCATTATTTACAAGACAATATTCAGATCATTAAATAAAATATAGAACAGAATCATTATAAAATAAACTTCATTAGCCAACATAAACAGTAACAATATGTAGCAATATGTCAAATATGCACATTTGTAACAATATGATTTCTTAACAATCAAGTTTTGACAAAAGATTAATAACTTAACAAAATATGAAAGAAACCTCTCATGGACACATTCACACAGTTACGTTCACACTATTGCTTCTCCTATTGATAACACAACCCTAATGTGTCTCCTGCACACAAACATGACAATAACAACTTACCCCAACTTTTTGTTTGTTAATGTCCATTATTTTTTCTGTAATGTAATGTCTAGCTTTCCCCAGTCTGGCTTATAATTCTGTCTCCTTCATGTTTTTGTCTTTGTCCATTCCTTGAAGCAGACTAAAAAGATATGTTAAACAAATAGGATTGGTTAGACAGAAATATTATAACCTTAGTACCAAATCTGTCATCAAAATGTTTGCAGTCTATAAGAGTATTGACAATAATCCATACAAAGAAAAGATGATAAACTGCTATAACTGTAGTTTTTTATGCATGTGTGCAATCTTGTTTGTCTGTACACTGTGACATACAATATAGTATAGAATCTTTTGGCTTCCTTCAAACAGCAAGTGGCATCTGCTACCAAGTATAACATACCTTTTAATGTTGTGAGTTTCTGTGGTGTTAAAGGCTGTCTGGTGGTTTTTGTAGGACACTCTTTCCCTTTTAGGCTCCTTTCCCCCAATGTTTTTGTACCCCAAAATGCCACTGCTAACTCCTTCATAAACAAAGAGTCTTTGGTGTTGTTTTTGATACTGGACCAGGCCTCTTTACGGACTGTAATTTCTCCTCCTAAGAGAATCTAACAAATAACCAAAACTGATTTGATTGTTAAAACATTGTAAGTTATTGTTGGTGTTCCTACATGTGTATCTCAATAAATTAGAAAATAATTGAAAAGTATATTTATTTCTGTAATTCAATTCAAAAAGTGAAACTCATATACAGTCTATCACATGGAGTTCCAATGAAATTGATTCATGTTTGTGGCTGTAATGTGACAAAATGTGGAAAAGTTCAAGGGGGCCGAATACTTTTGCAAGCCACTGTATATATATGTAACAGTGGTGCTATTGTGGGTTTTGTGTGAGGCATAGAGGCGGAGGTGATCATGTGGGAAAAGGGTATTTTAATAAAGGAACCAGAATGTTAACATATACAAATCAGGAATCAAACTAAACTAAACACAGAGCTAAACTAAACACAGAGCTACAGAATTACAGTAAACAGGAACTATATCCCACTGGAACCAAACATAGCAAAGAGCTAAACATGGCTAGGGCTAAACAGTAACTTAAATAAACAGAACAGGAGTTAAACAAGACAGAACCAAGAACAGAACAAACCAGGAACTAAGGAAAACAGCATGACACCAAGAACTGTGAACATTAACACCCACTTAACTGAACAGATGCCAGACCCAGAGTAACGGAACAAAAGACTGAAAAGACAAAATAACTGAACTAATTGCTAACCTCGATCAGGTGTGCTCCCATCACCTGATCGAGGTGCACTCTGGGAACTTGAGTCCAAAACTAAAGGAAAACACAAACAAAATGGAGCCCGGGAGCATGGCGCCATCTGGTGAGCAACTGTGACATTACCCCCCCTCCAAGGGCGCTACACCGGAGCGCCACCAAAAAAAAAGTATGGAGGACCAGGGCAACCCCCCCAAGGTCCGGTGTCTGTCCTCCCGACAGAGAGGCTGCAGCACAAGTCCCCCGGGTAGGGTGGCAGGGCGGGTACAGGAGCTGGTTCGTCGCCGAGTCCGGTCTGCCGGCGGAGTGAGCGGTTCACGAGCAGGGTCGTCACCAAAGCCTGTCGGCGGAGCGAGGAGTACTGGCGCTGGGTCGTCGCCACGTCCTGTCGGCGGAGCGAGAACCACTGGCGCTGGGTCGGCGCCGAATCCGGGCGGCGGAGCGAGGATCACGGGCGCTGGGTCGTCGCCGAAGCCGGGTGGTGGAGTGAGCACTGGCTCGCCGGGCAGAGACTGAGCTGGCTCGCCGGGCAGAGATGGAGCTGGATCATCGTCGAATCCGGGCAGTGGCTCAACGTAGTAGAGGCCGTCGAAGCACGGCAGAGGTGGCCGCTCGACGTAGTCGACGAGGCATGGCCAAGGCGGAGGAGGCAGCTCGAAGTCCTCGAAGACGGGCGGAGGCAGCTCGTCGTCGTCGAGGCACGGCGGAGGTAGTTCGGTGTCGTCGTCGAAACCAGATGGAGGTCGGTCGAAGTCGTCGATGAAGCCGGACAGCGGTGGAAGCACAAAGCCATTGACGAGGCAGGGCTGCCGCTGAGCTGGCTCATGCCCCTCCACTGGGCTGTCTGGGAGATCAGGGCCCCTCCACTGGGCTGTCTGGGAGATCAGGGCCCCTCCACTGGGCTGTCTGGGAGATCAGGGCCCCTCCACTGGGCTGTCTGGGAGATCAGGGCCCCTCCACTGGGTTGTCTGGGAGATCAGGGCCCCTCCACTGGGCTGTCTGGGAGATCAGGGCCCTCCACAGGGCTGTCTGGGAGATCAGGGCCCGCAGCAGGGCTGACTGGAGGTTCCGGGCCCGCAGCGGGGCTGACTGGTCCTGGAGCCGAGCACCCAACTCCAGCAGGGCTTGTATGCGTTCCTGATCGTTGGCTGCCCGGCACACATTGATCTGCTGGATCAGCTCTCCAGCCAGCTGTAGGAGCATTCGCTTCCATCCAGTCTCTGAGCACCGCAGGGCGTTGTTCCTCTCACTCCTGCGTGCTCAACGTAGCGCCGTCGGTTGGCAAGCCGGCTACCCACGGGGTCTGCTTGCCCCGACGTCACGATCATAGCCCCCCCCCCCCCCCCCCCAAAAAAAAAACATCCAGGGGAGGCCCCTCCGCTATACCACTTAAGGTCTGGCATTCTGTAACAGTGGTGCTAGTGTGGGTTTTGTGTGAGGCATAGAGGCGGAGGTGATCATGTGGGAAAAGGTTATTTTAATAAAGGAACCAGAATGTTAACATATACAAAACAGGAATCAAACTAAACTAAACACAGAGCTGAACTAAACAGAGAGCTAAACTAAACAGAAAGCTAAACTAAACACAGAGCTACAGTAAACTAAACACAGAGCTACAGAACTAAACAGGAACTATATCCCACTGGAACTAGGGCTGCAACAACTAATCGATAAAATCGGTAATTATCGATAATGAAATTCGTTGTCAACGAATGCCGTTATCGATTAGTTGGGCTGCTCACGTTACTGAGGAGCGCGACCACAAGATGCACAAATACACACAGACACACACAGATACACAGTCGCTCGCGCAATGGAGTTTACACAAGCGTTTGCAGGAAAAAGCGCGCGCCACAAGTCCTCCAAGGTATGGGAGCAATTTACATTAAACACCTCTTATTGGGCGTTAAAATCGAGCGTTTTCTGTCGTTCGTAGTGTCCGGTGAGTACATGAAGTGCCGAGGGTTTTATACACATAGGAGTCAATGAGTGTTCACACTGGCTTTGGTGACGTGCGTTTGTCCAGCTGCGCGTTTATACGGTGTCAAAAAAACAAAAAAACAAAAACGTTGCATGCAGATTTTTCTTGGCGCTCAAATCCCAACGAACACAAGGAAAACACTTCTAGTTCGTTTTCTCCACATTCATTTTACACTTTGGAGGACCGGATATATCCCATGATCCTACAGGCTATACAGAGGGAAATGCGGAAAAAGAGCAAAATAAACAGAGTGAACCCAGTAGCAGCGAGTTTTTTCTCTCCCTACGTCGCCGTATTACGAGAATGTCTAGTATAGCAAAATGGTCTACTGTATATATATATTTTTTTTATTGAGACAAAAAAAAAGGATAAAATACACACGAGAGGATCGAAATAAACCGTGTAAACCGTGAAAAGGATGTAGGAGACACTTCAATTAAAAATAATATCATAATCTAGAAGTCTATTCTTATTATTAAGTTGAATTAATTTAAGAGAATTTAAAATTGAGGTCATTCTTAATAACTGAATGTCAGTGTATTTTTTTTTAACTATATATATATATATATATATATATATATATATACACACACACACACACACACACACACACAGTATACTGTATACACACAGTCAACTTGCCATCTGCAATTACTGTTAAAAACAAAAATGTTGATTTACAAAAAATAAGGTTTAAATGTAAAAATTTAAGATAATTAAACTCTATGTGGCTATTGCATTTTTTAAAGTTTACTTTTATACATAAATAATACCCTGATTTATGGTTTTATATAGTTAAGCAAAACATCAAATTAAAGCGTCTAGCTTTTATCCAATTAATCGATATATATATTATATGCAGATGGCAAGTTGACAGTATTATATATGTTTATATTGTAGCGTTTTTCGACGCTAGCAGGGATCGTGGAGTACGAGTGAGCTTACTTGCTCCCCAATGCAAATGGCTGGGGAGTAGTTTATTACACTCAGCACAAGCACACATACACAGGTCAAGCACACACACACACCCAACTTGGCCGAAGCCACTAACCCAAACACCCTTCTCTACCAGGGTAGACACATAGAGAACCCCCACAAGGCATGACGGTCGTCAGCCACTGCCCCGCCCACGCCACAAATATATTATATATAAATAAGTATAAGCAAAACGTAAAATTAAAGAAGCGCTTAGCTTTTATCCGATTAATCGAAACAATAATCGGCCAACTAATCGATTATCAAAATAATCGTTAGTTGCTCCCATCACCTGATCGAGGTGCACTCTGGGAACTTGAGTCCAAAACTAATGGAAAACACAAACAAAAACAAAATGGAGTCTGGGAGCATGGCGCCATCTGGTGTTCAACTGTGACAATATAATCATTAATGCAACTTTGACACTGAAATCCCCAAATGCTAGCTACCAAATAATTACATTTTGTGATGTGGGAGTCATTCCTCCATGGGCCTCCACTGCCAGCAGCAAGGTCCGCACTTTTGTAACAACTTTTCTAACTCTTTCGTTGCCCATCATCAATGCAAACTCAAACAACACCTATATGTAAAACAGATGAATGATTACACCACCAAACTAATGTTACAATTACATATGTATGTTTTTAAGCATAAATAATACACAATTCTTAATAACTAATCATTTAAGCTTAAATACTGCATATCAATTTACATAAATACTCACATATTGACCATCTGTCAGACAAGGGTACTTTTTTGTGATGGCTGAGATGCCCCCCTCTGGACTATTGATCAGTATCTCCACTCTATCCTGCCTAGTGCTTTTCAGCAGTGCCTTTATATGGAAGGGGCTCTGTCCACTCTTCTGCTTCTCACACTCTTTCCCCAGTTCAACATGTCTCGCCACATCCTCTGCGGAAGCGACCTCTGGCTGTTGATTCGCAAAGTCAAGCAGCCTCAAACATCTTCCTTGGTAGGTGGATTTTGTTGGAGCTGCCAGGCTGAGGCTGTGACTTTTTCTTTTTGAGCGTACAGCGAATGTGCCTTAGTTTTTGAGATAGGCTCTTGTTGGAGGCAAACTGAAATCAGGAGAATTTTATAAGTGGGCAGATAATTACTTAATGATTAAGTAAGCAAATGCTTATTTAATGTTATCCTTAGATTTTTTTTCTTACTGGTAATCATAATGTAAATCACTTGGAGAGCCTGCATCACTTGGTGACTTTGGTGTTCTTGGTGTATTGGGGTATTCTTGTCTAGCTGTGGCTGTGCTAGTGGTAGGCAGTGACTCTGGCAGAGTCTGTAGTGGACTCTGCGTAGGCGTGGATGGCATCTTTGGTGCTGCTGTCCAAGTCTAGTAGGAGAAGCAGGGTGGAACCACTCAGCTCAGGTGAGAGAAGAATTTCATCTTCCTCAATCACAGTCCCATCTTCTTCCAACACTACTGTCAGGTCGATGATGTGGGGGCATGGTAGGAGGACAAGCATTTGGGCACCTAAAATCAAGTACAGCAATAACATTAATTACAATGAATATTAATATATCGTCGCCGTCACCCTTGGCTTGCTCATCAGAGAAATTTCATTCATTCGTCTCATTATTATTATCTGCACATTTTTCTCACACATCCACACTTCCAATTATTTTCTTTTCTATAATTATTATAAATTTTTTGATTTATTTATTTATTTATTTTTATTTATTTATTATTATTATTATTATTATTATTTTATTTTATTTTTTTTTTTCTTTCTTTTTTGTGAAGCTGCTTTGAGACAATGACCATTGTTAAAAACGCTATATAAATAAAATTGAATTGAATTGAATATCAAAATTGTAAGTAAAAAATTAATTGAAATGCGGCGGCGCGGTGGTGTAGTGGTTAGCACTGTCGCCTTGCACCTCCAGGGTCTGGGTTCGATTCCCCGGCCAGGCTCGATTCCCGTCTCTGTGTGCATGGAGTTTGCATGTTCTCCCCGTGCTTGGTGGGTTTCCTCCGGGTACTCCGGTTTCCTCCCACAATCCAAAGACATGTAGGTTAGGTTAATTGACATTCCAAATTGCCCATAGTGTGTGAATGAATGTATGTGAGTATTTGTGTGTGCCCTGCGATGGTTTGGCACCCTGTCCAGGGTGTACCCCGCTTTGTGCCCTAAGTTTCCTGGGATAGGCTCCAGGCCCCCGTGACCCTGTATATAAGGATAAAGCGGTACACAAAAATGAATGAATGAATGAATAATTGAAATGCATAAATAATAAATAATATTGGACTCACCTTTCTCCTTCAAATCATTTAATGATGATGCTGCAACAGCTTTCTTTAAAGTATGTGTGGTATTCCAAACTTTACAGATTGGCATGGTCTATAGTCTGAGATATTTTGTGTAGTAATATTAGATGGTGAGCAAAGCTTATGAAAGTTATATCACACCTGATATCAATCTACTGTATAATACAATGGTAATGGTTTCTCCAATATAATACTATCAATATACACAAACCTTGTAATTAGACCATTTTTTGTTGTTGTGTATGCACAGGCATCAATGCAACAGGCAATGGAAACGTGGGGGTCATTTTTGTGACTTCTAACATAGTGTTTCTGAAATTATTCAAATAAATGGGTAGAGTAACCACATAAGTTACACGGAAAAGTTCCTTCTTCCATTCTTTCAAATTCAATGGAACATACAGTATATATTCTGCAAGTGAATGTTAGTGTTCACGGTCAGAACTCCTCAGTGCATATATATTATACATGGTGATGGTGTTGCATTTAGGACAAATTATATCTGTACATCAAATACTATAGCCTGTTTTTATGTTTTTGGACAATTTAACGTTTGCAATTGCCTGTTATGCTTTGAAACCTACGTTAGCTACATACATAGATTCACAATCAAGCTAACCGCGTCCGTTAGAATCTAACTGCCACAGAACATTCTAGAATATTACTGCCTATTATTTACCTCAGTGCTTACCTTGTAACATCACACACAAATGTTCTCTGTATGAAACACAATTGCCACGGATACTTTGTAACTTCAGCAGATTGCAAATATAAACACATTTCTAACTTTCTAATTTCTTTTTATTAGCTATAAATGTTTCGCGCTTCCACTATAAAAAATGGGATCCAGGAAAGGCTGATCACTGCGCATGCTCAGTACCACTCGCTAGACTGCGAACATAAACATGCCATTTTACAACACATTTTGGATCATGTCATTTGTGTCATTTTATTTTAGAGTGTGAAAGGTTGTCTTATGAATTATAAAGAAAAAAAACTAAGTTAAAGCAGAGGGGCTATAGAACAGATCATATTATGTTTTTATTTATTTATTTATTTATTTTATAGTAAATGAACAGCTCTCTTCTCTCCAATCCACTCTTGCTACGTCTTGACTCATTTGCATTACCAACGGTGATTGGATGTTTACCGAGGGCTCAGGGGAAGAGAGAGAGAGAGTGTGTGTGTGTGTGCGTGCGCTGCAGCCTGTGTGCGGAGGGACAGAGACTTGAAATCTAATACCGTATTATGTAGTGTCCCTTTTTGGGTGGATTTTTCCGCTACCGCAGATCATTTTATCAACTTGTAATATATTCATTTTGTGAGTATATTAACATGTGCTTTCTCAACATTTAAAAATTTTGATTTGAGGGGGAAAGACATTTATTTGACATCATGCAATAGTGAGGACTTCATGAACTTTTTTACTAATAAAATTGTAAATATCAGACATAAAATTGAGGCTTTAAAACCGAACAATGTAATTGATGCAGATGTTAACCTAGCCATGTCAGATCGGAACCTAGAATACTTTACTCCTCTTAAAGAGAATGAACTAATTTCACTCATCTCTTCTGCAAATTCATCAACCTGTATATTAGATCCTATACCGACACATTTTCATAAACAGATAGTACCAGTAATAACAGAACCGCTGTTGAGAATAATTAATTCCTCACTCAGCATTGGTTATGTTGCAAAATCTTTTAAATTAGCAGTTATCAAACCAATAATTAAGAAACCTGACCTCGACCCCTGTCAGCTGTCCAATTACAGGCCAATGTTGAACCTCCCCTTTATCTCTAAGATTCTGGAAAAGATAGTAGCGGAGCAGCTATGCTCATATCTACATAGAAATGGCATACATGAACTGTATCAGTCAGGATTTAGGCGTCATCGCAGCACAGAAACAGCACTCGTTAAAGTAGTAAATGACCTCCTATTGCCCTCTGATCAGGGTTGTGTAACTATGCTTGTATTACTCGACCTCAGTGCAGCTTTTGACACCATTGATCATGCTATTCTTCTTCACAGATTAGAAAATGTAGTAGGAATTAAGGGTACAGCCCTCTCCTGGCTCAGATCCTATTTGACCGATCGTTATCAGTAAGTAGACTTAAATGGTGATTATTCTGCATGTTCTCTAGTGGAGTTTGGCATTCCGCAGGGTTCAGTTTTAGGCCCACTGCTTTTTTCCCTTTACATGCTTCCTCTGGGCAACATAATCCGTAAGCATGGTATTAGTTTTCATTGTTATGCTGACGACACACAGCTATACGTCTCAACAAAACCTGATGAGAAAAACCATCTTACTAAAGTTGAGCAATGTGTTCAGGACATAAGAAATTGGATGCTAATTAACTTCCTTCTGCTTAATCCGGATAAGACAGAAGTTCTAGTCATAGGACCGCATACAGTTAGAAGTAAAATCTTAGATCACACCGTAACTTTAGATGGCCTTTCTGTTCCGTCAAGTGCAACAGTAAAAGACCTCGGCGTGATTATAGATTCCAGTCTTTCATTTCAAGCTCATGTAGATAATATCATCAGGATAGCATTCTTTCACCTCAGAAATATTGCCAAGATAAGAAATATATTGTTGCTAAACGATGCAGAAAAACTAGTTCATGCTTTTATCACTTCTAGGTTGGACTATTGTAATGCCTTACTGTCTGGTTGTTCAGTTAGGTGCATAAACAAGCTTCAGCTAGTCCAGAATGCAGCAGTGAGAGTTCTCACTAGAACCAGAAGATATGAGCACATCACCCCTATCCTATCTTCACTGCATTGGCTCCCTGTGAAATTTCGCATTGATTTTAAAATACTACTCTTGACATATAAAGCATTAAATGGTCTCGCGCCGCAGTATCTGAGCGAACTGCTAGTGTCTTACGATCCGCCACGCCTACTTCGGTCAATGGATGCAGGCTGCTTGTCAGTACCGCGTATTATGAAAACTACAGCTGGGGGCAGAGCTTTTTCTTACAAAGCCCCAAAATTATGGAATAGTCTTCCAAATAGTGTTCGGGACTCAGACACCGTATCAGTGTTTAAGGCTAGGCTCAAAACCTATTTATTTAGCCAAGCATTTTTATAAATAGATTTGCCTTAGGTAAAGGAGCAGATCTGGGGGACTCATGGACGTAGAGAATTACGGTGAACTGGTATGTTTAGATGCTGTCTTCCTCAGTCTCATTTGATCACTCAGGTTTGTTGACGGTGAGGTGATTGTTTGCTTTACATCTCAGGGAACCCTCATGTTTGTGTTTCCTTCTGGCTCTCCCTTTTAGTTATGCTGTCATAGTTAGTCCTGCCGGAGTCCCTGCTTGCACTCTACAGTAAATATACATTCACATTATACATTGTGACTGTGACCATACCTAATTGCAATCTCTCCTCCTCTTCTCTTCCTCCCCCTCTTTCTCTTTCCTCTCTCCCCCTGTCTCCCCCTTTCACTCTTTCTCTCTCTCTCTCTGTCGAGCTACACATGTCGTTGCTGAGCTGCCAGTAATCCAGACTCCCTCTGCCCTACGGACCTGTCTGATCCATCCTGGTGCCCCGTTTCTGGTTGGAGGTCTCGTCGCATGGATGCCCCGTGTGTCTCTTTGGGATGCGTCTGGTGTCTGGGGATGATTCTCTCTACTTAGAAGATGGTTCTGGCCTCGACTGGTGTTGTCAGCTGTTTCTCTGAGGACTTGACAATTCGATCATTCAGGACTTTCTACAAGTCTACCTGAGTCTCCAATAACTACTGGACTCCATTTTACATCAACTATTATAACATCAATTAACATCAACTATTATAGCTGAACTTAACACTTAACACTGTATAAATGCAGATAATTTCCTGCTATCTGTTTTACCCAGATGAGGATGGGTTCCCTGTTGAGTCTGGTTCCTCTCAAGGTTTCTTCCTATTACCATCTCAGGGAGTTTTTCCTTGCCACTGTCGCCCTCGGGCTTGCTCACCAGGGACTATCTGAACATTTGATTCATACACATTCACATTCCATACAAACTTAAATAATTCTCTTGATTGTGTAAAGCTGTTTTGAGACAATGTCAATTGTTAAAAGCGCTATACAAATAAAATTGAATTGAATTTGAGGGGGCGCTGCCTGCTCTTGCTGCCCCCACCACCCCCCGTAGAGCCGGCCTCGGTCATAGCTGATGCTGCAGCCTCCCGTCCACATACCAGAAAATTTCGGATGATAAAGATACGTTGTATAGACGTAAAGACGATGTATCATTTAACAGCTCAAACAGGCGATCAAAATACGACTATAAAAAAATGAACGCGATGTTCACCAGATGATACGATCTTTAGCAGACGTCTCCGTGACGTAGCTGTGCTATCTGGGATTCTAGTTAGCTAACAGTAATTTCCATTGCTTTAATAAAGCTGCATAATTCACCTTAAATCTACATTGACCTAGATGACACTAGGTCTCATTCTTACTGATGGCTTTCTCTAATGAAACTTTTTTTTTTGTGAGTAGCTATCTAACAAATGTGTTTACCGCTGAGTTAGCAATTTACCTGCTAGCATTTCACTGCTAGCAAGTTGCCATTTGAAAGTGTTGCTGAACTTTGAGAGCTGAATAACATTCAGTGGATTTTAGTGCTAATGATTGATAGCTAAACAAGCTAGTGCTGAAGACATTCAATATCAGATATAAATATTTCTTTCTATGCTTTTTCTGCTTTCTCTGTTTTTTTTTCTTTCTCATAGGTTTTTAAGGAATTAAGATTGACTAACTAAATAAAATGCGGCGCGGTGGTGTAGTGGTTAGCACTGTCGCCTTGCACCTCCAGGGTCTGGGTTCGATTCCCCGGCCAGGCTCGATTCCCGTCTCTGTGTGCATGGAGTTTGCATGTTCTCCCCGTGCTTGGTGGGTTTCCTCCGGGTACTCCGGTTTCCTCCCACAGTCCAAAGATATGCAGGTTAGGCTAATTGGCGTTCCTAAATTGCCCGTAGTGTGTGATTGGGTGTGTGAGTGTGTGTATGTGTGTGTGCCCTGTGATGGATTGGCGCTCTGTCCAGGGTGTACCCCGCCTAGTGCCCGAAGTCTCCTGGGATAGGCTCCAGGTCCCCCGTGACCCTGAACACAGGATTAAGCGGTATAGAAAATGAATGAATGAATGAATGAATAACTAAATAAATTTATTTAGCATCTCAGCAGAGTTATTGAAACATTGCAGTTGCTATACAGGAGTTTTTGTTGTGAGATGACCTGTGTTTGCTGCAATGCTTTTCTACGCTAGCTTGCTAATAGTGAGTGGCTGAAGGAAGCTAATCCGTGGTTCTTTTTTATGGATGTATTAAACTTTAGAGACTGTTATGAGAAAAAATGGTTTAAAAAGGCATACTGGTTTATAGATTATAGAAATATTTTGGGAAATAAAAGGACATGCTGTTGGATTTATTAAAGCCAAGGATAACCTGTGTGATGGTCTTATTGTTCTCTTTATTCCAAAGAAAAGGAGGATGTAGTTTGTTTTCAAGTGAACAGAACTGCTGAGCTCATTATATTTAATTAGTGTTTATTGTTGTTGGCTTTCTGAGAGACCGTGTGTGAAAATGTTTAGCACTTGGGTTCTGTGAGGTGCATTTTGGATTGTTTGGTGGTTTACTAGGTCACGTTTTTGGGTTTGCTCTCAATGTATGATTTGCTTCCTTTCCTTTTTTGATCATATGGCTGTAGTGGTATTTGTTAGTACCAGCGTACACCTTTGATAGACGCGTGTGTGCACATGTGCAATTACCGCATATATCGTGAGCTGTTATAAAATAATAATATTTTCCTCTTTGTTTTATTAGCTAGTTTTATTTAGCTAGTAACCCAGGTATTTTTTGTGCTTCTATGCCTGCTAAAGGGACTTTTCATTTTGAAAGTTTCATTGTGAAACATTGTGTCTTAATGCAGAGTTGCTGTTGTAGATCATTTAACACACTCTAAATTTGAATAAACATTTATTAATAAAAAATATATATATTTAATTATAAACTCATAACATGACATATTCAATCAATCAGACTATATTCACTGTAATGTTGCTTACTAAGATCAACTATTTACCTGAGGTAAATACAACATATTCCTGACTCCCAGAAGAGGAACCTGATGTGGTCTTCTGCTGTTGTACCAGAAGGTGCACCATTCGGTAAATGTAAACTTTAAAGAGTGTTGTGTGTGAATAGCCCAGAAAGGTCATCTCCTTCTGAAGTAGCAAACCAGCAACCTGAACAAGCAAAGTCACTAGATTTTTTTCCCTCCACCATGATGTTTGAGGTGAACCTGAACTGAAGCTCTCGACCTGGATCTGTATGATTTTATGCATTGTGATGCTGAAACATAATTGGCTGAATTTTCCTATTAAAGTGACTTGCCAACATATATATGGAGCATTGTGTGTGTATGTGTGTGTGTGTGTGTGTGTGTGTGTGTAAAAGTAGCAGGGAAGGTAATGCTGTATCCGAATGTTTGCATATATGCTGAATTTGCTGTTTCATCCTCAGAATGCCTCATATTCACTTCATCATCTACTGCTTCTGCTCTCCTCAATCCTCTCCTTTACTCTCGTTCTCTCTCTCTGTCTTTCTCTCTTGCTTTTTCTATCGCTACCACTGTCTTTCTCAATCTGTCATGCTCTCTCTCTCTCTTTTACCCTTCTCTTTCTGTGTTGCATACTCACTCTCACTCAGAGTATCTCTCTCTCTCTCCCACACACTTTGGCTGTCTGTGTCTTTCTTCACCCTCTCCCTGTCTTTACAGTATCTACTGTATCTCTCTTTATTGTTCTCTCTGTCTGTCTCTCCCGAAATTAATAAGGATTGCCTTCAAAACTTGGATGAAAGTCCTTTGCAGTCAGAGAATTCCTGAAGTCTGGAACTCATGGACATGACCAAATGCAGAGTTTACTCCCTCAAGATGCTTTGTCAGGCCTTTACTGCAGCTGCCTTCAGCTGCTGCCTGTTTCTGGGTCTTTCTTCCCTCAGTCCTGTCTTTAGTATTTGAAAAGCATTCTGTACGTGGGTTGAGAGCAGGTGACTGACTTGGCTAGTCAACAATATTCCATTTCTTGGGTAGCTTTCGCTGTATGTTTTAGGTTACTATTCATTTGCAAAGTGAAGCAAATGAAAAAAAAATAGCATCCTGTCATTTTTATCAGCAGTTAGATCATCAATAAACACCAATGACCTGGTTCTTTTGGCAGCCGTACACACTTATGCCATAACACCGCCTCCCCCCTGTGTGACAGATGATGTGGTGTTTCGGATCAGGAGCTGCTTCTTTCTTTCTCCATAATTTTCTCTACCCATAATTCTGGTTTCACTGTTAATTTTGGGTCCATCAGTCCAAAGAATCTAGCAAAGGTTTCTACCAAAGACTAATCTGGTCTTTGTTCTTGAGCATTATCAGAGGTTTGCACCTAGTTGTGAAGCATCTGTATTTATTTCATAAAACAAATACGTCTCTTGACTGTCTTTTGGCGATGTGACGCCTACTGTACCTCTTCCAGAGTGTTCTCGACTTGGTCCTCCAGGGCTTCTGCTGTTCCTGAGCTTGCCAGTTAATTATTCTTTTTAAGAATGTTTCAAACCCATCTCTAATTGGTTTATTTATTTATTATTGTTTATTGGTTATTTATTTCCTAATGATGGTCTTCTTCACTTGGACACACTTCTCTTTGGACCTGATGTTGAGAGTTTGAGTGAACAGCTACCAAATGCAAATGTAACACTTATTTACAGACGTAATATGTATGTACGTATGTATATATGCAAATGTAACACTTTTATCTGCTTGAAGTCGTCTTGGAGTAATGAGGGAACAGGACACACCAGACCATGCACCTGCTTGTCAGCAGTAAGTTCCATTATGTATGAGCCCCCCTCCATTTGCACCCATTTTCCAGCTATTGCCACATATTTGTCAAAAACGTTGAATAAAAGTTAAAAGTCTTGACTTCACTCACATCTTCAGTATTCCATTTCAAATTCAGTGTGATGGTGTACAGAGGGCAAATGGCAAAAAAAAGAAAGAAAACTTGTCTTTGTTCCAAAGTTTATGGACCTGACTGTATATATCACCCTCACTGTATCTCTCTCCCTCACCTTCTCTATGACTCATATGGAAATGGAAAAGGGCAAAGAGAAACAGAGAAGGAGAAAAAAAAATCCTGCCATCACAGTGGCCCATTTAATGGAGTGCAGTAGTGAGATTTGGCCTCTTTGCCATTATGGGAGATCAGTTCAGAGTAAAAATAGACTGATTAAGTTTATTAAGAGGTGCTGCTGGGGGCGTGATAGACGCTCTCTCTTTTCTTTGTGCCTCATTATTATATCTATTTCTTTTAGTCTTTCTAATTCTCCCTTCAGCTACTTTTCTCATTTCACTCTCTGTCTTGTTGCTTCCCTCATGCTTCATTTTTCTCTTCTTCCTTTCTTTAGCATCACTCCATCTATTTTGTCTTTTCTCGATAAGCCTTCCCTTTTTTGGTCTTTTTTTGGTCTCTCTCTCTCTCTCTCTCTCTCTCTCTCTCATACACAATGCAAATATTCTGTATGCGAGAGAAACGGTGCAGTCCATTTTGACACCTGTGTAGGGCACTTGGAAGTGTGAACACTCACGGCAGCCGTTTACAGACTCGCTCCTGACTGAAGTGCTGAAACATTGTAGTTTCCTACAAACTGCTCTTGTATGAAGTGAGTCCTTCTCTTTATGCTATTATTCTGAATGAGGACAAAGTCCAAGTGTAAAAGATATAAGCATTTAGCATTTTAATATAATACATGCTCAGCATTGTGTGGGGTAAGATGATTTAGGAAACAATGTCTTAAATTATGAGGTTTTCAGGAATTTTCAAAATTCTTCATAAAAGGTGATTTAACTGTTTGTTTTGTTCACTTTATTTGAAACAGAGCAACTTTGAGGAAGGCTTTAAGCTCCACCCACTCTGCTATAACATCATATCCGTAAAAAGCTTGTTTTCCACACCACTCTAATATTCTACGGTACAGTACTGTATATTGTCTGAAAGTCACGCCCACTCAGCAGAGCTATCAGTTCCATATACAGTATGGACTGAAATACACACCCACTCAGTACACCTCACATTTCCATATATGGAGTGAAAGACAAAGCCACTTATCATTTCTAGTATTTATTTTCATACAGTACTAGAAGTGCCCGCTACTTCCACATGGAATTTAATTTCGCACTCTATCGCATTTTTTAAAAATGTTAACGGCATATGTTGAATTTCGGAAAGAACTAACATTTTTTACACGTTACAGTGATGTGCGTGGAATGAAGGTGTGAGATTTTGTTTATTAAGTAGATATCAATTGCACACTCATAAGCAAGGTTGATTTTTTTATAATATGAGTTTTTTCCCCTTCAAATTTCAAAGTAACATCTTTTCTTTCTATAGGCCTATACACTACCTCAAGCTTGGCCAAATACACCTGTGAAAACCTCATTAAAATTCCAAAAAACATTTTAATGCGTCCTATTACTTATCCTATGTCCCCTAAATAATTTTTCACAAATATCTTCAATGTACAGACACACCAACTTTACAGTTTTATTATATGTATAGACAGCGGTGGAAAGTAACGAATTACATTTACTCGCGTTACTGTAATTGAGTAGCTTTTTTGTGTATTTCTACTTATTAAAGTAGTTTTTAAAATCTGTAATTTTACTTTTACTTCAGTATATTTTGTTTGAAGTATTGTAATTTGCTACATTTTAAATCATATTTGCCACTGAGTAAAAAAAAAATAATGAAAATGCTAAAATAATGATAATATTACGCTCGTGTGTGTGTATCATGTCCTGGTCGCGCCGCTCCAGACTCCACTCGAAAGTTTTCTGACTGTCCCCATATCGGCATCGACCTGACCTTCCACACAGTCGCTTCCGCCCTGAGAGTGACGTCATCGACTAGCGCGACCATATATAAACCGAAGAAAAACGCGGGAAAGATGAAAGAGGTTGTGATTTTGGTGTTTTGATATTTGAGTAGCAGGATGAGCTGTGGTCTCATCATGACAGTTATATTTATGTGGGTGCCTTATTTATGACTTTTGTACGGTTATATACTGCCACACTCTTAGTTGGGGGACTTCCGGTTCGCCTGGTTTGTGTTTGTGCTCACTCCAGACACTAGCCAATCTGCTTGCCAATCAGCTGTTATAAAGGTAACGGGACAGCCGTTCATGTAGCGCGCCCGCCTCCTTTCAGTCGTGTACCTGACTTCCGGTCTTGCCACAGGTAAGAATGCTCCTCGAAATCGCTTAGCTATGTTGATGGGCAGTGGTACTTACCTAAATGTTTTCCTTAGGTTTCCTCTGGACTCGTTAACAGTGGGGTAGTTCCCTACCAGCTCTGTTTGTAGAGTGCGCGCGCTGTTTTATGGTGCGTCTGACTTTCACTTTCATGTAAGGTATGAATGCTTTTTGCGATCTCTCTCCCATGTTTATGGACGGAGGCATTTATTTAAATATCAGCTTGTAGACTCATCTTGGCTTTTCCTACAGTCATTTTCTGTGGACTCTCCTGTGCGTAGCGTGCACGTTGTTTCGCTGCACGTCTGACTTCCGCTTCCGTCTCAGGTATGAATACTCTTCGCCATTTATTATTTTGGAAATGGTTATTTAATTGGAATTGTAGGTTTCTCCTGACTTTCCTGTAGTGAAATCTCTTCCTATGAACTCTCCGTTGTGTAGAGCGCATGCCTTTTGCTGCACGGCCAACTTTCCGGTCTTTGTTTCAGTTTTCCCCTAAACGGGTGGGTTCTTTAACATTGCCCGACTGGAGTCGGTAAGTGGCTCGTTCCCTGTACTTCCTGGTTGTACCGGGCTTGTTGGGGGTTGTTCATTCAGCATCCAGAACAGGTATGTACGTTTTATTAGTACATTTTATTGTTCTCCATGGTATGTATATGTCCAATTTGTTTCATTTTAATTAGGAGCTGTATTTTGAAGTGGGTGCTGTGGACAAATGCATGAACGCTGCTGTTTTGCCTTGCCTGAACTTTGCATGCTTTGCTTTGCCTTGAATGCTGCTTTGCATGCCTGAATGCTGCTTTTGCCTGAAGGCTTTGCTTGTATGATTATTGATTTGCTTTTCTTTTGTTTGCTTTACCGTCATTGGACAAATAGCTGCAATATAATTGCTTCACTGTTGTGTTGCATGGCTGATTTATTGGCGGGGTGCTTTGCTGCTGTGTATGCATTCTGTCTTTGAATTTGTTTTTAAATTGTAATTCGTCTGTCTTATCTTCCTCTCCTTTTATTTTAATATGTCTATTTCATAGAGCTGTGAGCTGAAGGTGGTGGCAGTGTGACGTGTTGGGGTTGGTTTCCTCCTTCGTGTGCGTGTGGGTCACTTCTGTGTCGATTGTCACAGTGAATAGTGCGTGGATGTGATTCACGTGTGTTTGGGGTGACTCTGGCTGGGATATTCATCCCCTCCCTGTCTCTCATAGTCTGCCACCCACTGGTTAGCTCCAGCTCAAAAAGGATGGTATATTTTTACAATTTTTAGTATTGCATATTCCTGATGTCAAATTAAAATTATTTATTATATCTAATTGTTGAACTGTGACATTGTGTATTTTTCTGTGAGAGAATAAACATTTATGTACGAAATCCACGCCTCTTGCATCTCTGGTGAATGTACCTGGGTGCCTTAGTTAGTTTAATAATTAGGGTTTTGTTTTATTTCCTTGGGTGCAATTCCCAAGGTGGCGTAATTGGCTACTATTGTTAACAGTAGCGGGGCGGCGGAGCTCAAGCGAGCCAGCGCCCCCTAGCGCTCGCCACATTTGGTTGTGTATTCCGGTTTTGACTTTTTGCCTCCCATTGACCTTGATTATTGCTTTGTCCCTTTGGTTTGGTTGGTCTTTGTATATATTTGTAGATTATTTCTACACTCACTAGTAGTAGGGGCGTGGCTGCCATTTATTTTCGGAAGAGGGAATTTATTCACTGTTTTTGGTTTAGGGAATCCGGGAAGGTACCTGTATTTTTGTTTTGTGGGTTTTTATTTTATTTATTAATTTTTTTGGCAGATAATCTAGCTACTAAATATAAATCCCATTTTTGTTTATTCTATTTTATTTTGAATCTGATCCTCCTCCTCCTGTTGTGTGTGTGTGTGTGTGTGTGTGTGTGTATTTTTTTTTTTTGTCTATACAAACCTCATTATTTCATCAGTTGATGAAATTTCCATACAGTTTAAAATAGAACCCTGAACCATTCTTTTGCTGTATGACCATAGACTGGGACGTAACACCATATTTAAGTGACCACTTTGATTTTCAAGCACAAGAAAGACAACAGCTTTATTATCCAAAGGTGTTCCTTCAGTTAAAAACAACTAGTTTGAGATTTATATCTGCTCATCTTTTTTGAACTACGCTAGAATGCCTCATCCCACCCCCGCTGTTAAAAAATAAAAAAGTAACTCGGTAACTTTTATTCATTCATTCATTCATTCATTTTCTATACCGCTTAATCCTGTGTTCAGGGTCGCGGGGGGCCTGGAGCCTATCCCAGGAGACTTCGGGCACTAGGCGGGGTACACCCTGGACAGGGTGCCAATCCATCGCAGGGCACACACACATACACACACTCACACACCCAATCACACACTACGGGCAATTTCGGAACGCCAATTAGCCTAACCTGCATATCTTTGGACTGTGGGAGGAAACCGGAGTACCCGGAGGAAACCCACCAAGCACGGGGAGAACATGCAAACTCCATGCACACAGAGACGGGAATCGAGCCTGGCCGGGGAATCGAACCCAGACCCTGGAGGTGCAAGGCGACAGTGCTAACCACTACACCACCGTGCCGCCTCGGTAACTTTTACTCTGAGTAAATTTTTTAATGAGCTACTTTTAACTTTTACTTGAGTAGATTTTTATAATGGTAACTTTACTTGTGCTTACGTAAAATTTCACTGAAGTAACAGTACTTGTACTTGAGTACAAAATTTTATTACTCTTTCCACCTCTGTGTATAGATATGGACTGAAAGACCAATGCCCTCAGCTCAAAGCACCTATTTTTTCCATATTCAGTATGGACACACCCATTCAGTACATCTCTCACTTATACATATATATGTTGTATATTTAATGAAAGACCCACTCAGTGCTCCTCTCATTTCCATATACTGTATGGACCGAAAGACACAAGCACTCGGCCCATCTTTTATTTCCCGACTGAAAAAATCTATTTGTTGTTTTACAGCACTTAATCTGGTTCTAAATAAAGTTCCTTTTCACCTTCATTACCTCTCATTTCATCTCTTTATTTGAGTTTTTTTTTCTATAACTCTCTGTACGTGTGTGTGACCCAAGCGGCCCAAGCCCCTCCCAGTGGATAATATTAGCAGGAGTTTCAGCCTGTGTATGTGTACAGGTGTGTGACTGCATGTGGGTGTGTGAGAGGCTTTGAGAAAGACACCACACACTCCAGAGTTGTTGCTGTGACAGCGCTTTTGTAATTAAGTGTGTATCACGAGGCCGGTCCTCATTATGACACATTTTGACCTTACAATGCTGTGGGACTTGTATTTTTGGGATTCAGACTGACAGAAATGAGCTCATACATTCACACACACTCAAACACACACACGTCTCCCCATCCTCTCACACCCGTTTCGGATGGGTGCGGCTCAGTGGGTAAGAAAACAGCTTTGTTTAAAGAGAAAACAAACACGGCAAACGAGTCAATAAACTGAGCAGAGGTCAGTCTGAGTTTTATTCAGCATCTGTTTCATTTGATTTGCACGCGTACAGCGATGCCAAAGATCCTTCCTCACATGTGCTCCATTAAACACACAAACACACTAAACTCTGTGTTTGCTCTTTAGAGTAAGTGTGTGTGTCGATTTGTATGTTAAAACAGACAGTGTTTGCTATTTGCCATTTTTGAAGGACTTTTATATTGACAGGGATTTGCGGCTGTGGCATCGTTTCGAAAAGCTTATGAAAGATCACTTATTCATAATTCCTCATAGAATTTCTCTGAAAAATCTTGTATTGATGATGGGAGAGTAGGACTGCTGCGTAAAACCTTCTCCAGCACATCCCAAAGATTCTCAGTGGGATTCAGGTCTGGACTCTGTGGTGGGCAATTCATGTGTGAAAATGATGTCTCATGCTCCCTGAACCTATCTTTTACAATTTGAGCCCGATTAATCCTGGCATCATGGAAAAATCTTGGAGCATGCCTGTGCCATTAATGGAAAAACCTGGTCATTCAGTACATTCAAGCCGTCAGTTGACTTCATTTTTTGGGGACATACAGTAACATGGCTGAGCCTAGGTCTGACCAAGACGCTTCACTTCATCTGCCCCTGTGGTTACCCTGATACGCCCAACACTCTGGATCAGGATCAGTCTGGACTCATCAGACCACATGACATAAAGATTGCTTCACAGTCCAATCTTTATGCTCCTTAGCAAACTGAAGCCTTTTTTCCCCTGATTAGTCTCATTGATGAACACAACTGTTAAGTCCCAGTCCCTTGAGTTCCTTTTGCCTTGTGCAAGTGGAAATGCTCTTAATTTCACTATTACACATAGCTACGGTATGAATCCTATTGTTTTTGTTTATGATTTGATTTCACGAAGTGTTTAAGTGATCTCCTATGATGTCTCCTGAAATGAGAAGCTACTCACTGCATCAGTTAGGATTAAATAATTTGTTGCAGCTGAACCTTATTAATCACTGCAGGAATTATATTATGGAAGCCGCTTAACAGTTTGCTTAGTCAAATCCAGGTGGTGACTTTTTTTATTTAGTTGGGCAGTGTATATATATTTAGAAAAAAATTATTTTCTGATGAAAGTGAGTGAGGTTTTAGTGCAAGCATGCTAGCTATGCATCAGATAGTAAAAGGTATATCGATCGAGTTAATGCCTGCGCTTTTTTGCACCCCTACCAGATTACCTTTACAGAAGGTCTCTTAAGGGAGTCATGCTTTTGAGTGAGTAAGAATTAAACTCCTTGGGGTTCGGATGCTGTATTTAGAAAATAATAAACCACAATTATTGTTTCTACTCCAGAGTATAATAATAATTTTCTATAATAGCACATCCTGAAGTGTTTTTTCCCCCTGTAAATATTACAGAGAAATTTGCCAACAGTTAGAATTTATATTCATTAAGGGATAATAAACTTTTTATCCATTTACTGGGGTTTTTTTTTTTTTTGACTGTAGAAATACTTTTTATAGTTACATTTAATGTCTTTGACCCAAGTTAGTTCTTGTTCTCGTTTCTGTTATAGCTGCTATAAGCAGTTGTTTTACCTCGGGCTTCTCGTTTAAGCCTTTCTTGAAGTTCTGTGTTACTGAGAGACCACAGACTGTGTGAACTGCGATATCCTGAAGACGTTAGAGAACTTTACAGCTTTACCTCTGACTGTTACAAAGCTCCAAAGATCAGAAAACCTCACCATATGTTTATTATTAGAGTATGTAACACGTCTGCTGTATAAATCTAACAAGATAACATGTTATATTAGAACAAGCCCAGTTTGGCTCCAAATATGTTACTGTCTGTGAAAAGCTGCATTTTGCCCATCACTCCTGCGGAAGCATTACTGCATCTGTTTGATCAAGAAGCTCAACTAAGTCAATGCACCAGTTGTTCAGCAGATTCAAAAGTTCAAGAGCTTTCTGAATCTTTATTTCGAAATATGGAGATATGCACAGGTGCATTATTGTTTCGCACCTCCAGGGTCGAGGGTTCGATTACTACCTTGGCTTTGTGCATGGAGTTTGCATGTTCCCCCTGTGCTTAGTAGTTTTCCTCCAGGTGCTCCAGTTTCCCCCCCACAGTCCAAAGACATGGTGTTTCCAAATTGCCAGGCTATGCATTGTCACTCTGTCCAGGGTGTACCCCTCCCTGATAAAAAATGAGAGTGATGTTTATGATTTACTTTTGGAAGTACCATTTGTGTCAGTTTCATAGTGTGTTCTATATATTATACACTTATGTATATCCAGTAGTACCATAATTCTACTAGTCTATAGATAAAGTTATACATTACACAGATGTGCAAAACCTTAATAGCCCCATATAGTTTTATAATAAAACATATACACCAAAAGTGCACTTGGTATTATTATGACTATTATGTGTTTCCTTATTTACACATTAGAATATTGTCATTTTTAAGCATGCCTAGAAATGACAATAAAAAAAAAACCTGAAGGTTGATTCCAGAGACAAATAGCAAGGAATCTTAAAAGAAAAGGGTATGACCAGGGTGACCTGGGCCTTCTGAAATACATGTTTTGTCCAATCAAAATCCTGAATTCAGCAGATGTGTGATGAGTAGGTCTATCCTGCATCACAGGTGGTCTGGAGCCTATCCCAGAAGACTTACATTTATTACATTTATACATTGCATTTGGCAGATACATGTACTCTTATCCATAGCGACTTGAATTTTATCTCATGTAGACTTAGTACACCCTGGATGCTGTGCCAGTCTATCGCAGGGCACACACACCCACATATACACATTCACATGCTACAGTACGGGCAATGTCGGAATGCCAATTAGCCTAATTTGTATATATTTGGGAGGACTTTGGGAGGAAACTACTGTTCTCGGAGGAAACCCACCAAGCTTGGGGAAAATGCACACAGACCCGAGGTGCAAATTAAACCCTCAACCATGGATGTGCAAGGCTACAGTACTAACCACTATGCCATCACTGTAATGTAACTTGTTTTATCAAATAATCACTTAAATTATTAATAATAAGGAATTGCTTTACATAAGATAAAGTAGTTACATATTTATTAGAAACATTGAGTTCAAAAGGTTGTTGTGGCTGAGGATGGCTGGTGTGGTTGAGAATGACTGATGGTGGAGGGTGTGGGCTTTTCTCTCTCTCCTCCTCTCTCTCTCTCTCCCTGTCGAGCTACACATGTCGTTCCTGAGCTGCCATTGATCCAGACTCCCTCTGCCCTCCAGACCTGTCTGACCCATCCGGGTGCCCCGCTTCTGGTTGGAGATCTCGTCACATGAATGCCCCGTGTCTCTTTGGGATGCATCCGGTGTCTGGGGACAGATTCACTATACCATGAAGACGGTACTGTCCTCGACTGATGTTGACAGCTGTTTCTCTGAGGACTTGACTTGGTTGCAGTTGCTCGATAGTTCAGGACTGGAATTTCCTACGAGTCTACCTGAGCCTCCAATAACTACCTGGACTCCATATTAACATCAATTAACATCAGCTGTTATAACTGAACTGCCTGCCACCTAACATATAGCATGAATGCAAATCAATTCCTGCTCTCTGTTTCACCCAGGGCGGCACGGTGGTGTAGTGGTTAGCACTGTCGCCTTGCACCTCCAGGGTCCGGGTTCGATTCCCCGGCCAGGCTCGATTCCCGTCTCTGTGTGCATGGAGTTTGCATGTTCTCCCTGTGCTTGGTGGGTTTCCTCCCACAGTCCAAAGATATGCATATTAGGCTAATCGGCGTTTCCAAATTGACCATAGTATGTGAATGAGTGTGTGTGTGCTCTGCGATGGATTGGCATGCTGTCCAGGGTGTACCTTGTGCCCTGAGTCTCCTGGGATAGGCTCCAGGTCCCCGCGACCCTAAAATACAGGATAAAGCGGTATAGAAGATGAATGAATGAATGTTTCACCCAGATGAGGATGGGTTCCCTGTTGAGTCCAGTTCCTCTCAAGGTTTCTTCCAATTACCATCTCAGGTAGTTTTTCCTTGCCACTCTCGTCCTCGGCTTGCTCATCAGGGACTATCTGATAATTTTGATTCATACACATTCACATTCTATACAAACTTAAATAATTATTTTGATTGTGTAAAGCTGCTTTGCGACAATGACAATTGTTAAATGTGCTATACAAAATAAAATTTAATTGAATTGGGTTGAGATTGGCTGGTGTGGGCTATGGGTGACTAAGGTTTGTGAGTGGGGGCTGAGGGTGGCTGAAAGTGGCTGGTGTGGCCTAAAGCGGGATGATAGCGGCTGGTGTGGCCCAGGGTTGTCTGAGGGTGGGGAGCGTGGGTTGAGGGTGGTGGGCTGGGGCTGAGAGTGGCAGATGGGGGCTATTGGTGGTTGAGGGTGATGGGTGTGAGCTAAAGGGGGATGATAGTGGATGGTGTGGCCTAAGGGCATGTAGTCTAGAACTGGCAGAGCTTGCGGCATCTTTACCAGACATCACTCTTAAAGTCCAAGCAGATTAATTTGGGAGCAAAAGTAAACCTGTACAACAGCAATGGTAAGTCTGTTCTTCTCTATCCTTCAGTGCCTCAGGGAAAAAATGCAACTTTTTCCCGCTGGACAAAAATGGGCAGTTGCAGAAGATCCAGCAATGCCGTCTCAGGTGGTTGGGAAATGCCCTAAGGATGCCAGGAAGGATGATTCAAAAGAAGGCACTACATGGAATACATTTCCACCAGGAAAGAGCCTGACAGGCAGAGAACTGTTTTTAAAGAACTGCTATAAATACCATAATTCAACTTCTTAATCACTACATAGGGCATACCATAATTCCATGTGCAGTGTACTTCCTGCCTAGTGCAGCGATTAAGCCGCAGAACACACAGGCCTCATGTTTCTGCTGTATTGTAATATCCTCTGATGAAGTTATGCATGTTTATACTACATTACATTAAAGTATTTGCTCCCCTGGTTGTGTTTGGGTTACATTTTGCTATTAAAACAAATTTCCAGCATTCTGTGCTTAATACGTTTACCAAGTAAAAAAAACACAATCCTTTGGATTTCAGATATAATGACACAGCCCGTCCCTGCTTGTTATATCGCACAGAAATCTAATATAGTAATGTGGAGGAACATCTGCTACCCTTGTCTGTTTTTTTGTTCTTCTTCTCTTTTTCTCTATCCACCATCCCCCCTATCCTTAGTTTTTTTGAGGTATTTTCTGCATCCCCCTCCCTACTCCCCGCCCCCCTTCCCCAATTTTTTTACCCACATTTCCATTTCTGCTCTTTGCTTAGCTCTCGATTCTTGACTCTAAGCTATTCACAGGACCTCTGGGAACTCATTAAGCCACTAACTTCAAATAAATAAAACAAACTGCGCAGACAAAATGAGAGATCTATTTAAAAAAAGGGGGAGACAGAGAGTGAGAGAGAGAAGGAGAGAGAGAGAGAGAGAGAGGAAAGCTCTCTCCATATCCCCCAGCCTGGCTCTTTTCCCCAGCACATCCTCTCGCTCTGCTTCTTCTCTCTTTGTTTCACTGGCTGCCTCTGTCAATTCAATTAATTTCAAACAGGCTTTATTGGCATGACGGCGGCATTATGGCGTTGCCAGAGCTTTTAGAAACACACAAACTTTTAAGTACACACAAACACACACACACACACACACATACACACACGAGAGAGAGAGAGAGAGAGAGGGAGAAAACCCTCAGCATAATATCTTGTCTCACAGCGTCTGGGTGCCTCGCATCCTCGCCGCTCTGTCTCGTCACACTCCTCCTGCCAGCATATAATCACACCAGCCAGACATCCAGAGAGAGAGAGAGAGAGTAAACTCAGA
Source organism: Channallabes apus (assembly GCA_030522415.1). NCBI lineage: Eukaryota > Metazoa > Chordata > Actinopteri > Siluriformes > Clariidae > Channallabes > Channallabes apus. The sequence continues at coordinate 12,678,474 of CM060127.1, forward strand.
GAGGTGGACAGAAATCTCTCTCTATCTCTCTTTTCCTCTCTAACTCTATCTCATGTCTTGTCCTTTTCCTATCCTCCATTGTCCGAGCTGCATTAAATCAGAACCGATTGCACAACCTTAGCAGCTCTTATAGCTGATTGGTGAACAACGTATTGACCCTCTGGAAACAAACCACCACAGGATCATCCCCCCAAAACCTGCTCATTAAGTTCATTTGGGATTTCGATTTAGTCGAATTAAATAAGTTGAAATAAACGTTGTTTTCGTTGATCGTGTTTCTGGACACGCGTCGACTCTCGAACCCTGACCTGAGCCGAACCCGGGGTTGAAGCCGATGATCTCGCGCACCTCTCCTGACAATCACATAACCAGAACTCGAACTCCGGAAGCCACTCATAAGGTCAAAAGCGTCACCGGGACGCCGACACCCAGGGATCGGACCTTATTATTAGGATCGATCCCGTCTCACCCGCAGGAGTGCTATATGAGGACGAGGAGCGGCGCTGGATTCTGAGGACTACCGCCGAGATGAGGAAAGATCACAGCCACAAGACACAGAGAGCGGGAGAGGGGGAGGGAGAGAAGGAGGAGAAAAAGCGAGTGAGAAAGCAATGAGAGTGGCAGGATAAAAGAAAATCTTGATTTTGTGGGGGAGAGTATTGATTTCTGCTTTCCTCCTGGGTTGCCTATGTGAGCCCCGTCTATTATTAGTTTAGAGACAAAAAAACAGCGTGCTGCACACAGAGAGAGAGAGAGAGAGCGAGTGACGAGAGAGACGAGAAATGAAAACAGGCAAAAGAGAGAGAGAGAGACTAAATATCAAAAATGTAAAGGACATGTTTAGGAAGTGGTTTGTGTATGAAAGAAAAAAAAGTGTGTATGTGAGTTTATAATGGGAAGAGTGCAGTGTGTGAGAGGTAAGTGACAGTAGGGCGCCCTGGCAGGTGGAGCTCAGCAGCGTGTGTTAAGTGCATGCCTGGTTGGAGATGTCGGGATTAGCGGGAGATTAGAGTGGTGATTACACAACGTCTTCGCTCTAATGATCCGCACTGTTTGTCCGGCTTATCATGCCTTCTGCACTCCAACGCGTGCGCTGCCATCAATATGAGATGACACACATATCACACATACATACTTTACCAACAACATTACAGAGAACTAGTGATGCTTTGATGCCAAAGCAAAGCATAAAAATAACAAATCCGGATATTAACTAATCCTCACGTGTAATCATTTGATGTGGTGAGGATCTCTGTGAGGAAATAATTAATGTGTGTAGCATCTGTGGAAGGAGTCTCCAGTGCCAGTGCTTTGTAACAGTCAGAGGTAATTTAAGGAAATGCTGCATTTTGTTTAAGTTGAAGAGAATGGAGGGAAAAAAAAGAAAAGGAATGAATGTTTATACAGTAGCTGCTATAATGTAAGTGAGAACCGGGAAAATTCATGCAACAATAAATGGATGTCGTTGCAATAAAGAACTAAAACATTGCAGTTTCTTATAAGAGTAGGAGGATATTTCTGGCCTGTGATGTTGCAGTATAATAATAATAGTAATATTTAATTTGGGTGACTACGGCGGCATGGTGGTGTAGTGGTTAGCACTGTCGCCTTGCACCTCCAGGGTCTGGGTTCGATTCCCCGGCCAGGCTCGATTCCCGTCTCTGTGTGCATGGAGTTTGCATGTTCTCCCCGTGCTTGGTGGGTTTCCTCCGGGTACTCCGGTTTCCTCCCACAGTCCAAAGATATGCAGGTTAGGCTAATTGGCGTTCCTAAATTGCCCGTAGTGTGTGATTGTGTGTGTGAGTGTGTGTGTGCCCTGCGATGGATTGGCACCCTGTCCAGGGTGTACCCCGCCTAGTGCCCGAAGTCTCCTGGGATAGGCTCCAGGTCCCCCGTGACCCTGAACACAGGATTAAGCGGTATAGAAGATGAATGAATGAATAATTTGGGTGACTGATTAGCACTGTCGCCTTGCACCTCCAGGATCCGGGTTAGATTCCCAGACAGATTCGATTCCCGTATCTGTGCATGGAGTTTGCATGTTCTCCCCGTGCTCGGTGTGTTTCCTCCGGGTACTCCGGTTTCCTCCCAAAGTTCAAAGACATCATGGATCGGCACCATGTCCAGGGTGTACCCCACCTCTAGGCCTCCTGTGACCCTGAATACAGGATAAAGCGACATAAATGATGAGTGAGCTTCAATTTGATCCCAACCCAGGTTTTCTAGCTCAATCTGTCAGCGCGTGCTTGATAACTCTACAGTACATATTATACATCTTCTCCCAAGTAGAAATCAGCCCTCAGGTTATTACTCCAGATCATCACGGTGACCCGCGTAACCGTAGTGCTGCTCTTAACAATGCAACACCTACCCACTCAATCACACACTCGTGCACACACATCCACGCCAACGCCGGCAGGATCTCGCCCTGGTGTTGCCTCGCCCTCGCACCACACATACATTTACCAACATTTCGAATATGCATGTGGCCGAGTGGCGACCTCTTCTCAGACTTTCTCACCATCTCCAGGTTGTGCACATCTGGGTATGTGTGTGTGTGTGTGTTTATTAGTTTTGCGTTTGCATAAGTGTGTGCGTGTGTGTGTGTAGCAGGATGTGTGCACTCCTCTCCATGCCTGCACGCTGCTCTGATCTCCCCATTACAAGGTCGATTAAGTCACTAATCCCTGAAATACACGCGTCCTACAGCACAAGAGAGGAGCACGTCGAGAGAAGAACTCGCTCAGGGGGAAAAATGGCTGGGGATTTTTTTTTTCATGCCTTTTAGTCTAAGCCTGGTAAATTCTGCTGAAGTTGTGTATGTGGGTGTGGGGGTGGAGTGGGTGGAGGCGAGGGGGCGGGGTATGGGGGTTCGTGTCTCATCTGGGATTACCAGGAAACTCATGAGCTTCATGAGCCCTCACACCGGATCAGTACGATATCAGTCCAAACATAAGGAGCTCGGCTTTTCTCCAAATTTAATCAATGCCCTTTATTTTGGCTTTTTCTTTCCTTTAATTCTTTTTTTCTTGCATTCTTAAACTTCTGTCAAAGGAACGCATTATTAAACTTTTTTTTTCAGCTCGGTGAAAGTGTTTACAAAAGGAAAGGTGTAAATGTCATTGACTGCCAAGAGTGCAACATTATACTGAAAAGGAAAAAAAAATCCATACCTGTTGTTACGTTTTTGATCTAAAGTATAGACTTTGCTGTTTCGCTCTGTGGGAATGTTTACGACTGAATCCACATCCATATTCAAATGCATAACTCATCAGGACTTAATTTTAACACCTGCAGCGTTCTATCAGTTTCCTGTGTGACAGGAAATAGCTCTCAGGAAGAGGTAGTAGATTGTATTTTGCCTTAAATTGCACAAAATGCTGCTAAACATCAGCCAACATCATAGTATCATTATACGACAATTAGTTCTGACCGAGCGATCTGATTGGACGAGAGGCAGCACTGGGACGTTTAACCCTATGTAACACACTAGCTTTTCATTTAACGCTATTTGGGATTTAACCCTGAAACCTGGAAGTTATCTGATATTACAAAGTGTGTAAGTGGACGTATAAAGTGAAACTTACAAAATTTACAGGACTTTCCACCGCCTCCATGGTTTATTCTCTTCGTCTTTTGGCTATACAGTATTGGAATTAAGAATTTAAACATGCTTTTTAAAGTCTGTTAATTACTTCAGTCGCCAGCTCGGGCAGTCCCGGTTAGTCAGTTCCACCAGTTGCAGAAGGATATGTGTGGCTGCAGCAAAATAACTTCGTACATACAGAAACAAATCAGAATCTGTTAATAATAAATAACTGATAATAATACAGTAAATAGTGCTTGTGGAACTGTTATATAAAAGTAATATCACATCATGCCCTTGTGGCTGGCAACATCACAGCAGTGCTGATATTCAACACAACAGCATGACCTTGCTGTTAACAGCTAGTGAAGGATAAAGCTATTGAATTATACACACACACACACACACACACACACACACACTACCGTTCAAAAGTTTTAGAACGCATGCAAATTTCTTTTTTTTGGGGGGGGGATTTCAAAACTATAAATTAACACATATGGAATTAGGTAATTACGTAACAACAAGAAAACACCAGTTAGTTGTTATTTTAAGACACAGAGGTCAGCCTTTCTGTAATAGTTCTTGCAAGAACAGTATTGTCAAGTGCATTTGCAAAATCCGTCAAGCACCATAATGAAACTGGCTCTCATGAAGGCCGTCCCAGGAGGACGAGACCAAAATCTACCTCTGCTGCAGATGAGAAGTTCATTTAGAGTTATCAGCCTGAAAAATGACCAATTAACAGCACCTCAGATTAGAGGCGTTATGAAGTCTTTACAGAGCAGAAGTAGCAGAAACATCTCAATATCAACTGTTCAAAGGAGATTAATGCATTTGTTGGACGCCTTCAGCAAAACTTTACAATGTAGAAAGAAAGAAAAATCAGGAACGATCATGGAGTTAGAAGGTGACCCCAAACTTTTGAACGGTAGTGTACAGTATATATAAATATATATATATATATATATATATATATATATATATATATATATATATATATATATATATATATAAAACTACAATAACGGCGGCATGGTGGTGTAGTGGTTAGCACTGTTGCCTTGCACCTCCAGGGTTTGGGTTCGATTCCCGTCTGTGTGCATGGAGTTTGCATGTTCTCCCTGTGATTGGTGGGTTTCCTCTGGGTACTCCGGTTTCCTCCCACAGTCCAAAGACATGCAGATTAGGCTAATTGGCTTTCCTAAATTGCCCGTGGTGTGTAAAATTTACTTTTACAGTATACAGCTGACTCACATTAATTGCCATTCCCTTATTGCCCGTAGTATGAATGAATGAGTGTGTGTATGTGTGTGTGCCCTGAAATGCATTTGCACCCTTTCCAGGGTGTACCCTGCCGCGTGCCCTAAGTCTCCTGGGATAGGCTCCCGGCTAACCATGACCCTAAACACATGATAAAATGGTATAGACGATGAGTGAGTGAGTGAGTGAGTGAGTGAGTGAGTGAACTACGATAACTAGCCTTTCAGGTATGCGAGTCTATGTACTGCACATGCTATGGTTAAATAATTAGTTGCAAAAATACAGCTCTCTATTGTGACATATCTCACAGTTGTGCCTTTGTGTTTCAGAATTGCGAGTTATCATTTAATTACAAGTTTTAATCTCATAATTGCAACTGAACATCACAATTACAACTTATATTTCACCGTAGTGACTGTTTGTACCTCGAGTGCTCTAGATAATATCACACATCTGGAATTTAGTGCTGCATTTGCCAATAATCACACCACAGAAGTGTGTAAACAAGCGATATAACCTTCCAGAAATGTTCTTTCCGAACTGGGACTGGACACTCTGGGGGAATATCTTGGGATGAACAGGATTGGTTATGTGGAGGAGATAAGGTTATAAGCTGCAGCACAAAGCCATAGCAGACATATATTAATTTATACTGTAATTGTTAAAATAAGCAACACATTTTTCAGATCAGTTTGAGTTTCTTGCCAGAACATACCCTCTGTTGTGTCTATTTTCATTTTAACATTTGCTTTTGTATATCCAGCTTTGCAGTTGTTGAGTGTGTTTCTCCAGATGTGACAGAACCAATCCTTTACCACAGGTTAGCTCCAGGCTGATGTGGCCTTATTGTGGGATCTTTTTACCCTAGTCTGAATTTTTTTCATCTACAATCGCCCAGGACACTTAAATAAAAAATAAAAAAATCAAACTCATACAGTGTTTATTAGGTCATTCAGGTGTGTAGATTCAATTCAATTCAATTTTGTTTGTATAGCGCTTTTAACAGTTGACATTGTCGCAAAGCAGCTTTACTCAATCAAGAGAATTATTTAAGTTTGTATGAGATGTGAATGTGTATGAATCAAAATGATAAGACTGTCCCTGATGAGCAAGCCAAGGACGACAGCGACAGTGGCTAGGAAAAACTCCAAAAAAAAAGAAAAAAAAAAAAAACCCTTCCGTTCGTATCAAAAATACTAGAAAAAGTAGTATCAGCTCAAATATGCACATTCTTGCAGGATAACAACATCCTTGAAGAATTTCAGTCAGGTTTCAGGCTCCATCATAGCACAGAAACTGCACTAGTTAAGATTACAAACGACTTGTTTTTAGCTTCAGACCAAGGCTGCATCTCATTGCTAATCCTGCTTGATCTTAGTGCTGCATTCGACACAATAGATCATAATATTCTCATAGATCGCTTACAAAATTATATAGGTATTCAGGGACAGGCATTAAAATGGTTTAGATCTTACCTGTCTGATCGCTACCATTTTGTAGATCTAAACCGTCTTGTGTAATGCCAGTGAAATATGGGGTCCCACAAGGGTCAGTTTTAGGACCTCTGTTGTTCTCAATATACATGCTTCCCTTGGGTAACATCATTAGAAGACATGGGATTAGTTTCCATTGTTATGCTGATGATACCCAATTATATATCTCAACTAAACCAGACGAAATACCTAAGTTGTCTAGATTAACTGAGTGTGTCCAGGACATAAAAGATTGGATGACCAATAACTTTCTTTTATTAAATTCAGATAAGAATTTATATTCTTTTTATATTCTTTAATTTATATAGAGATATTACTTATTGGCCCAAAAACCAGCACACAACAGCTTTAACAATTCAGCCTGCGCTTGGAAGGATGTACTGTTACTACCAGCTCAGCAGTAAAAGACCTGGGCGTAATATTAGAGTAACTTGTCTTTTGAAAATCACATTTCAAATATCACAAAAACAGCCTTTTTCCATCTTAGAAATATTGCTAAACTTAGGAACATCTTATCCGTATCTGATGCAGAAAAACTAGTTCATGCATTCATGACCTCCAGATTGGACTATTGTAATGCATTACTTTGTGGTCAATAAACTCAATAAACAAGCTTCAGTTAATCCAAAATGCAGCCGCCAGGGTTCTCACTAGATCCAGAAAATATGATCATATAATCCCAATATTATCATCCCTGCACTGGCTACCTGTTCAGTTTAGAATAAATTACAAAATAGTATTACTTACATACAAGGCCTTAAATGGTTTAGCTCCCACATACCTAACCAGTCTTCTGATACGCTACAATCCACCACGCGCCTTAAGATCACAAAGCTCCGGACTTCTGGTAGTTCCCAGAATTTCAAAATCTACAAAAGGGGGTAGGGCTTTTTCATATTTAGCTCCAAAGCTTTGGAATAGCCTTCCAGACAGTGTTTGGGGAGCAGACATGGTTTCTCAGTTCAAAAGTAGACTCAAGACGCATCTTTTTAATCTGGCATACACATAACTCATCCCATAATCTCATACTTCAGTACACCTATCCCGAATGGCAACTATGCTAATTCTCCCCATCTGTTCTGTATTTCTCTACCCATCCCGAGGCATCGGGAGATTTTGCCAGCTTCAGTAGACAAAGGCCGACCCTGCGAGGTTCCTGAGGCATCCAGAGACGGACCAGCTCCAGCTGGATTCAGCTTTATGATGGTTGGAGCTACACATGTTGCTCCTGTGCTTCCAGTGATCCAGACCTCATCTGCCCTCTGCACCTACTGACTCGTCCCTATGCCGAACTGGTCTTCATGTCAATTTAAATAATTTCTGTCATATTGAATTTTCACCTGCACAACAAACAAGATGTTATATCATTTCTATCTGTTATCACAAAAATGAGGATGGGTTCCCTGTTGAGTCTGGTTCCTCTCAAGGTTTCTTCCTAATGCCATCTCAGGGAGGTTTTCCTTGCCACCGTCGCCGTCACCCTTGGCTTGCTCATCAAAGAAATTTCATTCATTCGTCTCATTATTATTATCTGCACATTTTTCTCACACATACACACTTCCAATTATTTTCTTTTCTATAATAATAATAATAATTATTATTATTATTATTATTTTTGTTTATTTATTTTTATTTATTTTATTTTATTTATTTATTGTTAAATTTCTTTCATTTTTGTGAAGCTGCTTTGAGACAATGACCATTGTTAAAAGTGCTATATAAATAAAATTGAATTGAATTGAACTGAGATGGCAATAGGAAAAGGAACCAGACTCAACAGGGAACCCATCCTCATTTGTGTGAAACCGATAGCAGGGATTGATCTGCATTCATACTGTGTGAGACTGGAAGTTCAGTATAACAGTATTCATATGAGAAAAAATGGACAAGCCCTCGTTGATGTCACCCATAGGTTTTATAAAGAGCGGTTTTAGAAGCTTTACCATGAGAAGTCTGTTTGCCGGCATCTTGGCAAAAGCTGACTAACTTTTTTTCGGGTCACACCACAGCAGACCATCTGATCCGTGCACAACTTTGGCACATATTTTTGTTCTTCCTGACGAAACCCTCCTGCATTTGTAACTGGGTTTGGGATCTATGGTTTGGGTATTATGGGGTGTGGCAACTCACCCACTAAATCCTGATTAATACAGAAATAGGCAAGTGGGTGAAATGACTGTAGCCTGGTTGTTGGTTGGAACGTTCTAATGTTCCTTTTATATTTGCTTGAACAACATTATATTGTACACATACCTGGAATGTCACCCCATATCAACTCCACCAAGTTAAACTACAACGATTCCAATTAGCTGGTTAGCTAAAGTGATGCATAGCCGACAGCTAGCAGTTTAAAACATGCTATTCCACTATCTCTCAACTCAGCCACGCCCCTAATTATGGCTTTATATAATTTTAACTGATGGGTTACGTATAAATTCATCAGGGAATTCAAAATTCTAGCTATGGAGACCCAAAACATATTTTGTGCCTGTATTTTGCTGCAAACATGTTTATTTCTGTTTTTAAATTGAGTATTTTAACACAAGTCTCTACGGAACTAGCTTCTAGTGGTCATTCAAGGAACTGCACATTTTGCCACTTCTGTGGCGGACTCATTTTTCAGAACCAGAGGTTTCCCCTTGGTCTAGACCAGTGTGTTTTTAAACACATATTCCATGGACGCTTTGTGGTCTGTTCTATAATTACAGGAAGAGTGTGGCATTGTTTTTTAAAATATATATTAAAAAAAAGATTTAGGTTGCAGACTTACTGTTATTAAAATTAAAAATGTTTCAATAAAGTACTCACACTCTCAACTCTCTCACTACAACCACTTTATTTACTTTTGTTGCTACTTAGAATTTCATCTTTTTCTTATTTTTTCTTATTTATTTTCTTGCTTATTACCCTATGGATTTCTGTAATCTGTGTTTTCTGTGAACTCTATGTCCATGTACCCCATCTATCTATCTATCTATCTATCTATCTATCTACAGTATCTATCTATCTATCTATCTACAGTATCTATCTATCTATCTATCTATCTATCTATCTATCTATCTATCTCTGTCTATCTGTCTGTCTGTCTGTCTGTCTGTCTGTCTAAAGCAGCCTATCATGCTCATTCGTAAGCCCCCGTTATCTGTGTTCACTGTGTAGTTATATAATCATGGGTTCTGTTGTGTCCAACATCAATGGGTTAAATAAATAAGTGAGCATAATATTAGTAATAAAATGTGTAACTACTTTACTCTTCACCCCAAGCAACTTTCATTTGAAGTTCAGCACTGATAGGTAAAATAAAGTATGTGTCAGTTTGTAATGGGAAATGTTAATGCTTAAAAATGAAAAAGTCACTGTTAATATTAAAGCAATGTGAATAGCAGGTAGCAGTACATCAGATCTGATATTGAACTCTGAAAATGTAATAAATTTGATACTTGTAGCCAGGAGTGCCCATGCTATATACAGTATGCATTTTATGACCTCTTATTTGTGTGTGTGTGTGTGTGTGTGTGTGTGTGTGTGTATATATATATGTATGCACACAAGAGGTCATAAAATGTGCATTATTGTACGAAAAAATTGAAATTATGTCTCCGGAAATAAGTACATTCATGAACATTTCTTCTTATTTAAAAAAACATGGCTCACAAGGTGGGTTCGCCTTTTTCATGACAATGCGCCAGTCCATTCAGCTGTGGAAATATTGAATCTTGCGAGCGACTTGGGGTACAAAATTCTGCCTCGTTTTCATTACATTACACTACCATTCAAAAGTTTGGGATCATTGTAACAATGCTGAAGGCATCCAAAATATGCGATAATATTATTACTTTTGGCGGCACGGTGGTGTAGTGGTTAGCACTGTCGCCTTGCACCTCCAGGGTCTGGGTTCGATTCCCCGGCCAGGCTCGATTCCCGTCTCTGTGTGCATGGAGTTTGCATGTTCTCCCCGTGCTTGGTGGGTTTCCTCCGGGTACTCCGGTTTCCTCCCACAGTCCAAAGATATGCAGGTTAGGCTAATTGGCGTTCCCAAATTGCCCATAGTGTGTGATTGGGTGTGTGAGTGTGTGTATGTGTGTGTGCCCTGCGATGGATTGGCACCCTGTCCAGGGTGTACCCTGCCTAGTGCCCGAAGACCCCCGCGACCCTGAACACAGGATTAAGCGGTATAGAAAATGAATGAATGAATGAATGAATTATTACTTTTTAGATGCCAATCACAAAAGAGATTTGTAAACAAATCTCCTGTTCTTGTTTAAGAAGTAAAAGTACAGGATTTTCATAAAAAGTGTAGTGAGCAGGAGTAAAAAGTATCACATATGTAAAATTTAAAGTAAAGCAACAACGCACCCAAAAAAATAGGTTAGTACAGTAACAAAGTATTTGTACTCCGTTACTTACCTCCTTTAATCTCTCATCTTTTCACTATCTGGATGCCTTCTTCCTGGCTGAAGTTTGCGCTGAATCGAAATCCGAATCTATTTTCCTGTCATGTGTTCAACCTTCAGCCTCAGAGGCCAAAATCTCCCAGAATTCCCACTGGGTTGGCTTTATAGTCAGTTAGAAGGCATAAAAACAATCTAAAATCCTCACGGCCAAAAAAAATTGCTTTGAAATGAGCAACTTTCACATTTGATAAACACGCTTAAGAACTGTTTTCCAACACAAGACCTACTGTAGGAACCCTAAAATCCTGAATCTCTGGATCTGGCCCCGGGGCCATGAACATATTCCGACACTCAGCGTGCGGCTTTCTCGCGGCATTCTTTCAGCGCCTGAGTGGAATAATTAATCAACACATCGCTGATTGGGTAATTAGTATGTAGTAACACTAACAGTGAACACGCCATTAATATAGCTTATTTATGGAACCTAAATGACTAATTAATTACAATGGGAGGACGGGTGAGGCGGGTGCCGTATATGTGTTTGGACCTCCAGTTCATTAATAATGCATTTCTGTCATCTTTTTTCCAAAGGTTTCACTCATGAATAACTAATTTCCAAACTAAGGGAGAATAACCGCGGACCGGTGAAAACGCTTCTGAAATGTAAACCTTGCATGTATTTGCATTTTTTAACAACCACATCATTCAGGTCTACTGTATACTTCGCATATTCTCTTTTTTTCTTTTTTTAAGTACGAACCCACTGCTAAAAAAAAGAGTGCCTTTGTGTTGTGAGACTAGAAAATAGGAGAAAAATCAGTGTGAAACACAATGAGAGTCACTCTCCTCCCACACTAAGTCACAGATGAGTCAGTTAGCTGTGGTATCCGAATGCAGGAAGACAGAATGCAAATGCCAAAGAACAACAGTAAAGACAAAACTTTGATTATAATTACTTCAGTCCATAACAAGAACAAGGGGAAAAAATTATTCTGAACGGAAAAAAGTGCATTATCTTGACCGTAACTTCGGGTCAATGCACAGAAAAGGCTCATTTAAAAATGAGGCATCAATTACAAAGTTCCTGACGCACCATTCCAGTACAATGACTTGACATCAATATCATTTTACCAAGAAAAAGCCTGAGCTAAAAAAGAAATAACATCACAAAAGTTTTTTTTTAACAAGCCAAAGATAAATTCTTCTGTAGGTCATTTTCACTCAGACATTTAAAGAAAAACTTACTATGTGGGATGGAGATTTACAGTAGATGGTAGACAGATGGAAAGAAGAGAAGAAAGATGGGTAAGGGTTTAGTTGCATTGCTTTTCGGATATATCATAAGGTTGATGTTAAGGTACTGTAGATAGTGACAAGATGAATATACTGTACTGTATGGATGAATGTATGGGATGGATGGATGAATGGACAGAGAGAGATGTAAAAAGATGTAGAAAGAGGATAAATATGAAGAATGACTTGTAGCTAAACATGTTGATGGATTAGTGGATAATGAGAGCAATGTATAAACAGATGGAGGGAAAGATGCATGTATGGATGATTATAGGTGTATATTTGGATGTGGTCTAGCAGATGGTGAATGGATGGACTGATAAGTAATTGTAGACAGGTAGGAAGATGGGTGGGGCAATGTGAATAAATACACTGTAAAGATACTGTAAATTGGCAGGTGGTTAGATCAATGGATGGATGGATGGATGGATGGTTAGCAGTCAGAGAAAGCACTCTGAATGAAGCCTAGCATCTACAGGAGTAATGATGACATTAAATCAGTAATAATTAACACAGAATATGTTCAATACGGGGTGTGTGTTATACCATAAATGTAACACAGCAGTGTGTATGGTTTATTTGTTGCTAAAACCCTTCACCCAAGTAGCGATCTACTTGGGCTCAGAAGGTCCCTGGGCGCCTGGCCTCAGTGTGTTTGAGTAAATGGTCCTTATTTTTACAGTGTAATTACCTGCTATAGAGCGGGACTGATGTGGTCGCACCAACCGATCAATCAGGTTAGAACAGCGCTGGCACACTGGCAGGCTGTGAACACACACCGTCGCTCACACCGCCTCATGTTCACTTTCCAATCTGCGCTCTGCTACACTGTGGGACCTCCAGGAGTGAATTAACACCCACAAAGTAGAATTAACTCCTGCAATGCAGAACTTTACTCATATAGAGTGGTAGTAACTCCTACAGTGTAGAATTAACTCATACACACTAGTGTTAAATACTGCATTGCTAAATTCAGTTCAATTCAATTTTATTTGTATAGTGCTTTTAACAATTGACATAATCTCAAAACAGCTTTACATAATCAAAAGAATTATTTAAGTTTGTATTGAATGTGAATGTGTATGAATCAAAATGGTCAGATAGTCCCTGGTGAGCAAGCCGCGGACGACAGTGGTAAGGAAAAACTCCCTGAGATGGTAATAGGAAGAAACCTTGAGAGGAACCAGACTCAACAGCGAAACCCATCCTTATTTGGGTGAAACAGATAGCAGGAAATTATCTGCATTTATACAGTGTGTTAGGTGGCAGGCAGTTCAGCTATAATAGTTGATGTTAATTGATTTTAAAATTGAGTCCAGATAGTTATTGGAGACTCAGATAGACTTGTAGAAAGTTCCAGTCCTGAACTATCGAATTGTCAAGTCCTTAGAGAAACAGCTGCTAACACCAGTCGAGGCCAGAACCGTCTTCTAAGTAGAGAGAATCATCCCCAGACACCAGACGCATCCCAAAGAGACACACGGGGCATCCATGAGACGAGACCTCCAACCAGAAGCGGGGCACCAGGATGGATCAGACAGGTCCGGAGGGCAGAGGGAGTCTGGATCACTGGCAGCTCAGGGATGACATGTGTAGCTCGACAGAGAGAGAGAGAGAGAGAGAGAGAGAGAGAAAGAGTGAAAGGGGGAGACAGGGGGAGAGAGGAAAGAGAAAGAGGGGGAGAAAGAGAAGAAGAGGAGAGATGGAAGTTAGGTATGGTCACAGTCACATAATGTATAATGTGAATGTATATATACTTGTCATGCTCCACGCCCTGTCTGCCGTCCTTTTCCCAAGCTGTCACTTCCCCACGTGCTCATGTTTTTGTCTAGCCGTCACGTGCGCTCCCACGCCCCCGTTTCCGCCCCGTCTGCTCAGCTGTTTCTCATTCCATGACTGATTACTCCAGAGATTTAAGCATGCGCGGCGCGCTGCTTAAATCGCTGGATTATCTTGTGTTTTCATGCCCCGATCTTCTCGCGTTTATTTTCCCTTGATCTCACGTTGCCAAGTTCGCTTTGTTTCTCGTTTTTCGCTTTCGGTTTCTCGTCTCGGATTTGTTTGCCTCGCCCTTTTGATCTCCCGGTTTTTGAATTTACGCTTCCTCTTTTGACCATGGCTTCCGCTTTACGATTTGGCTTAGACGCTACGCTGACTGATCACCCGGCATTGACTTCCGCATTCCGACCACGCTCTTGCCTGACATTTCGGCACGTCATCTGCACTTGGATTCACCTCGTTCCGTTCCGCTTCGTGACAGAATAATCCAGCCATCGATATGAATCCAGCAGATGTCGACTGCATGAATGTAGCACTGGAGCATCAGGGTGCTCCTCTTTAAGCTCACCACCAGGGGCTGCTCAACACCAAGCAAACCCTTGCTGACATCACAACCCAGCTCCAAGGACTCCAGCTCTCTCCAACGCGACATGAGGACTCCATCATGCAACGCGAACCACGCCTCCCTGCCCCCCCGACCTATGAGGGTGATCCTGGTACATGTCGCTCATTTCTCTCTCAGTGTACGCTGATATTCGAGCTCCAACCCTCCACATTCTCCACCGAACGCTCCAAGGTGGCATATGTGATAACGCTGCTCTCAGGACGAGCTCAAGAATGGAGCACTTCTCTTTGGGACTCTCGCGACCCCTGCTGCTCCAACTACGAGGACTTCGCTGAGGAGATGAAGAGGGTGTTTGATCGCTCATGTCATGGAAGGGATGCTGGTCACAAACTGTTAAAGCTCCAACAAGGCTCGCGTTCGGCCTATGATTACGCCATAGAATTCCAGACCCTAGCTCTCTCCAGCGGGTGGAATAATCGTGCGTTGAGTGATGTGTTCTTTGAAGGACTGACAGAAGCACTTCAGGATGAGCTAATCTCTCGTGAACTACCGTCATCACTCCAAGATCTCATGGATTTGGCCGGCCGAGTGGATTCACGTCTCCGCCTTCGGAAAGGGGCCAGGATTGCACCACCTAGAGCCTTCCAGCGACCCCACCCTCAGGATGAAACCGTACAACTGGGCAGAACCCGCATTTCACCAGAGGAGCGACGACGTCGTCGAGTGGAGGGAGCCTGCTTCTACTGTGGAGAATTGAACCATCTACTTAAGAACTGTGCAGTAAGGAGAAGAAGTCCTCAGGTTCAGCTGGGAGCACTGGAGGGCACTTCTCCAAAGAAACCTCCAGACCAACGCCGACTGCTTCCCATCTTCCTCATCCACGAACAACGAACCCACCTGGTGCAGGCACTGATCGACTCCGGTTCAGACCGTAACCTAATCAATGCCGCCTCAGCCAAGGCCCTGGGAATCCCTGCTCTGCCTTTAGAGACTCACCTCAAGGTTCAGGCCCTCGATGGGAGTCCACTTCCTTCTATCACCCACAGGACCCCTCTTCTCGGTCTAAGGGTCTCAGGTAACCATTCTGAGCAGACCTCGCTATCCATCATGGAGGGATCTCATGCCACGGTCATTTTGGGCCTCCCCTGGCTGATCCGACATAACCCACAGATTGACTGGGCCGGAAACTCGATCTCAGCATGGAGCCCATCATGTTCCACGACCTGCCTACGCGCTGCCCTCACGTCATGCCCCGATCCCGCCCAGGCGGATGAATCACTGGAACTCACCCATGTTCCACCTGAGTATTACGACCTCAAGGCTGTGTTCAGCAAATCGCGCGCCATTTCTCTTCCCCCCCATCGGCCATACGACTGCGCTATTGATCTGCTCCCAGGCACCTCTCCCCCCAAGGGCCGTCTATACTCATTGTCACCCAAGGAACGCCAAGCCATGGACCATTACATCACCGAATCCCTCGCGGCGGGGATCATTCGTCCTTCTTCCTCTCCAGCGGGGGCCGGGTTCTTCTTCGTGGGCAAGAAAGACGGTTCCCTTCGTCCCTGCATAGATTACAGGGGTTTGAATGAGATCACTGTGAAGAACCGGTACCCCCTCCCACTAATGGCCACCGCCTTTGAGCTTCTCCAAGGAGCCAGGATTTTCACCAAGCTCGACTTACGCAATGCTTACCACCTTGTCCGCATCCGAGAGGGTGACGAGTGGAAAACGGCCTTCAATACCCCTACAGGGCATTACGAATACCTTGTGGTTCCGTTCGGCCTCACTAATGCCCCCGCAGTCTTCCAGGCCTTCATTAACGATATACTCAGAGACTTTCTTAACTTATCTGTGTTTGTCTACCTGGATGACATCCTGATCTTTTCCCGGGACCTGGAGGAACATCAACAGCATGTCCAACAGGTGCTACAAAGGCTCCTAGAGAACAAATTATTTGCAAAACCAGAGAAGTGCGAATTCCACACCACTTCCACCACATTCCTTGGATTTGGCATCGGACCTTCAGGAATCCAGATGGAACCCGCCAAGCTTCAAGCCGTCACGAACTGGCCCACACCCACCTCACGACAGGAACTCCAGAGATTTCTGGGATTCTCAAATTTCTATCGCCGTTTCATCCGCGGCTACAGTTCTATCGCTGCCCCCCTAACAGCCCTAACCTCTCCCAAGGTTCGTTTTCGTTGGAACCAGGAATCTGAGGGAGCCTTCACCAAACTTAAGAAGCTGTTCACATCCGCTCCTATCCTCACCATCCCGGACCCGTCACGGCAGTTCATTGTGGAGGTCGACGCCTCCAGCACGGGAGTAGGAGGCGTTCTCTCTCAGAGATCCGCCCATGACAACAAGCTGCACCCCTGCTCTTTCTTCTCACACCGATTAACCCCCACCGAAGGAAATTATGGCATCGGAGATCGCGAGCTCCTGGCCATAAAACTAGCCCTGGAGGAGTGGAGACACTGGCTTGAAGGAACGGAGATCCCATTCCTGGTCTGGACTGACCACAAGAATCTTGAGTACCTTCGAGGCGCCAAGCGGCTGAACTCCCGCCAGGCCCGTTGGTCACTCTTTTTCACCAGGTTCAACTTCACCCTCTCCTACCGTCCAGGATCCAAGAACGCCAAACCAGATGCTCTCTCCAGGCAGTTCACCCACACCCAAGACTCCACCATCAGCAACACCATCCTCCCTTCGCACTGCCTACTCGCAGTGGCTGAGCTAGATATAGAGACTCGGGTGAAGCAGGCCTTGTCCCGTGAACCAGGCCCCAGTAATGGACCCCCCAATCGGCTATTCGTCCCACTCACTCTACGCTCCCAGGTCCTAGAATGGGCACATTGCTCCAAACTCTCTTGCCATCCGGGCTCTGCCCGAACCCTGTCCCAAGCCCAGCAGCGTTTTTGGTGGCCAACCATAAAGGAGGACGTCCCTGGCTTTGTGGCAGCTTGTGACATTTGTCAGCGATATAAACACCTCAACACCGCCCCAGCAGGCCTCCTCAGACCTTTACCAATCCCGCACCGTCCATGGTCCGATATCGCACTTGATTTTGTGACAGGATTACCCACCTCTGATGGCCACACCTGTATCATGACCGTAGTGGATCGGTTCTCCAAGGCAGCCCACTTTATTCCCATCCCAAAACTCCCGTCCACCAAGGAGACTGCAGAACTCATGATCCTCCACGTTTTTAAGCTCCACGGCCTGCCCAAAGATATCGTCTCCGATCGTGGCCCGCAGTTCACTTCTCAATTCTGGAAGGCATTTTGTAAGCTCATCGGAGCCACCCCAAGCCTGTCATCAGGTTTCCATCCTCAATCCAATGGGCAGACGGAGAGGAAGAACCAGGCTCTCGAGGTCGCCCTGAGATGCATGACCTACCGGGATGTCACCTCGTGGAGCAGATTCCTGCCCTGGGTCAAATACGCCCACAACTCTCTAGTCTCTTCGTCTACTGGGCTGTCCCCCTTCCAGTGCTGCCTGGGTTACCAACCACCCTTGTTCCCCCCTCAGGAAGAGGAGGTCAGTGTCCCCTCTGCCCAAGCCTTCATTCGCCGCTGCAGGAGGACCTGGACTCAGGCCAGAAGGACGCTGCTACGACAAGGCAGAACTTATAAGGAGCAAGCAGACCGCAGACGCTCTCAGGCCCCCAAGTACAGGATAGGGCAGAGAGTCATGCTCTCCACCAGAGACCTCCCTCTAAGGACCATTTCTCGTAAACTCTCTCCCCGATATGTAGGCCCATTCACGATTACCAAGATCATCAACCCATGCGCTGTCAAACTCTTACTCCCCTCAACCATGCGAAGAATAAACCCCACGTTCCACGTATCCCAGCTACGCCGTCTTGCCTCAAGCCCATTAAGTCCCCCCACCCACCCTCTGCCTCCTCCCCGTATCATTGATGGCGGTGAAGCCTACACCGTCCGCCGCCTCCTGAAAGCTCGCCGCCGAGGTAGAGGCATTCAGTACCTGGTGGACTGGGAAGGCTATGGCCCTGAGGAGAGAAGCTGGATCCCCGCCAAGTTCATCCTAGACCCCAAGCTAATCTCTGACTTTCAGAAACGCTTCCCTGAGGCTCCCCGTCCTAACGCCCAGAGGCGTTCGTAAGGGGGGGGGTACTGTCATGCTCCACGCCCTGTCTGCCGTCCTTTTCCCACGCTGTCACTTCCCCACGTGCTCATGTTTTTGTCTAGCCGTCACGTGCGCTCCCACGCCCCCGTTTCCGCCCCGTCTGCTCAGCTGTTTCTCATTCCATGACTGATTACTCCAGCGATTTAAGCATGCGCGGCGCGCTGCTTAAATCGCTGGATTATCTTGTGTTTTCATGCCCCGATCTTCTCGCGTTTATTTTCCCTTGATCTCACGTTGCCAAGTTCGCTTTGTTTCTCGTTTTTCGCTTTCGGTTTCTCGTCTCGGATTTGTTTGCCTCGCCCTTTTGATCTCCCGGTTTTTGAATTTACGCTTCCTCTTTTGACCACGGCTTCCGCTTTACGATTTGGCTTAGACGCTACGCTGACTGATCACCCGGCATTGACTTCCGCATTCCGACCACGCTCTTGCCTGACATTTCGGCACGTCATCTGCACTTGGATTCACCTCGTTCCGTTCCGCTTCGTGACATATACTGTAGAGTGCAAGCAGGGACTCCGGCAGGACTAACTATGACAGCACAACTAAAAGGGAGAGCCAGAAGGAAACACAAACTTGAGGGGGAACTGAGATGTAAAGCAAACAATCACCTCACAGTCAAAAAACCTGAGTGATCAAATGAGAGTGAGGAAGACAGCATCTAAACATACCAGTTCACCGTTACACTCTACGTCCATGAGTCCCCCAGATCTGCTCCTTTACCTAAGGCAAATCTATTTATAAAAATGCTTGGCTAAATAAATAGGTTTTTAGCCTAGACTTAAACAATGAGACTGGGTCTGAGTCCCGAACACTATTTGGAAGACTATTCCATAATTTTGGGGCTTTGTAAGAAAAAGCTCTGCCCCCAGCTGTATTTTTCATAATACGCGGTACTGACAAGCAGACTGCATCCATTGATCGAAGTAGGCGTGGCGGATCGTAAGACACTAGCAGTTCGCTCAGATACTGTGGCGCGAGACCATTTAACGCTTTATATGTCAAGAGTAGTATTTTAAAATCAATGTGAAATTTCACAGGGAGCCAATGCAGTGAAGATAGGATAGGGGTGATGTGCTCATATCTTCTGGTTCTAGTGAGGACTCTCGCTGCTGCATTCTGGACTACCTGAAGCTTGTTTATGCACCTAACAGAACAACCAGACAGTTCTAAGGCATTACAATAGTCCAACCTAGAAGTGATAAAAGCATGAACTAGTTTTTCTGCATCGTTTAGCGACAATATATTTCTTATCTTGACAATATTTCTGAGGTGAAAGAATGCTATCCTAGTGATATTTCCTACATGCGCTTCAAATGAAAGACTGGAATCTATAATCACGCCGAGGTCTTTTACTGTTGCACTTGATGTAACAGAAAGGCCATCTAAAGTTACGGTGTGATCTAAGATTTTACTCCTAGCTGTATGCGGTCCTATGACTAGAACTTCTGTCTTATCCGGATTAAGCAGAAGGAAGTTAATTAGCATCCAATTTCTTATTGTCACGTTCTGTGGTGTAACGGGTTGGTGGTGTAGCCGTGGGCATAAAAGGGCAGGCATAAATGCAGAGGGGTCTTTGCAAAATAAAGAGTATTTTATAAACAAACCAACTAAACACACTAAAACAAAACACTGGCTCTGAACACATCACACTCAGGGGTTCAACATACAGGCTCTAATACCTGGAAACATACAGTAAATACAATGTGTTGTAACACAGGCTTTAAAGACGTACAGGAACTAATACCCAAAACATATAACATGAGCTCGATGTTACAACACCGGCTCTGACATATAGTCTCTAATACATGGAAACATAAATCCTGTGTTGTGACACAGGCTACAAGACAAACTTTTAAAAATCATATAAACTAAGTGTGGCAACGCCATGGTAGGGCAAATGAATATAAAGTTAGTCAGACTCGATTACGCCACCCCGAGGTTAACCGGGGAAATAACACAAGAACAAAGGTTCGTTAGGCTAATGAATGAGAGACAAACGTACAAGGTACAAATGTACAAACTTTATTATAATTAATTTTTAAAATAGTTTAAAATAAACACTCCATGACATGCAATGCCAAATATCGAATAATCGTCACACACTATAAAAAGGGAACACGGCAATCTGTGTACACATACAAAATAATTAAATGACAATACAAACAATAAAAAAACAATTTTGAGCACCGGCTTCTGGGCGGCAAAGGCCGACTAAAGAGGTCCCGGCCTTACGGGTGCACGTCACACACAAACACACACACACATCCACACCTTCACCCAAAGGGAAGAAACGTGAACACCAGCTATGCTGCACTCCAGACAATTATGCTACCTCACAGTATTCAACACTAGCCTCCCCAGCCCAACCGTACTCGAAATAAACAAACAAAACTATAAAACATAAACCACAAAAAGACATAAAGAGAACCACATTCTCATTACTTTTAAACAGCAAAAGGAAACAAAAGACAGAAAACGAAAACAACCATTACAGTTAAACAAACAATACAACAAGAGGAAGAAAACAAAATACAAAATAATATAATTCACCAGCTCAACGGAACACTATCCGAAGTTCAGAGTCCTCCCTACGCTACATTACGTTCTCCACCCTAACTGCATGAAAGCCGGGAAACAGGAGCTTAAACCAGCCTTCAAACCACAAGAGGGCAACCCTGAACCATTGCTGCTATTACGGCGAATAAAATGACAAAAAAACACTCCACAAAACCACCGAAGAAAAGACACCGGAGACAGAACCACAAAGAGACGAAGAAGAATCGGAGAAGAGAAGAGACAGCAGCGCCGTCTTCAGTCGAGGCGGAAAGCCAATACTTTCGCCCTCACAAGACACATCAACACTCCGTCAAATGTCCGTAGCTTACTAAAAGAAAAGAGACATAACTACCCCACATTTCTTGTTATAAGCCAGAGAAAGTGAAACTCACTTACCCGGACGACCCGTTGTACCACGTGAGTTGTACTGCCGCCCACAGTTCGCAGCGAGCCCTGCAGGCTAACACCGGCACAAAAGAAACTTTGTGGCTAAATGGTAAACAAATACTGATTAGCAACACCCAACGGCAGAACATACAGCACGTAAGGAGCATGTACCTACCTGACAACAAGTGGACAGTCTGACTCGGCCGAATGACAATTATCCAATGGACACTCGAATGGAGAAGCTCAACCAGATGGCAATTATCCCACAGACACACTAATGGAAAAATAAACCCTCACATTAAAAAGGTAGGTGCCCACCTCTTCATTAGCCACCTAGCTACAAACAACACTACCACAAGAGGGACCTGCAGAACCAGGATTGATCACAGGTGATTGACTTACGACGCCCTGCCCTAATGGTTCAGAACTCATCAGGTCCTCAACGGCAGCACCTACCCCCAATGCCAATGAACTGGGGCCGGTAAAAAGCCCGGTCTTGACTCTGTAGCTCGATAGCAGTGGGCTGAGTCTCCGGTACCACCTCTCAAAGGAGGAAGGCTCCTCAGGCAACGGCTCGTCGATAACTGATGACGTACCCTCTGGAGAAGATACTGAAACTCCCACCCCTATTCTTGCCTTTAGCAACGAGCGATGAACATGCTTGACCCGATTCACATCATATACTGGTGCAATGGCGTAAACTGAACCTCCTATCCCAGGTGCCTTTACCACCTGGTACACCACTGAGCTCCAGCAGTCCTGAATCTTGTGACGACCCTTGAGACCATAGTTGCAAAGATAAACTAGCTGGCCTACACCCAAGGGTACATCCCGGACGCGAGAGTCATACCTTTCCTTACGGCGTTCAGCAGCTAACTGTAGCTGTTCCCGAGCCCCTTCGAAAGCCACCTGCAACCTCGTCTCATGCTCTAGCACCCAGTTATTAACACTACCAGGACCTTTCTCCTGGCCACGACCCAACAGAAAATCGACAGGCAGTCGTGATTCTTGCCCAAACTTCAGAAAATATGGAGACTCCCTCGTCACTTGATGGGGAGTCGTGTTATAACAATAGAGTAACTGGGGGAGTGCAGAAACCCACTCATCCTTCCGCGAACTGGGCAGAGTGCGCAACAGATTATGCAGCGTCCGATTAAACCGCTCACACTGCCTATTACCTGCAAGATGCCACGGGGTGGTGCGAGACTTTTCCACCTGGTACAAGCTACACAGCTGCTGTATGAGGGACGACTCAAAACTGCAGCCCTGGTCTGAGTGGATGCGAGCAGGGACACCGAACTTGCAAAACCACTATGACACCAACACCTGAGCCACGGTTTCGGCCCTCTGGTTCCGAGTAGGGATCGCCTGCGTGAATTTAGTAAACACATCAGTCATTACCAATATGTTCTCGACTCCTGAGCGCGAGGGTTCGAGCAACGTAAAGTCAATGGCCAAGATCTCATTTGGTCTTTCTGCCAACAAATGGCCCATAAAACTCTGAGGCGCCAGCTGTGTATCCTTGGTCGCCAGGCATCGCTCACACTTACGGCACCACTGAGCCACGTCAGCTGTCAGGCCTGGCCAAGAACAGCGTTGACGAACCAGCTCAGTTGTGCGGTCAATGCCCTGGTGCCCATGCCCTTCGTGAACCCTAGCCAAAACCTCCCCCTGCAAAGCAGACGGAATGACCAGCTGCAAACTTTCCTCACCTCCATCTGGCCGACAGATACGGCGATACAACACGCCCTCCTTGGCCACCAATCGACCCCATTGGCGAAGCAACACCAGGGCAGCTTTAGACATCTGTCTACGCTCGACCGAAGACGGGAGAGCCCCTTGTTGCCAAAACCTTAACACCGGGCCAATAACCGGGTCATCCTGCTGACACAAACCCAGGTCACCCCCAAAACCGGGCAGCACAGAGACCACCGCCTGAGTCGCCGATGGACGCAACCCTGCCGCAAACACCTGCTTGACACTAACCGGTACCTCAACTCCCGGCAGCAGTTCACGTACTTCGCCCTGACCAGAAGGGTCCTGCCTGGAAAGGGCATCCGCATTTCTATTACTCCTACCTGATCGGTACTTGATGGAGAAATCAAAGGCTGCAAGCTGGGCCGCCCAACGTTGTTCGGTGGCAGCAAGTTTAGCTGTAGTCAAATGGCTAAGGGGATTATTGTCAGTATAAACAATACACTTATGCCCCAACAGATACTCACGAAATTTTTCAGTCATGGCCCACTTGAGCGCCAAAAACTCCAACATGGAGCTATAGTTAACCATATTGCGCTCAGTGGGCCTAAGACTCCGGCAAGCGTACGCGATAGGCCGCACTTTCCCACCCTGCTCCTGGGAAAGGACTGCCCCCAAACCACCATGGCTTGCATCCACCTCTAGAATGAATGGGAGGGTGAAATCAGCATAGGCCAGCACTGGGGCTGTGGTAAGCCTGACCTTCAACTCCTCAAAGCTCTGCTGACACTGCTCCGACCAAACGTCAGAAAAACTCCTACCAACCCGTACTCGGGGTCTAACAGCGGCACACTCCGCCACCACCCGAAGCAAGGGAGCCGCCAACATTGCGAAGCCTTGCACAAAACGCCGATAGTAGCTGGCGAACCCCAGAAACGAACGTAGCTCAGACGCACTGGTGGAACACCGCCACTGTGAAACTGCCTCGATCTTACCTGGGTCAGTGGATACGCCCTGAGCAGGAATAACATGTCCTAGATACTTTACCTCTTTCTGGAAAAACGCACACTTCGCCAATTTAGCCTTCAAGCCCTCATGCTCCAAGTGACCAAGCACGACCTCCAACCGCTCCAAGTGCTGCGAAACGGAAGAGGAGAACACCACAATGTCATCTAAATACAACAATAGTGAGCTACCCTGTTGATCCCCGAACAATCGTTCCATCAGGCGCTGAAATGTGCTTGGAGCATTACACAGCCCGAAAGGCATACGATTGAACGCAAACAGGCCGAAGGGAGTACAAAATGCCGTCTTAGCTATCCTTTTCGAGGACAGGGACTTGGTTATAACCACTAGCCAGATCCATAGTGGAAAACCACCCGGCCCCGTCAAGAAATCGAGCGACTCCTCAATGCGCGGAAAAGGGAAAAGCATCCTTCCTCGTCTTTGCGTTTAATTGACGGTAGTCAACACACATACGCAGGCTCCCGTCCTTTTTCCGGACAAGTACTATAGGTGACGCATAGGGACTGCAACTCTCCCTAATAACGTTAGCCTCCAGGAGCTGATTGATATGTGACTTAACTACCTCATATTCCGACGGCGGGATTCGCCTATAGCGCTGACGAACAGGCACTACATCCAACAACGGAATCTCATGCGAAATCACATCGGTGCAACCCAGATCACCCTCGTGGGCTGAAAACACCGACTGATATCGCCTCAACAACATTCTAACCTCTACTTGCTCCTCCTGTGACAAGACAGACAGATCAACGGCTTCAATTTGGTCTTTTATTGGAGCAACTGTCTCCACGACTTGCGAGTGCATCAACACAGTCACTGACACATCCTCGGTTATTCCTGCTGGCAGACTTACCACCTGAACGCTATTAAGTGTTCCTAACATCGTTCCAGCATACAACATTACATCCATGGTCCCCACATTCACCACAGGCAAATAGACTGTACCACGGACGACTCTGACAAGCGCAGGCGGAGCCAGCAGTCCTGCTGGCAACCCGGATACCGGAGGCTCAAACAAAACAGTCTCCTCGGCATACTGTTCAGAGCATGTGGCTGGTACGAGTTTTAACATCCCACCTGGAACACGACACGACTCACGACCCCGCAATCTGGCCTTCCCCGGGCGTAGTACTAAGGACTAATCCTCCGTTAAGTGACAGTGTTGTAACGCCTGTAAAACACACTTTGGGGCCTGCACTAAGGAAGGACACTCAAACAAGCCAGGGCCATACTGACCGAAAAGCTCCTGGTAGCATCGGCTAAGTCATTCATCCCCAACACCCCAGGAACTCGATTATTGATACACCCAGGGGGATCCCTAACCACCAAAATCCCGCACTTAGGGATCAATCGATTACACATTTCAATGTTCAACTCCATGTAGCCAATGTACGGAATCGACAACCCATTGGCCGCACGGAGCTGGAGCCAATGACATGCCTTTAAGCGATCTACACCCCAGGACTGAAAGTGCGTTTGGAAACAGCTTTCAGTAATGGTGGATACCATAGACCCAGTGTCAACCAAACAAGGCACTTGGACCTTACCAATGTGGACAAGAAGATGAGGGCAAGACGACATTAAGTGAGAAAAAGCAGTACCCGAGCCATTCCCCTCCCCAACCGCGCTTTGACTCTGCAACGCGGTGGGGACTAGTTTCCCAACGGCGCAGATGAGTCAGACTGAGCACTATTAGTTCGCGTCGTAGCAATTGATGGAAAAAGAGTAGGCACACGCTCCCCATCGCACTCTCGAGCAAAGTGCCCCGGTTTCTGACATCTTCGGCACACCATCTGGCTACGACGAGAAAATTGACTATTGGGCTGAGGAGTCTGCAAACGGGCGATACTTTGAGTTAACTTACTTATTTGTTCCTGCTGCAACCACAACATTTCTTTAACCTCGCCCAACTCAGACTCTTGCCAAGACTGCGCGGAGTTCCCACGAGGCTCACCCCGTACCCCATACTGAATACCATAAGCAGAGGGAAGTGAGTGACTACGACCCCTCGAACTCCCTGGCATACCCTCTCGTTCCCATCGGAGTGCTTCACCTCGTACATCTAACATGGTCAGAGCGGGTCGACTTCGTACCAGCTGTTTAAGCTCTCGCCGAAGGGCATTATCAATAACGTGCTCAATAAACTGGTCACGCAACAACACTTGAAAATTTGGCATGGCGTAAGGTGACTTTTGTTTTACTTGCTCCAGGAGACCAATTAAAGCAAGGGAAAACTCCAACAAAGACTCTCCCTCCCGCTGTTTCCTGGAGAAGAAAGCTTCCTGCAAAGAAACATACAACTGTGAGCAACCCTACAACTCTCTTAACACAGAAATGATTGTTGTTGGATCATTACCTTCGTCCACGGAGCGATAGCGAATCTCCTCTCTGGCCTCTCCCTCCAAATGATCAAAGAGGAAGGAAGCCTTATCAGCAGCTGACATATGACGAGACTGCATACAAGCCTGGGCTTCCTCTATCCATTCCTCAATGGCTACACCGGACCTGCCACTAAATTTTGCACATCTGCGATCTCGAGGTACCAAAACATACCTTTCTGGCAGGACAGCATGCTCCGCACCTGACTGCAATGTGGGGAGAGGAGGTTCATCAGTAACAGATGGCCCACTGCGACCCGGCTGGGCGGACGATTGCTCTTGCCGCAAACGCTCATTATCTGCTCGTAACTGAGCTACCATCTCCCTCAACTCACGCAATTCTTCCTCCATACCTGAAACACAATGGAGGCGCACCGGACGTCGCCGCTGTCTCTTCTCCAACTCAACGTCTCCCTAAAACAAAACACTAAAAAAACAACAAAATAGGCTCACTTGCCTCAATTAAGGTCAGTGTTCACGACTCCACCATAAGAAAGAGACTGGGCAAAAACGGCCTGCATGGCAGATTTCCAAGGCGCAAACCACTTTTAAGCAAAAAGAACATTAAGGCTCGTCTCAATTTTGCTAAAAAACATCTCAATGATTGCCAAGACTTTTGGGAAAATACCTTGTGGACCGACGAGACAAAAGTTGAACTTTTTGGAAGGTGCGTGTCCCGTTACACAGAGGTGGAAAGAGTAATAAAATTTTGTACTCAAGTAAAAGTACTGTTACTTCAGTGAAATTTTACTTAAGTACAAGTAAAGTTACCATTATAAAAATCTACTCAAGTAAAAGTAAAAAGTAGCTCATTAAAAAATGTACTCAGAGTAAAAGTTACCGAGTTACTTTTTTATTTTTTTTAACAGTGGGGGTGGGATGAGGCATTCGTAGTTCAAAAAAGATGAGCAGATATAAATCTCAAACTAGTTGTTTTTAACTGAAGGAACACCTTTGCATAATAAAGCTGTTGTCTTTGTTGTGCTTGAAAATCAAAGTGGTCACTTAAATATGGTGTTACGTCCCAGTCTAGGGCCAAACAGCAAAAGAATGGTTCAGGGTTCTATTTATAATATATATAACTGTATGGAAATGGTGGTATATGGCAGAAAGAACTAGATCCAATCATTAACTGATGAAATAATGAGTTTTGTATACACACACACACACACACACACACACACACACACACACACCAGGAGGAGGATCAGATTCAGATTGGACCCAGGCCAAAATAATTTAAACAAAATGGTATTTATATTTAGTAGCTAGATTACCTGCAAAAAACAAAACAAAAAAAAAAACACACACACACACACACAAACAAAAATACAGGTACCTTCCCGGACTCCCTAAACCAAAAACAATGAAATTAACAATGAATAATTATAACTACAAATATATGCAAAGACCAACCAAACCAAAGGGACAAAGCAATAATCAAAGTCAATTGGAGGCAAAAAGTCAAAACCAGAAAACACAACCAAATATCAAAGCGCCAAAATCACAACCTCTTTCCTCTTTCCTGCGTCTCTCTCCGGTTTATACATGGTCGCGCTAGTCGATGACGTCACTCAGGGCGAAAGGAACCGTGTGGAAGGTCAGGTAGCTGCCGATGTCAGAAAACCTGGAGTGGAGTCTGGAGCGGCGCGCGACCAGCACATGATACACACACGCGAGCGCAACGGAGCATTTATACACAGCATAATATCTTTTATTATTTTATAATTTTCATTCATTTATTTTTTACTCAGTAGCGAATATGATTTAAAATGTAGCGAATTACAATACTTCAAACAAAACGTACTTAAGTAAAAGTAAAATTACAGATTTTTAAAACTACTTTAAAAAGTAGAAATACACAAAAAAGCTACTCAATTACAGTAACGCGAGTAAATGTAATTCGTTACTTTCCACCTCTGCCGTTACATCTGGCGTAAAAGTAACACAGCATTTCAGAAAAAGAACATCATACCAACAGTAAAATATGGTGGTGGTAGTGTGATGGTCTGGGGTTGTTTTGCTGCTTCAGGACCTAGAAGGCTTGCTGTGATAGATAGAACCATGAATTCTACTGTCTACCAAAAAATCCTGAAGGAGAATGTCCAGCCATCTGTTCGTCAACTCAAGCTGAAGCGATCTTGGGTGCTGCAGCAGGACAATGACCCAAAACACACCAGCAAATCCACCTCTGAATGGCTGAAGAAAAACAAAATGAAGACTTTGGAGTGGCCTAGTCAAAGTCCTGACCTGAATCCTATTGAGATGTTGTGGCATGACCTTAAAAAGGCGGTTCATGCTAGAAAACCGTCAAGTAAAGCTGAATTACAACAATTCTGCAAAGATGAGTGGGCCAAAATTCCTCCAGAGTGCTTTAAAAGACTCGTTGCATGTTATCGCAAATGCTTGATTGCAGTTATTGCTGCTAAGGGTGGCCCAACCAGTTATTAGGTTCAGGGGGCAATTACTTTTTCACACAGGGCCATGTAGGTTTGGATTTTTTTTCTCCCTAAATAATAAAACCCCTCATTTAAAAACTGCATTTTGTGTTTACTTGTGTTATCTTTGACTAATAGCTAAATGTGTTTGATGATCAGAAACATTTTGTGTGACAAACACGCAAAAGAATAAGAAATCAGGAGGGAGGGCAAATAGTTTTTCACACCACTGTACATCTGTACCCAAGTCTCTCAAGAAGGAAAACAGCCTGTCCTGCCGATTACGCCAAAAATGTGGCAACGCCGTGGTAGGGCAAATGAATATAAAGTTAGTCAGACTCGATTACGCCACCCCGACGTTAACCGGGGAAATAACACAAGAACAAAGGTTCGTTAGGCTAATGAATGAGAGACAAAAAAGGTACAAATGTACAAACTTTATTATAATTCATTTTTAAAATAGTTTAAAATAAACACTCCATGACATGCAATGCCAAATATCGAATACTCGTCACACACCATAAAAAGGGAACGCGGCAATCTGTGTACACATACAAAAGAATTAAATGACAATACAAACAATAAAAATACAATTTTGAGCACCGGCTTCTGGGCGGCAAAGGCCGACTAAAGAGGTCCCGGCCTTACGGGTGCACGTCACACACAAACACACACACACATCCACACCTTCACCCAAAGGGAAGAAACGTGAACACCAGCTATGCTGAGAAAGTGCTAAAGCCAGAGACCACAGCTAAAGCCAGAGAAAGTGAAACTCACTTACCCGGACGACCCGTTGTACCACGTGAGTTGTACTGCCGCCCACAGTTCGCAGCGAGCCCTGCAGGCTAACACCGGCACAAAAGAAACTTTGTGGCTAAATGGTAAACAAATACCAATTAGCACCACCCAACGGCAGAACATACAGCACGTAAGGAGCATGTACCTACCTGACAACAAGTGGACAGTCTGACTCGGCCGAATGACAATTATCCAATGGATACTCGAATGGAGAAGCTCAACCAGATGGCAATTATCCCACAGACACACTAATGGAAAAATAAACCCTCACATTAAAAAGGTAGGTGCCCACCTCTTCATTAGCCACCTAGCTACAAACAACACTTACCCACACCTTCGGTCCATACACACACCGTGAAAGCGGTCTCGGTCGTGACGTATGCCAGGTAGGACAAAAAACCAGCCTTAAATACCATTGGGGACCATTCTGATAGGCTACCATTAATAACTAATCACCTACCTGTGAACCAATGGAAAAACTCCACTGCCCACATTGCCACATAAGCATGGAACTGAAACCGGAGACTAGACGGGAGACACGGGGGAAACGAGAGACTGGACTAGAGACAAGACAGGACGCAGGCTAAAGACATGGCAGTCAACTAGGCACCACTAGTGTGGTGGCAGGGTAGCCTTGGTCGTAGGTCCCGCCCCTGCCTTCGTGTCATCCCTGCATCATTCAGTGTGACACATTAAATGAAGCGCTATTGCTGGCATTGGCTCGGGGTTATCCCTCTACAGGTTGAGAGGCCTCTTGGTAGTGCAGTTGTTTCCCAGATAGTGTGAGTTCTGTTCTCTGGCAAGTTGTGGCTTGCTTGATTGGGTTCCAAGAGATTCTACTCTCATGGTATGTATTTTATTCTGTTTGGTAAGCGTGGAGTGTCGGCTGAGCGGCCTAGATTGTAATTTGGTCTTAGGCCGGTCAGCCACATTCTATGTGTAACTATTTTCTGTGCAGTGGGAGCTGCTTTGGCTGGGAGATGATTGCTGCTTTGTCTGGGAGATAACTGCTGCTGTTAGTGGGGAGCTGACTGCTTTGTCTGAGAGATAATTGCTGCTGTTAGGGGGGAGCTGATTGCTTTGTCTGGGGGGTAACTGCTGCTGTTGCCTGGGAGCTAACTGCTGCTTTGCCTGGGAGCTAGCTGCTGCGGTTAGCTGGGAGCTAGCTCCTGTGGTTAGCTGGGAGCTGACTGTTTTGCTCGGAAGCTAAATGCTACTATAAAAAGGGAGATAACCGCTTTGGTTTTAGAACATTCTTTTTCTCTTTTAAAACATCTTTTAGTTGTGCATTTTGTGTTGGACTCGTGTAGTTTTGGGGTGTATGTGTGTACCTGTTAGTTGTGATTTTGATTTCCTTTCTTTGTTTTGTTGTTTGTCTATTGATTATCTGTGATAATACAGAGAGAATTGTATAACATACTTTTGTGGTTACAGGAGCTGAGTGCCTGAGGCGGGGTGTAGTCCTGGTGGCGGTCTCCGTTTCATGTGTGTGCACATGAGAGTATTTCTACACAGGTGTAAGGAATGGTGAGGTGCTGTGGATGCCTAGTTGTGCCACTTGTTGCTCGCTGTCATGCCTCAGCTGTTGTACTCTGAGCTCAGTCTCTTTTTGGGATATCTCTGTCATTCTTGTATGTTGTCTATGATATGCTTGCATGTTCTATGTTAAAGTGGAATTAAAGTTCTTCTTTCTTTGTTTTATGTCTTGTAATAAAATTTGATTTGCTTTTATATCTGTGTCTCCTGCTGCCTCACTGAGAACGAACCTGTGCTGTTTCTGAGAACAAATATCCTCTAAATATTCCCCGGTGAAATTCCAGGGTGGCGTAATCGTTAGGTACAGTGGTTACAAAATCGGAATAACCATCCCGCCGCGCATACCGCCGTTTAAAGGCAACAGCGGCCAAAATAAATCGGTTGCATTTCAAAGTCATTCGTAAAATGGCCGCCAGGTGGCGCAAAGTGACATTTTCATTCATCGCAGGAAATATAACAGTGATGGTAATTTCCACAACAAACATGAAAAATCTGAACCAGAGCTATTGATGTGTACTGTACAATAATGAGTAAAAAAAAAAATTATAGTAGATTTATTAACTGAAATAAATGACCATATTTTTCAAGAGAATTTTCAAGCCCCACTCATCAAACAAAATTATAACGAAATCGGCCAAGTTTACTATTTATTTAAACATAAATTTCTAAACCAATAAGATCAAATAACACCAAGTTATTATTATAACAGGCTTACTTCGTCACTTATCAAAGAAGTACACGTGCTTTCAAAAAAGTCGAGTGGCTTATTAATGTCTCTGGTGTGCATTGTCTCTAAGTGGCCACTTGGTGTAGTGGTTAGAACGCTCGGCCAGAGATCTGCAAAGCCCCGTTTTGAATCCCGAGTGATGATGTTTTAAAATTGTTTTATTTTAAAACTAAATAAAATGTTTTAAGTGCGCTTAAGATAGAGTCTTATAAAGGCTATGTAGACTTATATAGTTTTATTATATATTTTTTGCACATTAATCTGAGTCCTCATCTGTTAGATCTGTTTAGTTTTTTTTTTGCCGGCTTTGCCCGGCAGCGTGCGGGAAGCTGTGAAAATGCCCTTCATTACCTGTAGGGGGAAGTCGTGTTTCAGTCTGAAGTATTGAGTCTACTGAAGCCGAAAATGTGTCCAAATTAAACCGCGCATGCGTGTTTGGAGACGCTGTGCCTGCGCTGTGTATCAGTCGGTTGGGAATCATCATGGAGGTACAACACGGCGTGGCTGGAGCTGGAGTTTGTCGTGTTCGAGGTAAGTTTAGCTTTCTTTTTTGGATATGATTCTCGCAGTGAGATGCCATTTCTGAACAAACTGAGTTAAAGCATTAAATGGTAAAAGAGCACTAGCAATAAACGTTTTTTTTATTAATAAGTTACAAGTTAAATTTCAACTGTAAAGAACCTGTACATATGTTCATACAGTATTGACAGCAGCTCTAATTTGTCTAAATTGCATTGCATACAATAAAAATAAGTCGAGTCATCCTGTGACCCTGCATGCTTAATCTTTCCACACATGATTCTTGCTTCTCACTTTTTCCTTAATCCCTCGCTGTTCTATCTTGTATTTTTCTAACGGTGTCAGAAACTTTGTGTTAGTAGCACTGCTTGACATGCTTGATGCCTTCCTCTTTTGTAATTTGCTTTGGATAAAGGCAAAACTTACAAAAGATGAAGAAATGCCTAAATGTAGTTGTACGAATAAAAGATTATGTAATGATACAATGTAAATATTTTCACAGAAACAAAGCGTAAAGATGAGACATGGATCTGAAGAGGATCTCTTTGATGATTTCCTGGTAAAGCATTATTTTCTTATTAATTATACAATTCATTGATACCTTGAATATAGTGTTTGTTGCATTGGACAGAAGCATATAAATGCAAATGAATATATAAATCTGAGTAATTATTGAACGAATTTTCATGTTTGGACTAACCCTTTAAATACAAACTCAGCATTCATCATAGGATTTCCTGACACTGTAAAGGTGCAGAGTAATCTATGGAGTGTAGCCATCTCATGCCATGTTTTACAATGTTTTATTGATGCAAGATTATTGCTAAAGCAATTTAACCCAAGTTCATGAAGTATCTGAAGTATATGAAGTGATGGTTATTTTTTATTATCAATTATTTTTATTTTTTTCTCTGTGAAATGAAGTCAGCACAGGTTGAAGCAATTCAGATTTTTTTTTTTGTTTCTCAAAGTAAATTATTTATTTTCTTGTACATTTTATGCAGGGGGACAGACGAAGTGATGCCAGTATGCACCTTCTTAAAATCCTTGTCGTCCGTGCTGTTGAAGGGGAAGAACCGGTTCGTGTATCCATAATCCTTGAAGGAGAGGAAATTTTGCAAGAATGTGGCAATAGCTCCGAGTACTGCGCTACACATTTGAGCTATTTTCAGAAAGTGCTTCTAGAACTTGATGGGATTAAGCTATCACCAAAAGTGCAAGCTTTAAAGGTGAAGTTATCATCTTAAAACATTTGATTTGGCTTGACTACAAGTCTTTACATGTTGTGTTTACATGTTCAGCTTAAAATGTTTTAATGCGTTATGGTTTCAATGGCATACTTTTAAGTGCACTAGTCCAGAGTGCTGATTTGAATGTTGCAACTTCACTGCTTCAGAGGGCTATTAAGTTTTAACGTTTATTCTACAGTTTGTTTAATGTATTTTCTGCTGTATTTTATTTCTAAATGAATGCTGTATTTTATTTATTTATTTATTATTATTATTATTTTACACAATTTTGTTTAAAACGAGTATTTCAGGCCCTGGTGCCGTGCAGTTGTTTCTATGGATGCAAAATTTAGCTGAATGCACTTTTATTAAAAAGACAACTTGGATCTAGACTGTGAATGTCACAAATATTTGGTAATGTTGGTGAATAAACTGTTTAATTATATTTTAGTTGTGTGATTTATGAAAGATGTTCTTAATGTTACGTCAGAGGACATGCGCCGATGTTTATCACACATTCCAATAAGAGAGAGATTACTCACTCCCAAAGTTTTTTTTGCGCCGTACAGTATTTCGATTTTTAAAAAAGTTGCTCATTTTCACCACGAACACGGATGAGCCTTCGGGTTTCCTCAGCCGTCCCTATAATATAAATTACAAAACTGTGGTCACGTTGCAATAAGTAAGAATAGTGTATGCACCGTTCATTTACATGTACACATATGGCCGTAAGCAAAACAAACAATGCGTTATCAAATGCTCGGCAAACTGCCGTGCTACTGAACTTTCATATTTGTTTGTAGCATGCAGTAAACTGTATGTGACATAAAAATATATATTTGTAATATCGTGCAATCTGTACTATCCGCTAGCAAACTTTAGCGATTTTTTTGCAAACGTTTCTTTACAGAACATCACCACAAACACAAGACTAGAGGTAATATACATATAATGAAAACTTGTCATAAAAATCTTTATTAATGGTAAACATTAACATTTATGTCTCTGCTTGCTCGAGTGAGCAGCCATGTTGAAAATTTCGCTTAGCCCTTCGTTTGAAGTGAGGTCCCGAAAAATCTTCGTTTGGAGGGCTATCTGGCCCTTCCCCCCTCCCCCTACACCTCCAACCAAAAGAGAAATGAGACACCACTACCCCTGCACGTGAACGCGCCAAGTGGAATGGTAGGGGGAAGGGGTAGAAATGGGATTCAGCCTTAATATTGGAGCAATAAAATTTACTTAAAATCTATGTGTCCAAATTGTTACGAGGATTTTATCAAGTAAATCTTACAAGTTCTTTTTTTCAGTGAATGGTGAACACAATGATTTAAGAATTTAATTAAACACGAATATATATATATATATATATATATATATATTTATTGTGTGTGTGTGTGTGTGATCGGTGCAAGGGCCATTGTCACTCATACTGTCGTAGTTTTTAGAGCCCTAAAAAAGAATTCGCTAGTAAGTAAGTAAATAAAAGACAAATTAATAAATAGTTTTAAATTATATATATATATAATGGAATTATGTATATGTCACGGTCGAACACCAGATGGCGCCATACTTCAGGACTCCATTTTGTTTTTTGTTATGTTTCAGTTTGGTTTTGAACTCCGTTTCCCAGAGTGCACCTCGGTCAGGTAATGGGAACACACCTGATCGAGGTTAGTAGCCTAATCTGTACCAAGTTAAATAGACTTTTGTTTCCTTTGTTCTGGGTCGGGCATCATTTTGTTGATGCGCATGCGCGAGCGTGCAGCAGCTTGGTGCAGTTGCTCTCGGAATTCTCGTGTGTTTTTTACTTTTTATTATACTTTCCTTCTCTTATTTATTTATAACTTTATTCTGTATTTAACAAGTAAGGTCGCCCTTTCAAACCATGCGTTTTGAAAGTGTTCTTGTTCTCAGTTACGCAATTTTAATTACACTTTCGGCGCTCCGGGTGATCAGCGCGCAACAGCAAGGAGGCGGCTCCTTTGTTTACAACAGGGAACAGCTGATCGCACTGAAGCCGGCCGGCATCAGAGATCCGACTCTGTATAGGACTCTAAACATTCCGGATGAGATACGGAGGAGGACGATAAGAGGATGCAGAGGTGGAAGGAAGCGGCGCAGAGGAGCCAAAGAGGAAGAGAAACGCGCGGCGCATAAGGAAAGGATGAGAAAGTACAAGCCGTATGTCCCGTCTCTTATCATGGGCAACGTGAGATCTCTGGACAATAAGATGGACGAGTTGACAGCTTTGTTAAAGACTGAAAACATCTTCCGCGAGTGCAGTCTGATGTGTTTTACTGAGACTTGGTTACATAGTGATGTGCCAGACTCTAATATTACACTGGACGGCTTCAGCGCGATACGGAGCGACAGGACGAGGAGAGAGAGCGGTAAGAGGAAAGGAGGGGGGCTGGCTGTTTACATCAACAACATGTGGTGTAACCCCGGTCATGTGACTGTTAAGGAGCGCGTTTGTAGTCCAGATATTGAACTGTTGGCTGTCGGACTTCGCCCATATTATTTACCAAGAGAATTCTCACATGTGATAATAACTGCTGTGTACATTCCTCCATCCGCGAATGCCGCTGCCGCGTGTGACGTCATTCACTCTGTAACTGCCAAACTCCAGACTCGACACCCTGATGCCTTTCTCCTGATCTCCGGTGATTTCAATCACACATCACTGAACAAGACTATTCCCACTTTCACCCAGTACGTGGATTGTCACACTAGGGGGGAGAAGACACTAGACCTGCTGTATGCTAATGTCAAAGGTGCTTACAGTGCTGCAGCACTTCCCCCCCTGGGGAGGTCGGATCACAACCTAGTCCACCTCATGCCCACATACAAACCACTAGTTCAGAGACAGCCTGCTAATGTGAGGAGTGTAAGAAGATGGACAGAAGGTGCCACTGCTACGTTACAGGATTGTTTCGAGGCTACAGACTGGGAGGTTCTCAGTGCATCATATGGAGAGGACATTGATGGAATGACGGACTGCATCACGGAGTACATTAACTTCTGTGTTGACACCTGTGTACCTATGAGAGATATTCGCTGTTTCCCCAACAACAAACCCTGGGTCACCAAAGACATTAAAGCGTGTTTAAATGAAAAAAAAAGTGCCTTTAGGTCTGGTGATAAGGAAGCAGTGAAGAAGGCTCAAAAAATGCTAACCGGGAAAATCAAGGAGGGGAAAGAGGCATACAGGAGAAAACTAGAACAAAGGCTGAAGCAAAACAACACGAGAGAGGTGTGGAGGGGCATGAGGAGTATCACTGGCTATAAGACAAGCGGCCAGGCTATTGAGGGGAATAGGGAACGTGCAAACGACCTCAACACTTTCTTCAATAGATTTGATGTCCCTATGTCTCACACTCCCCCCGACTTCAACCCAAATCCACACATTCCTGCTCCTATGTCCTCCCCTACACAGAGAACAGTCACAGTCACTACTCCTGCACTCCCAGCAATCAACATCTCAGTGGATCAGGTTAAACATGGCCTGAGTAAGATCAGCCCTACAAAAGCTGTAGGTCCGGATAAGATCAATCCGAGAGTCCTGAAATCCTGTGCTCCCCAACTATGTGGTGTCCTCCAGTACCTCTTTAGCCTGAGTCTGTCTCTTCAGAAAGTCCCTGCACTGTGGAAAACATCATGCATTGTGCCGGTACCCAAAACACCACGTCCCTGTGCCCAGAACGACTACAGGCCGGTGGCTTTAACATCGCATATTATGAAGGTGTTTGAGAGACTGATCCTGGATACACTTCGTCCCCTGGTGAAGTCCTCTCTGGACCCTCTTCAGTTTGCCTATCAGCCGTTCATGGGTGTTGATGACGCCATAATACACCTGCTACATCGCACCTACTCTCACCTTGACAAGCCTAGGACCTCCGTAAGGATGATGTTCTTTGACTTCTCCAGTGCCTTCAACACCATCCAACCAGCAGTACTGGGGGAGAAATTAAGGAACATAAACATTGACACCCGCTTGGTTTCCTGGATCATGGACTACCTGACCTGTCGCCCCCAGTATGTCCGACTAAAGAACTGTGTGTCAGAGACTTTGATCTGCAGCACTGGAGCTCCCCAGGGGACGGTACTGTCTCCGTTTCTTTTCACCCTCTATACATCTGACTTTAGATATAACTCAGAGTCATGCCACCTGCAGAAGTTCTCTGACGACTCTGTGGTTGTTGGGTGTATAGAGGAGGGTGACACCTCGGAGTACCAGTCTGTTGTGGATGACTTCGTTTCCTGGTGTGAGCGTAATCACCTACAACTCAACATCAGGAAAACAAAGGAGATGGTGGTAGACTTTAGGAGAAACAAGACCCCTGTGACTCCTATATCTGTCAAGGGGGAGATAGTGGACATTGTCTCCGATTACAAATATCTGGGAGTTTATCTGGACAACAAACTTGACTGGTCACTCAACACAACGGCACTCTACAAGAAAGGTCAGAGTCGATTGTACTTTCTTCGAAGGCTCAGGTCTTTTAACGTCTGTAATACCATTCTACAGATGTTCTATGAGACCGTTGTGGCGAGTGTCATTTTTTACGCTGTGGTCTGTTGGGGTGGTAACATTAAGGTGTCTGATAAGAACAAACTGGACAAGTCAATTAAAAAGGCCGGATCTGTGCTAGGCATGGAGCTTGACTCGGTGGATGTAGTAGCAAAGAGGAGGATTCTGTCCAAAGTACAATCCATTGTGAACAATCCTTCTCACCCGCTATACAGTGTTTTGGCTGAACAGAGGAGCAGTTTCAGCCAGAGACTGATTACTATCAAGTGTTCCACTGAGCGTCACAGGAAATCCTTTCTCCCAACGGCCATAAAACTTTACAACTCTTCGCTGTAACTCATACACACATGTATGTGGATTTTTTCACTGACTAGTATACAACAGGACACTAATACTTACCCATTTTTTTTTTTTTTTTTTTTTTTTTTTTTTTTTTTTCCCACCTTCCTTAGTTAACAACTGTGAGCACCTGTAACCGAGCATAAGCAATTTCCCTTTGGGATTAATAAAGTTCTTTGAATCTTGAATCTTGAATCTGTTTGGATACGGTTATGTTAAGTGGGTGTTTAGTTCGTGTTCTTGGTGTCATGCCATTTCCCCTTGCTCCTGGTTTGTGTTATTCTGTGTTTGGTTCATTCTGTTTAGTTTAGCTCTGTGTTAGGTTAGCTCTGTCTGTTAGGTTAGCTCTGTCTGTTAGGTTAGCTCTGTCTGTTAGGTTAGCTCCATGTCTAGGTTAGCTCTATGTTTAGGTTAGCTCTATGTTTAGGTTAGCTCTATGTTTAGGTTAGCTCTGTGTGTAGTCTAGCTCTGTGTTTTGTATAGCGCTGTGTTTGCTTTAGCCCTGTGTCTTGTTTAACTCTATGTTTAGTCTACACTGTGTTAGGTTAGCTCTGTGTGTTAGGTTAGCTCCATGTCTAGTTTAGCTCCATGTTTGGTTTAGTCCGTGTGTTCGGTTCAGCTCTGTGTGTTAGTTCAGTTTGAGTCCTGTTGGTACATGTTCACATTTTGGTTCTTTTATTAAAAACCCCTTTTTCACTCTATCACCTCCGCCTCCATGTCTTCTCCAAACCCCACACGAGCACCCCGTTACAGAATGCCCGACCTAAAAAGTAGTATAGCGGAGGGGCCTCCGCTGGATATTTCTTGTGGGGGGGCTATGTTCGTGACGCCAAGGCAAGGAGGCTTTCAGGGCAGCAGGCTTGCCATTCGGCGGAACAAGCTGGAGCAAGAGGGGGAACGAGTAACGCAGCCAGATTGGAGAGGGTCGCGGCTGGCGATACGACGCGTGCCTCCAAGGACACAGGATGACGGAACCAGGGGTAGGGAAAAACCCCAGTCGGAGTGTCGACAGACGGGGCACGACGTGGAGCACCAGCAGCAGAGGCGAGTACTCCAACAGCTGGCTGGGGAACTCATCCAGCAGGTCAATGCGTGCAGGGCGGACAACGATCTGGAACGCATGCAAACCCTGCTGGAGTTGGGGGCACGACTCCAGGATCAGCTCATTCAGCTGGATCGAAAGTGCCCAGCCGTTCCAGAGAGCCCCATGATGGGCCCAGCCGATCTCCCAGAGAGCCCCATGATGGGCCCAGCCGATCTCCCAGAGAGCCCCATGATGGGCCCAGCCGATCTCCCAGAGAGCCCCATGATGGGCCCAGCCGATCTCCCAGAGAGCCCCGTGGAGGGCTCCGATCTCCCAGAGAGCCCCGTGGAGGGCTCCGATCTCCCAGAGAGCCCCGTGGAGGGCTCCGATCTCCCAGAGAGCCCCGTGGAGGGCTCCGATCTCCCAGAGAGCCCCGTGGAGGGCTCCGATCTCCCAGAGAGCCCCGTGGAGGGCTCCGATCTCCCAGAGAGCCCCGTGGAGGGCTCCGATCTCCCAGAGAGCCCCGTGGAGGGCTCCGATCTCCCAGAGAGCCCCGTGGAGGGCTCCGATCTCCCAGAGAGCCCCGTGGAGGGCTCCGATCTCCCAGAGAGCCCCGTGGAGGGCTCCGATCTCCCAGAGAGCCCAGTGGAGGGCTCCGATCTCCCAGAGAGCCCAGTGGAGGGCTCCGATCTCCCAGAGCACCCCGTTACAGTATAAAGAAAATATAATTAATATTTTCATGTTTAATTACAAAAAAAAAAACGTTTTAATGGTTAGTGATTGTTGCAGACATTTACACTATTTTTGAGAACTATTAAGTTCTCCTTCAACGTGTCATAGCCGTTAACTGCCCCTTTGATCTGCTGGGTACGGCGGGGCGTCGACTGCTGATCAGTGTGTGTAAAGTACGCTACTTTACACTGATCAGCCATCGACGCCCCGCCATACCCAGCACATCAAAGGGGCACACTCATAAACTCTCCGTGTGCACACACAAACTCTCCGTGCACACACATAAACTCTCCGTGCACACACACACACACACACACACACGATTTATAGATAAAATGCAGACATAAACACGCCACCCCCCAGGAAAACAACAAACACAAATATATAGACTACAGTACTCGCTTTTCCAACACGCTAGCGCGCTCCGATGTGAGCCGATTTATTCAAGTCATAATTAGAGAATATAGAGAGATTAATAACAGAGAAAGCATAATTCAATTCAATTCAATTCAATTCAGTTTTATTTGTATAGCGCTTTTAACAATTGACATTGTCTCAAAACAGCTTTACACAATCAAAAGAATTATTTAAGTTTGTATGGAATGTGAATATGTATGAATCAAAATGTTCAGATATTCCCTGGCGAGCAAGCCCGAGGGCGACAGTGGCAAGGAAAAACTCCCTGAGACGGTAATAGGAAGAAACCTTGAGAGGAACCAGACTCGACAGGGAACCCATCCTCATCTGGGTGAAACAGATAGCAGGAAATGATCTGCATTTATACAGTGTTAAGTGTTCGGTTCAGCTATAATAGTTGATGTTAATTGATGTTATAATACTTGATGTAAAATGGAGTCCAGTAGTTATTCGAGACTCAGATAGACTTGTAGAAAGTTCCAGTCCTGAACTATCGAATTGTCAAGTCCTCAGAGAAACAGCTGACAACACCAGTCGAGGCCAGAACCATCTTCTAAGTATAGAGAATCATCCCCAGACACCAGACGCATCCTAAAGAGACACACGGGGCATCCATGCGACGAGACCTCCAACCAGAAACCGGGCACCAGGATGGATCAGACAGGTCCGGAGGGCAGAGGGAGTCTGGATCACTGGCAGCTCAGGAACCACATGTGTAGCTCGACAGAGAGAGAGAGAGAAAGAGTGAAAGGGGGAGACGGGGGGAGAGAGGAAAGAGAAAGAGGGGGAGGAAGAGAAGAGGAGGAGAGATTGCAATTAGGTATGGTCACAGTCACAATGTCTAATGTGAATGTATATTTACTGTAGAGTGCAAGCAGGGACTCCGGCAGGACTAACTATGACAGCATAACTAAAAGGGAGAGCCAGAAGGAAACACAAACATGAGGGCTCCCTGAGATGTAAAGCAAACAATCACCTCACCGTCAACAAACCTGAGTGATCAAATGAGACTGAGGAAGACAGCATCTAAAACATACCAGTTCACCATAATACTCTACGTCCATGAGTCCCCCAGATCTGCTCCTTTACCTTATGGCAAATCTATTTATAAAAATGCTTGGCTAAATAAATAGGTTTTTAGCCTAGACTTAAACACTGAGACTGTGTCTGAGTCCCGAACACTATTTGGAAGACTATTCCATAATTTTGGGGCTTTGTAAGAAAAAGCTCTGCCCCCAGCTGTAGTTTTCATAATACGCGGTACTGATAAGCAGCCTGCATCCTTTGACCGAAGTAGGCGTGGCGGATCGTAAGACACTAGCAGTTCGCTCAGATACTGCGGCGCGAGACCATTTAATGCCTTATATGTCAAGAGTAGTATTTTAAAATCAATGCGAAATTTCACAGGGAGCCAATGCAGTGAAGATAGGATAGGGGTGATGTGCTCATATCTTCTGGTTCTAGTGAGGACTCTCGCTGCTGCATTTTGGACTAGCTGAAGCTTGTTTATGCACCTAACTGAACAACCAGAGAGTAAGGCATTACAATAGTCCAACCTAGAAGTGATAAAAGCATGAACTAGTTTTTCTGCATCATTTAGCGACAATATATTTCTTATTTTGGCGATATTTCTAAGGTGAAAGAATGCTATCCTGGTGATATTATCTACATGAGCTTCAAATGAAAGGCTGGAATCTATAATCACGCCGAGGTCTTTTACTGTTGCACTTGACGGAACAGAAAGGCCATCTAAAGTTACGGTGTGATCTAAGATTTTACTTCTAGCTGTATGCGGTCCTATGACTAGAACTTCTGTCTTATCCGGATTAAGCAGAAGGAAGTTAATTAGCATCCAATTTCTTATGTCCTGAACACATTGCTCAACTTTAGTAAGATGGTTTTTCTCATCAGGTTTTGTTGAGACATATAACTGTGTGTCGTCAGCATAACAATGAAAACTAATACC
The DNA here is from genome assembly GCA_030522415.1 of Channallabes apus. Lineage (NCBI taxonomy): Eukaryota > Metazoa > Chordata > Actinopteri > Siluriformes > Clariidae > Channallabes > Channallabes apus. The sequence goes on from CM060127.1 coordinate 12,721,300, forward strand.
ATGCTTACGGATTATGTTGCCCAGAGGAAGCATGTAAAGGGAAAAAAGCAGTGGGCCTAAAACTGAACCCTGCGGAACGCCAAACTCCACTAGAGAACATGCAGAATAATCACCATTTAAGTCTACATACTGATAACGATCGGTCAAATAGGATCTGAGCCAGGAGAGGGTTGTACCCTTAATTCCTACTAAATTTTCTAATCTGTGAAGAAGAATAGCATGATCAATAGTGTCAAAAGCTGCACTGAGGTCGAGTAATACAAGCATAGTTACACAACCCTGATCAGAGGCCAATAGGAGGTCATTTACTACTTTAACGAGTGCTGTTTCTGTGCTGTGATGAGGCCTAAATCCTGACTGATACAGTTCATGTATGCCATTTCTATGTAGATATGAGCATAGCTGCTCCGCTACTATCTTTTCCAGAATCTTAGAGATAAAGGGGAGGTTTGATATTGGCCTGTAATTGGACAGCTGACAGGGGTCGAGGTCAGGTTTCTTAATTATTGGTTTAATAACTGCTACTTTAAAAGATTTTGGAACATAACCAATGCTGAGTGAGGAATTAATTATTCTCAACATCGGTTCTGTTATTACTGGTGCTATCTGTTTAAGAAAATGTGTCGGTATAGGATCTAATATACAGGTTGATGAATTTGCAGAAGAGATGAGTGAAATTAGTTCATTCTCTTCAAGAGGAGTAAAGTATTCTAGGTTTGAATCTGACATGGCTAGGTTAACATCTGTATCAATTACATTGTTTGGTTTCAAAACCTCAATTTTATGCCTGATATTTACAATTTTATTATTAAAAAAGTTCATGAAGTCCTCACTATTGCATGATGTTGTTGTGGAGATTTCTGTAGTGGTCTTATTTCTGGTTAATTTGGCTACGGTATTAAATAAAAATCTAGGATTATTTTTATTTTCGTCTATAAGAGTGGAGAGATACGTTGATCTAGCTACACTAAGAGCTTTCCTATAGTTCAGGATGCTCTCTTTCCATGCTATTTGAAATACCAACAATTTAGTTTGACGCCATTTACGCTCTAATTTCCGAGCAGTCTGTTTTAAAGTGCGCGTGTGATCGTTATACCAGGGAGCGAGTTTCTTATCTCTAATAATTTTTCTTTTAGCTGGAGCTACATTATCTAAGGTACAACGAAGTGTCGACTCTAAATATTCAGTCGCCTGATCAAGTTCTGTGGGGTCAGACGGTGGCCTAATCGAAGTTGGTAACTCTGGGAGATTACTGATAAAACTCTGTGTGGTAGTTGATGTGAATGTACGTTTAATACGGTAGCGCGGTGCTGTGCGTACATTATCACTGTGAGACACTTGAATGGAGACAAGATAGTGATCTGAGATAATTTCAGACAGTGGAATTGTGAACACATTTCTTATAGTTAATCCGAAGAATATTACTAAATCTAAAGTGTGACCTGCTTTATGAGTGGGTCCTACTACACACTGATTTACACCTACGGAGTCCAGTATGGATATAAATGCTGTTCTCAGAGGGTCTTCAGGATTCTCAAAATGAATGTTAAAATCTCCAGCAATTAACACTTTGTCTACAGAAACGACCAGGTCTGAGATGAAATCTGCAAATTCACTAAGAAATTCAGAATACAGCCCTGGAGGTCTGTAAATTATAATTAGTGGAATCGACTGAGCTGATTTAATATACTTAAATACACTTATGTTACTATAGAGAATTTCAAATGTGTTAAATTTGTGTCTGTGTTTTTGTACGATAGACAGATTATCATTATGAATAACTGCGACGCCTCCTCCTCTACCAGTTAACCGAGGCTGGTGTATGTAGCTGTATCCAGGAGGACTAGCTTCATTTAGAGCTACATACTCGTCCTGTTTAACCCATGTTTCAGTTAAACAGAGTATATCAAACGCCTGATCTGTGATAATTTCATTAACAATAACTGCTTTTGATGTGAGAGATCTAATATTTAACAATCCTAGCTTCAGATCAGAGGTGCCGGCTGCGCATTCAGTATGATCGGAGTTTGTGGACTTTATGTTAATTAGATTATTGAAACAGACTTTCTGGGTCTTTCTACATTTTTGCTTAGATCGGGGAACAGACACAGTCTCAATAAGGTGAACCCTGAGTGACGACTCTATGCAGCTAGCAGACGGTTGGTTTAACCTGTCTGTCTGCTCCCTGGCCTGGGCTCTGGATTGTCACCGATTAACTAGACCTCTACTGAGACTATGAGCTATACTACAGGAAATGAGAGCAGCACCTTCCCGAGTGGGATGGACACCGTCCCGCCCTAACAGGCCAGCTTTGCCCTCAAAGGTCTTCCAATTGTCTATGTAACCCACATTATTTTTGGAGCACCACCTGGACATCCAGCGGTTCAGCGACCATAACCTGCTGTAAGCTATGTCGCCACGTCTCATTGGGATGGGACCAGAGCATACTACTTCATCGGACATCGCCTTCGCTAATTTAAACACCTCTGTAAAGTTACTCTTACTAACCTCTGACTGACGAAGGCGTATATCATTAGCTCCAGCATGTACCACTATCTTAGAGAACCTATGCTGTCCTAGAGCCCTAAGATTACCTGCTATGTCCGGTGCTCTGGCTCCCGGGATACACCTAACCACTGCCGCTGGCGCCCCTAAAGGTCTAGCTAATGTCACGTGTCTCAGTATAGAGTCTCCTATAACCAGAGCTCTTTCAGGTTTCTCAGCGGGTGCATCACTGAGGAGAGCAAACCTGTTGGACACGTGAGGCGCAGAGGAGGTGTGCTCCGGTGGGCTAGCCTTAGCGTTAGCTTTGGCTGAACGAGTATGCCGCCGAGTCGTCACCCACTCGCCCCGCTGTGAGGGCTCTAATGCCGGAGTCGGGGGCTGATTATCTCCGCCTGTGGCACCCAGACTGTCCGCTACAGGAATAACGCTGCTCTCACACTGTCTAACACTCTCTAAAGTCTGGATGCGCTCCTCTAACGCTGATATCTTCTCCGTCAGAGTGCTCACTAACACACACCTATCACAAATAAAATTATCGCTAATGACGGAGGAAGAATGTCTAAACATCCTGCACTCTACACACTGAACAAGCTGAACGGTAGACATTATAACGTACCTCTGTGTCGGAGTTTTTAGTTGTTTAGTTGAGGAAACTCGCCATAATAAGATGTCTATACAGTAAATAAAAAGAAAAGTATCAAATCCAACTATTAAGTCTGATTTTATTGCTATCATTAACCATTTATGTTATATATTTATTTTATATTATTTTATTTTATATTACATTATTTTTTATATATTATATTTACACAATGCTTGCTCTCAAGGACTTTATCTAAAAGCCAGACTGACCAAGTTTCTAATTCACTGCTGAAGTAGTTAAATATGCTTTATACATACGTATGGGTTACATTTTAAAAGTACAATCGCAAGTAAATTACAAACTGAATGTAATGTAAAATATGAATAAACCAGTATTAGACACAGATATGATATGGTAGTATATACAATGAAAAAGCTATTTACACGAGTGCTCAAATGTAAAGCAAACGCAATTATTAATTTATTGTGTATATTTAACTTCATTCAGCCATTTAAGTTATATGAAGAATAACATTCCTAACCCACTATTATTTTAATCTTAAATAAAGTTGGCCTAATACAATATTGTTTGCAATGCTGAAGGAAACATGATTTTGTTTTAGTCTATTCGCTGAATACAACGCGACCCACATCACCTCTTGGTGAAGACCCACAGAAACCGTTACTGTAATCCCCCTTCTCACCTATCCTTGGTGTGAAGTTAGCAAACCGGTTTCGCTGATGGGGTAATTCTGCCTCAAGCACTTTCCGATGCTGTTGCTAGGAAATTCCACCCCACAGCCCACAACAACAAGCAAATAAGAGTCATAATTAACGAACTTCTTAGAAAGAAAATTGAGTTTTCTCTTTTCTAAAAAAAAAATAATTAATGAATACTCTTGCTTTTGTAAAGATTTTGAGTGACCATTTGCCATATACAGTACTGCCTGCTTTATTATATATTTAATAAAACTTTATTGCAACTAAATTGTGTGTGTGTGCCTTATTGAATATTTAATAATGCTTCCGGAACATTGTTGTCCATACGTTTTACAGTATGTACAGTATATTGAAAACAGTGAAACATAAAACACAAACCGAAAGGACAAATTAAGGAATGTACGAAACATTAACACCTTTACCGTGTTCAAATAAATACTGTAGAGTTATTGCATTATGTTTCAAGACATCCTTAATTTAAAAAAAATTCCCTAATTATATGTCCACAAATACTTTGACAACATACACTTATCAACTTATCCACATAAACTTATCAACACAAACTCTCCGTGCACGCACACACAATCTCTAAAAAAAATTATATTAATAACATACATATACAAATAAACAAAAATATAAACGTCTATATTGAAGTTTACGGTGAACGCAGAGTCGGCTAAGCACACGTGATGACGCGCGCGCCCTCACCTCTGTTACGGCTGCCTACAGTATTTGGGCAAAAGAATTATAATAATTGAACGATATGCCTGGTCCTGGAAAGAGACATTAACAGTCCGGCGCTGAGAAACAAAAGAACCGAAAGAAAAAAAAAGCCTAAGATGAAGCCCGTGCATCAATTCCAGAAATAAAACTTTACTTTATTCTGTCGACGTTAATAATGTAATAACGTAACATTAACATAAAATAACGCAAATTTCATTTAACAGCAGGGGGGACAATAAATATCATTCATTCATTCATTCATTCATCTTCTATACCGCTTAATCCTGTGTTCAGGGTCGCGGGGGACCTGGAGCCTATCCCAGGAGACTTCGGGCACTAGGCGGGGTACAATAAATATATATTTTTATAAATTTATTGCATTGTTTATGTTGTTTACAGTCAAGCCATCAACATACAATAAAATGTAAACATGAGATCTAAACTAAAAACTGTGCTCCCTGTGCTGGTGCTGGCAATATCATCTCTTTGTTCTGCTGTCTCCGGCTCCCTCCCTGGTTCTGAATCTGCCTCTTCCTCTACTCTCACTGTCTCAGAACAGACTGACTCCTGAAGCAGAAAAAAATGCAGGAAATGATGTTTTCTAACATGCGTTAGATAGTTTTTTTTATCACTCTATACACAATACTTTGCTATTTTTATAGATGTTGAGCATCGTGAGCAAGCCCGAGATCATATTAACGTTAATTATCACCAGCCGGCATGAATAGCACACGAGTAACGTGAGTTGGACGCACACCAATCGATTCGACTATGGTTAATCGCTCACTCCGTAGGCTCCCTGAATAGGCGGGAAAGGGATGGAACCGCGCATTCATGCCGGCAGAAAAAAAAACTAAACAGATCTAACAGATGAGGACTCAGATTAATGTGCAAAAAATATATAATAAAACTATATAAGTCTACATAGCCTTTATAAGATTCTACCTTAAGCGCACTTAAAACATTTTATTTAGTTTTAAAATAAAACAATTTTAAAACATCATCACTCGGGATTCGAACCGGCGCTTTATAGATCACTGGTTGAGCGTTCTAACCGCTACACCAAGCAGCCACTTAGAAACAATGCAACCCAAAGACGTTAATAAGCCACTCGACTTCTTTGAAAGCAAGTGTACTTCTTTGATAAGTGACGAAGTAAGCCTGTTATAATAATAACTTGGTGTTATTTGATCTTATTGGTTTAGAAATTTATATTTAAATAAAACCCTACACACTTCTTTTCTAATTACACTTGATAAAATCGTGTTAATATTTATTGTGCTTTAATTTGATCTTAATAAGATTTGATTTAATTTGAATTCTACATTTGTACTGTAATTATAGTACTGTGATTATGAATTCGGTCAACTACAGTGTTTCACTTGATGTTATCGGCTACGACGTGTATTATTGAGGCAGAGAATGAACTAAGGCATGAGGCGTCAGTCTGTAGTTATATAGCGCCACTCAGTGGTAAAAGCCAGCAAATGCACAGCAAATGCACATGCCGTAATGCGGCGGCGACGTTACATACGACGCTCCGATTTTGTAACCACTGTAGCACTTCTTTAAACCCTCAGTGTCCCGCCACATTCTGGCGGAATCGGCAGGATCTCACAATTGGTCGGCGGAGACATGGTTATTTACATTTACATTTAGGCATTTGGCTGACGCTCTTATCCAGAGAACTATTAAGAAAATAAAAATGAAAATAAAATAAAAGTGGCTGAAATAAGGCCATGAAACTCATACAGACAATTTGTTCACAAGACATTGTTTCACAAGGGCTGGTGGACTAGTGTTTTTGCTTCAAAATGATGTGAAAATGATCTCGTTTACTTGCTCACAGAAAACAATATAGTGATTAACACTTTTTAAGTCACTTTTTGAGTGTAAAGGGTCTATGCGAGAAGGCGTGATCTATCATTACTAATGCAGTGATTCACACCTGAGAAGACAAAGGCCTGCATACTGATCTGCATAATGAGCCATCAGACAGGTATGTGACTGAGAGAGGAGAGTTACAAGAAAGAATCTGAGGATAAAATAAGTTTATATATTTTCAGTGTTTAGGTTATTTGAGAATGTATTTGACATACACAAAAAAATCTTGAGATTCATTTGTGAGTTCAGTTAAACAGTTTATTAGGAACAATCAAATTTGACTTTTTAGCAGCATTACTGCAATCACTATAACAGAAAATATAGCTAACAAGAATATATAAAAGTATATATATATTAAAAAAAAAAAAATAATAATAATATATATATATATATATATATATATATATTTATATTATAATATAGAAAACAACAACAGCTCTTTGTAATTACCAGAACAAATGACTTTACCAATACTGAACTACATTTTTCTACAATACACTACAGTTTACTATGATGAATATATTGTATTACATATTTATATAATATAGTTATATGTAACTAACATCTATGATATACTGAATGTGCACTTACTCGTGGTTCTCCAGTGAACTCGAAACTGAACGACACTCACGTGACTTTCTTGTGCACGGCGCCGGTGATGCAGCCACAGTCCTAAACAAAAACAAAAGTTGAAACTTGAAGAATAGACGCGCATACAATCATTCACAAACAACAGCTGGTGAACAATTTGACCATCTGAAACACGGTCTAAACAATACAAAACACATGTATATATATATATATATATATATATATAAATAAATAAATAATACTTTAGACAGATCATAATCAGATTTTATTGCGGGCTTGTAAGTAGCATATTTCATATTTTAACCAATTTTACTCTCGCTGGTATTTAGTATTTTCCAAATGTACATATAAAATATAGAGCAGTGATGGTGAGAATAAAAGACTTACTCGTCAGGAATTACATCCTCCGTGGAGTCCAGACGTTGTTCTAAATAAAGACGTTCCTCGTCTGAGTCTTGCTCTTCCTCTGATGAGAAAGTAAATTCTTCATCGCTGTCCAGAATCATCTGAAGCGCTTCTTCACCCGTGTAGCGTGACATCATTCAAACGCAGAAACAGTAAGTAACTGTATGATGAAGCTTGTTGTTTTATGCCCTGGAGGTGTGTACGTGATTACCTGCCTCACCTCAGTTCATTTCCATATGAACAGCGCGCACGCAGGAGGCGGGAGCACATTAGCTGTAATGTAGGCGATACACGAGAATCTGTACCACTCCTTACTTTCATACGGATTACATAAAAACAGATTATTTGTTTTCACTGTGACTTGCATCATTTAAAAGTAGACCCTTTAAGCTTTCTATAGATATATTTCTCATGTCTGTGTGTGCAGTATTCGCGGAGTTTCAGTTCATTTTAGTGACGTGTTTCAAAAAGATTTTCGTGGAGACTGAGACGGCTGAAAGCGCACCCGGTTTATTTTATTTATTTTATTAATGCACAAAGTTTTATTTTTAACATGTGTGCATACAAAAAAAAGTAGACACTTTACAGATTCGATTAATATATAGATCTTGTCTGTACGATCAAAACTGAAAGTGTAATTTAAGTTCTTATTGGCGTCATCAGGGGAAAACGCCCCAAAACGCATATATGCGTTCGCGGACCTCAGAGGGTTAAAGTGGTAAGTGTAATTCAATCATGGAGGATGAACTTAGAGAACTTAAAGAGCTTGTGGTTCAGTTGAAGGCTGACAATGAGAGGCTACGTCAGGAGGGGACTTTTGTGTCGCCTGGTCCTGCCGTGGCATCCGATAATGTCCCTGATGCAGATCCTGCGATTCCTTCTCCAGTTAGTATGGGTGCTAGCCAGTCTAAACGATTTGTGTTTATACCTAGGGACCGTAAATGTCCCAAGTTTAATGGTAAGTCTGGTGTGGGTATTGAGGAGTGGATTGAGGAGGCCCAGGCCTGTATTCAGGTAGGGGATGTACAAAGGGGGAGGCCCGGGAAGAGATTAGATATTGTTCTGAGATTGACAGAGGGGATCCAGGTAAGGATTTTATTGCATTACGTGAAGTTTTGCTCAGTTTCAAGGTGCGCAGTCACTGGGTCACTTTCAACGTCATGGGCCTGTGGTATGTAGGCAGTGCCATCAGCCTGGACATTTTGCCAGGGAGTGTAATGCTCCACTGCCAGGCCCTTTGTTTTCTATTTCAGCAACGTTGTTGCCTGTGGAAGGGCAGCATCGAGCCAGTCATCCATCAGGAAATGATTACCCACCAGGCTGGGGGTAATTAGGGGCTCTGATGTGAAAGCTGTTTTTTGGAACATTTCAAACTGTGGGGTTGGGAGAGGTTAAAAAGGTGTCAGAAATTCCATATATTGGGTACATGGAGTTGGATGTGGAGTTGTGTGGTAAGAAAATGCTAGACAGAGGGATCTTAGTGGTTAAGGATCCTCCTGATGGCATGTGTGCTCAGGTCCCTGGGGTGCTGGGGATGAATGTCCTGAGCAGGTGCTACCAGGAACTCTTTGGCCAATATGGCCAGGCCCTGTTTGCCTCTCCATCAGTGGTTGAGGTTCCTTGTGGTGTGATGCAGGCATTGCAGTATTGTCATCAGAGTAAGACGGTACTCGGACAGGTAGGTAGAGTGAGGGTGCGAGGTCGGCTGCTGTGCCGTGTCTTGGGTGGTACCATGAAGATTGTGGCTGCTACCTTCTCTGAACACTGGTCTGAGGGGCTGGTGTTGTTTGAGCTTTTAGAGTCAGGACTTCCAGCTGGCCTTTTGGCCTCACCTGCCTTAGTGCCAGTGACTCGAGGTACAGTCTATCTCATAGACATTGGATGCAGTTCTCTACCCAAATACTTTGTTAGGCACCCTCCAGCGTGTGTATGCCACCAGCTTACCTCCAGGGGTGACTGAGGTAGGGGAGGTTGTTGCTACAATAGGTTCCCAGGGTTGTGTGGTCGAATCGTCTCTGCCAGAGCGGATTGAAGCGGTAGAGTTATCTGCTTTGGGGGCAGAGGAGCAAGATCAGGTTAGGAACATGCTACGGCAGTATCAGTCAGTGTTTTCAGCCCACGACAATAATTTGGGGTGTACTGATCTAATCTCTCATAACATTCCTCTGATCGACAACGTTCCTGTTCGGCAGCGGTATAGGCGCTTGCATCCTTCTGAGTATGATGTGGTGAAAATGCACATTAACCATCGGCTTGAGGCTCAGATTATTCGGCAGAGTTGCAGTCCTTATGGATCCCCAATTGTACTTGTGAAGAAAAAGGATGGTAGCCTACGCATGTGCGTAGACTACCGTGAGTTGAACTCCAGGACCAGAAAAGATGCATTCCCGCTGCCTCGTATAGAGGAGCAGAGGTGGAAAGAGTAATAAAATTTTGTACTCAAGTACAAGTACTGTTACTTCAGTGAAATTTTACTTAAGTACAAGTAAAGTTACCATTATAAAAATCTACTCAACTAAAAGTAAAAAGTAGCTCATTAAAAAATGTACTCAGAATAAAAGTTACCGAGTTACTTTTTTATTTTTTTAACAGCGGGGGTGGGATGAGGCATTCTAGCGTAGTTCAAAAAAGATGAGCAGATACAGTGGTGTGAAAAACTATTTGCCCCCCTCCTGATTTCTTATTCTTTTGCATGTTTGTCACACAAAATGTTTCTGATCATCAAACACATTTAACTATTAGTCAAAGATAACACAAGTAAACACAAAATGCAGTTTTTAAATGAGGGGTTTTATTATTTAGGGAGGAAAAAAATCCAAACCTACATGGCCCTGTGTGAAAAAGTAATTGCCCCCTGAACCTAATAACTGGTTGGGCCACCCTTAGCAGCAATAACTGCAATCAAGCGTTTGCGATAACTTGCAACGAGTCTTTTACAGCACTCTGGAGGAATTTTGGCCCACTCAACTTTGCAGAATTGTTGTAATTCAGCTTTATTTGAGGGTTTTCTAGCATGAACCGCCTTTTTAAGGTCATGCCACAACATCTCAATAGGATTCAGGTCAGGACTTTGACTAGGCCACTCCAAAGTCTTCATTTTGTTTTTCTTCAGCCATTCAGAGGTGGATTTGCTGGTGTGTTTTGGGTCATTGTCCTGCTGCAGCACCCAAGATCGCTTCAGCTTGAGTTGACGAACAGATGGTCGGACATTCTCCTTCAGGATTTTTTGGTAGACAGTAGAATTCATGGTTCCATCTATCACAGCAAGCCTTCCAGGTCCTGAAGCAGCAAAACAACCCCAGACCATCACACTACCACCACCATATTTTACTGTTGGTATGATGTTCTTTTTCTGAAATGCTGTGTTACTTTTACGCCAGATGTAACGGGACACGCACCTTCCAAAAAGTTCAACTTTTGTCTCGTCTGTCCACAAGGTATTTTCCCAAAAGTCTTGGCAATCATTGAGATGTTTTTTAGCAAAATTGAGACGAGCCTTAATGTTCTTTTTGCTTAAAAGTGGTTTTCGCCTTGGAAATCTGCCATGCAGGCCGTTTTTGCCCAGTCTCTTTCTTATGGTGGAGTCGTGAACACTGACCTTAATTGAGGCAAGTGAGACCTGCAGTTCTTTAGATGTTGTCCTGGGGTCTTTTGTGGCCTCTCGGATGAGTCGTCTCTGCACTCTTGGGGTAATTTTGGTCGGCCGGCCACTCCTGGGAAGGTTCACCACTGTTCCATGTTTTTGCCATTTGTGGATAATGGCTCTCACTGTGGTTCGCTGGAGTCCCAAAGCTTTAGAAATGGCTTTATAACCTTTACCAGACTGATAGATCTCAATGACTTTTGTTCTCATTTGTTCCTGAATTTCTTTGGATCTTGGCGTGATGTCTAGCTTTTGAGGTGCTTTTGGTCTACTTCTCTGTGTCAGGTAGCTCCTATTTAAGTGATTTCTTGATTGAAACAGGTGTGGCAGTAATCAGGCCTGGGGGTGACTACAGAAATTGAACTCAGGTGTGATAAACCACAGTTTAACAGTTATTTTTTTAACAAGGGGGGCAATCACTTTTTCACACAGGGTCATGCAGATTTGGAGTTTTTTTTCTCCCTTAATAACGTAAACCTTCATTTAAAAACTGCATTTTGTGTTCAATTATGTTATCTTTCACTAATAGTTAACGGTTTTTGATGAGCAGAAACATTTAAGTGTGACAAACATGCAAAAGAATAAGAAATCAGGAAGGGGGCAAATAGTTTTTCACACCACTGTATAAAATCTCAAACTAGTTGTTTTTTAACTGAAGGAACACCTTTGCATAATAAAGCTGTTGTCTTTCTTGTGCTTGAAAATCAAAGTGGTCACTTAAATATGGTGTTACGTCCCAGTCTAGGGCCAAACAGCAAAAGAATGGTTCAGGGTTCTATTTTAAACTGTATGGAAATGGTGGTCTATGGCAGAAAGAACTAGATCCAATCATTAACTGATGAAAAAATTAGGTTTTTATACACACACACAGACACAAACACACAACAGGAGGAGGATCAGATTCAGGATGGACCCAGGCCAAAATAATAAACAAAATGGTATTTATATTTAGTAGCTAGATTACCTGCAAAAAAAAAAAACACAAACAAAAATACAGGTACCTTCCCGGACTCCCTAAACCTATATAAACTATATAAAATATAAACCTAAGCTAAACTATATAAAATACCTGGCTCAAAAAAGTCTCACAGTCTAATATTTCACTGGATTGTTTTAGCTATGATTAAGCTGTGGGATTGCTTTGATAACCTTATATATATTATGTACTGTATATATAATTTTATCAGCCCCCCCCCCCCATCATTCCGTACAATAAGGTAGTCAGCTATCTTTATTTTATTCCTGAGCAAATAAATTCCCAAATAAACTCCCTCTTCCAAAAATAAATGGCAGCCACGCCCCTGCTACTAGTGAGTGCACAGACATACAGTGAAATTATCTACAAATATATACAAAGACCAACCAAACCAAAGGGACAAAGCAATAATCAAAGTCAATTGGAGGCAAAAAGTCAAACCAGAATACACAACCAAATGTCAAAATGCCAAAATCACAACCTCTTTCATCTTTCGCGCGTCTCTCTCCAGTCGCGTTAGTCGATGACGTCACTCAGGGCGGAAGCGGCCGTGTGTAAGGTCAGGTAGCTGCCGATGTCACAAAACCTGGAGTGGGGTCTGGATCGGCGCGCGACCAGGACATGATACACACACGCGGCGCAACGGAGCATTTATACAAAGCATAATATTTTTTTTATTATTTTATCATTTTCATTCATTTATTTTTTACTCAGTAGCGAATATGATTTAAAATGTAGCGAATTACAATACTTCAAACAAAACGTACTTAAGTAAAAGTAAAATTACAGATTTTTAAAACTACTTTAAAAAGTAGAAATACACAAAAAAGCTACTCAATTACAGTAACGCGAGTAAATGTAATTCGTTACTTTCCACCTCTGTAGAGGAGACATTACATGCACTGACCAGGGCACGCTGGTTTTCCAATTTGGCCAGTGGATACAACCAGGTTCCTGTCACCGAGGGGGACAAACACAAAACTGCGTTCTGTACTCCATTCGGGCTATTCGAATGGAATCGGATGCCGTTTGGCCTTTGTAATGCTCTGAGCACTTTCCAGCGTTTAATGGAGAGGTTGTTCGGTGACCAGCGGCATCAGTCTTTGTTGTTGTATTTGGACGATATTGTGGTGTTCTCCTCCTCAGTGACTCAACATCTGGAATGGTTGGAGTTAGTCTTAGGTACATTGAAGCGGGAGGGCCTTAAAGCAATGCTGGAAAAGTGTGCATTCTTTACACAGCAGGTAAAGTACCTAGGTCAGGTGGTGTCCTCTCAAGATGTTGCCACTGATCCAAGCAAGGTGGAGGTGGTAGCCAATTGGGCCTGTCCAGAAAATGTTCCCGAATTGCGTTCATTTTTGGGCTTTTCTAGTTACTATGTCGCTTTGTGGAGGGATTTGATAAGTTGGCAGTCCCTCTACATGAGCTGGTAGCTGAGTGGGTTGGAGGTAAACATAAGAAAGTGCTGGGACAACCTTTTTGCAGTGCTTGGACAGAGCAGTGTCAATGGAGTTTTGACACGTTAAAGGAGAGGCTTACAACTTCACCTATTCTGGCATATGCTGACTTTTCATTGCCATTTATTTTGGAAGTAGATGCAAGTCATCGCGGGTTGGGTGCAGTTCTTTCCCAAGAGCAAGAGGGAAAGGTTCGACCTATTGCCTTTGCCAGTCATAGTTTGCGGCCCACCGAGCGTAACCCTACCAATTACAGCTCAATGAAACTTGAATTTTTGGCTTTAAGTGGGCAATGACAGAAAAGTTTCGAGAGTATTTGTTGGGGCATAAGTGTATTGTTTTTACTGATAACAATCCCCTGAGTCACATTGCGTCAGCAAAGCTGGGAGCCACTGAACAGCGTTGCACTGCCCAACTTGCTATTTTTATTTTTACTTCCTTGCAGTTCCGGTACCGGTGCGACACGCTATTGGGGGAGAGCCAGTGTGTCAGGTGACCCAACCAGCACTTCAGGTCTTTCTGAGTCTTTCTGCAGCGGAGTTGAGAGCACTGCAAGAGTCTGATCAAGATATTGGTAAGGTTCTGGGTTTTTTGCGCCGGAAGAGTGTTCCCAGTCCGGCAGAGTGCAAATTGTTAGGTAAGGGTAGCTTAGCCATTCTCCGACAGTGGTATCGGTTGGTAGAACGTGAAGGGGTACTACATCGTCAAATTTTCCGCCCAGATGGTGGGGAGGAAATTTTTCAAGTACTCGTGGCTGCTATGCTAAAAGTGGATATCTTGAGGTGGCTCCACCAGGAAGATGGACACCAGGGGGTGGAACGCACATTGGTTCGCCAATGTTATTATTGTCCAGGTATGTCCAGAGCGGTGGCTCGCTGGTGTAAGGAGTGTGAACGTTACCAGTCTGCCAAAGATGGACAGCCTGTTGACTCCAGTTTTATGGGGCATTTAATGGCTTCTAGACCAAATGAAATCTTGGCCATTGATTTTACACTATTGGAGCCATCCAGGTCAGGTGTGGAGAATGTGCTAGTGATAACGGATGTCTTCACCAAGTACACATTGGCAGTCCCTATACGGGATCAGAGAGCCGAAACGGTGGCTCAAGTACTTATGGTGGAATGGTTCTATAAATTTGGGGTCCCAGCTCGCATACATTCCGACCAGGGCCGTAATTTTGAGTCCTTGCTTATTCAGTAGGGTTGTACTTTGTACAATGTGGAAAAGTCACATACTACACCTTATCACCCCTCGGGAAATGGTCAGTGTGAAAGGTTTAATAGGACTCTGCAAAACCTATTGTGCCCCTTGCCTCCTTCAAGCAAACAGGATTGGGCTTTATGTCTCCCACAGGTTTTGTTTAGCTACAATACGACCCCACACCAATCAACAGGTGAGTCACCTTATTATTTAATGTTCGGACAGGAGCCCCGGTTGATAGTTGACTTTCTGTTGGGTAGAGTGGAGGCAACTGTAGCAGGAAATGTGCATGAGTGGGTTATAGAGCATCAGACTCAATTGCAGGTTGCTTTTGCAGGGGCACAGGAGCACCACTGAACAACGTAAAGCGCAGTGTGACACTCATGTGCGAGATGCACCCCTGGTGGTGGGACAATTGGTCTATCTCCGGCATCTTGGGATGAGAGACCGGGCAAAGATTCAGGATTTATGGAGCTCTGTGGTGTATCAAGTGGTGAAAGCCCCTCAGGGGGGAGGATCAGTGTATTCCATTGCCCCAGTTGGTGATTTCACTAAGGTAAGCCGGGTGCTACTAGGGTTGTGTATCGAACACCGGCGCCAATACGGCACCGGTACCTATAGAACCGGTATGTACCGGACCGAAACAGAATGCGAATTTCGGTGCCTCATTTCGGTGCCACTTAAATGCCTGAACTGACGATTGAAATATTTGTTCTCTAGATTCATATATTTTTGTAGATTAATAGTTTATTAGATTAAATTAAAGAAATTAAAAGCACAAATCATCCGGAAATGAGAGACCATCCGATATGCGCGTGAATGCAGTAACTAATGTTACACAAGCTCTGACGGCAGCAGGCGGTCTACCGATAGCTTAGAATGCTAAATTAAACAACTTTCGTTAAAATGCCTAAAACTAAACAGTCGAAAGTGTGGCTGTATTTCACAAGAAAGGATTCCGACACCGCGACGTGCAGCGAATGTTTCACAGCAGTTGCGTGTAAAGAGGGAAACACGTTAAATCTAATGAAACATTCGAGGGCAGACGGAATAAAGTTAAAAGCCGAATAAATACACGGAATAAAGTTAAAAGCAGAGGGAGGCACCGTGTTTAACTGCTTGCGGACAACAGCTGGCGCTATCGGTGTGGACGGTCCCAGTCACACCAACCGTAGCAAAAAGGAGTCACCGATTATGATGACGACAGCAGACATTCCGCAGGTTAGTAGTAGGATAATGTAACGTTAATAGCAAAATGCAAATCTTGCATTCATGCTAACAAATAGACAAACGATTTGTAAAAAAACTAATGTAACATGGATTCTGTTTATAATTGTAGTTTTCCAGCTAGTACTAGTAGACACAACAGTGACCCCATTTATCATTGCAAAGAAGGCTATGCATGTCCTGTGCAGGGCAATAAGTCAGGAAAGGAGTCGTATTTTGACAGAAAAGGCAAATATGGTGAAATTTCTGCAAAAGAATTGCTAAAATTTGAAGCTTACATATTCATATATACGTTAAACTTTTAATATATTGTTCAATTTTAAGCATAAACTTTTTTGTTCAATAAAAATTCATTCTTGAGTCATCCACTATAATTTTGTGGCTTAAAAGTATCGGTTCAGGCACCGTTTTGGCACCGGTACCGTTTTCAAAGTATCGATTTGGCACCGGTATCGAAAAAAAACCCAAACGATACCCAACCCTAGGTGCTACTCGTAGAGTTGAACCTGTGCCACCGTTGGTTGAGCAGATTTCTGAACTGTCAGAGCAAGGGGACTTATGGGTTGTAGTTCCAGAGACACCTTTGGCTGGTGAGGTAGGGTTGCCTGTTGACCTAGGGCACGTAGGGTCCCCATTTAGCAATGTTGACAGCGAGTTGAGGCGACAGCCGTAGGGTTTGTCAGAGGTAAACGTAGTACCACGGCGATCTGCGAGGGCTACGGCTGGCCGACACCGTAACCTTTACCATCTCCTACGGTCTGCCAGGGGGGGTGGATAATGAACTGGCCCTATTGGAGGAAACATCGGGCGCCACATCCGCACTACTTCCGATGCAAAAACATGGGGTAGATTGTGGCAGGTTGAGGTTTCACCTACTTGTACCTAATTGGCTACTTAGTTGTTGGTTGTCCTATGGGGGGGCAGGGGGAAGATATATAGGTTTGGTGGCAGGGTAGCCTTGGTCATAGGTCCCGCCCTTGCCTTCGTGTCATCCCTGCATCATTCAGGTAGGTGGAGTGAAGCT
This sequence comes from Channallabes apus, assembly GCA_030522415.1. Classification (NCBI taxonomy): domain Eukaryota; kingdom Metazoa; phylum Chordata; class Actinopteri; order Siluriformes; family Clariidae; genus Channallabes; species Channallabes apus. The sequence goes on from CM060127.1 coordinate 12,738,237, forward strand.
AGTTGGGTTGCTTGTGGTAGACTGTAGCTCAGGGTAGTGTGTTTCTCCCTTAGTGTGACACATTAAACGAAGTGCCATTGGCTCAGAGTTATCCCTCTACAGGTAAGAGAGTTCATTGTGAGTACAGTAGTTCTCGTATTTGCCCAAATGTTTAGCTGTGTTTCTGTTTATTCAGGTTCAGAGGCCTCTTGGTTGTGCAGTTGTTTCCCAGATAGTGTGAGTTCTGTTCTCTGGCAAGTTGTGGCTTGCTTGATTGGGTTCCAAGAGATTCTACGCGCATGGTATGTATTTTATTCTGTTTGGTAAGCGTGGAGTGTCGGCTGAGCGGCCTAGATTGCAATTTGGTCATAGGCCGGTCAGCCACATTCTATGTGTAACTATTTTCTGTGCAGTGGGAGCTGCTTTGCCTGGGAGCTAACTGCTGTTAGCCAGGACATGACTACTTTGCCTGGGAGCTGACTGCTGCTGTTGCCTGGGAGCTAACTGCTGCTTTGCCTTTTGCACTGGTGTCTTTCTTTTTGGGTTGCTTTGTGTTGGAATGGTGGAGGGTTGTCCCCACCACCTTTTTTTGTTTTGTTTTGTTTGTATATATTGTAAATACCTTTTTGTTTAGTTTTGTGTATATAGTTAAATTTAAGGAAGCAGTAGCGGTTGGGCGCCATTTTGGTTTAATCCCGTTTTATCCTGGTTTTTTTTATTTAGTTAGGGAGTTAGTTTAGCCCTGTGTCTTTTGGTTTATTATTATTTTGTTGGTAGCTTAGTTACTTTTAAGGGAGGAGATAGGGCTGGGTTTTGTTTATTGTTTTGGCCTAGGCCCAACCCTGAAGCTAAGAGCTTCCTGTGTTTTGTTGTGTGTGTGTGTGTGTGTGTGTGTTTACAAAAAAAAAGAAAAAAAGAGAAATCACGTACAATTATTTTTGTATTAGTGCATTTATTTGTTACGCTCAGGGACCCTAGACTTTGGGTCATAACATCTTTTAAAACATCTTTAAGTTGTGCATTTTGTGTTGGACTTGTGTAGTTTTGGGGTGTATGTGTGTACCTGTTAGTTGTGATTTTGATTTCTTATCTTTGTTTTGTTGTTTGTCTATTGATTTACTATATTGTTGGGTTTTGTAAATTCCATCCATCCATCCATTTTCTTCCGCTTATCCGAGGTCGGGTCACGGGGGCAGCAGCTTCAGCAGGGATGCCCAGACTTCCCTCTCCATGGCCACTTCTTCCAGCTCTTCCGGGGGGATCCCAAGGCGTTCCCAGGCCAGAGGAGAGACATAGTCCCTCCAGCGTGTCCTGGGTCTTCCCCGGGGTCTCTTTCCGGTGGGGCGTGTCCGGAACACCTCACAAGGGAGGCGTCCAGGGGGCATCCTAAATAGATGCCCAAGCCACCTCATCTGGCTCCTCTCGATGCGGAGGAGCAGCGGCTCTACTCTGAGCGCCTCCCGGATGACTGAGCTTCTCACCCTATCTCTAAGGGAGAGCCCAGACACCCTGCGGAGGAAACTCATTTCGGCCGCTTGTATTCGCGATCTTGTTCTTTCGGTCACTACCCACAGCTCATGACCATAGGTGAGGGTAGGAACGTAGATTGACTGGTAAATTGAGAGCTCTGCCTTTTGGCTCAGCTCCTTCTTCACCACGACGGACCAATACAGAGCCCGCATCACTGCAGATGCTGCCCCGATCCGCCTGTCGATCTCCCGCTCCATTTTACCCACACTCGTGAACAAGACCCCGAGATACAAAACTCCTCCACTTGGGGAAGGATCTCACTCCCAACCCTGAGAGGGCACTCCACCCTTTTCCGGCTGAGGACCATGGCCTCAGATTTGGAGGTGCTGATTCTCATCCCAGCCACTTCACACTCGGCTGCGAACCGATCCAGTGAGAGCTGTAGGTCACAGGATGATGAGGCCAACAGAACAACGTCATCTGCAAAAAGCAGTGACCCAATCCTGAGCCCACCAACCTGTACCCCCTCAACGCCCTGGCTGCGCCTAGAAATCCTGTTTATAAAAATTATGAACAGGATCGGTGACAACGGGCAGCCCTTTCGGAGTCCTACTCTCACCGGAAACAGGTCCAACCGCAATGCGGACCAAGCTCCGACACCGGTTGTACAGGGACCGGACAGCCCTTAACAGGGAATCCGATATCCCATACTCCCGGAGTACCCCCCACAGGACTCCCCGAGGGACACAGTCGAATGCCTTCTCCAAGTCCACAAAGCACATGTAGACTGGTTGGGCAAACTCCCATGCCCCCTCCAGGACCCTGCTAAGGGTGTAGAGCTGGTCCACTGTTCTGCGACCTGGACGAAAACCACACTGCTCCTCTTGAATCCGAGGTTCGACTATCCGATGGACCCTCCTTTCCAGGACCCCTGAATAGACTTTACCGGGGAGGCTGAGGAGTGTGATCCCTCTGTAGTTGGAACACTCTCTCCGGTCCCCCTTCTTGAAGAGGGGGACCACCACCCCGGTTTGCCAGTCCAGAGGCACTGTCCCCGATGTCCATGCAATGTTGCAGAGACGTGTCAACCATGACAGCCCTACAACATCCAGGGCCCCGCTACCACGGAGCTTTTTGATCACTCGGCGACCTCGGCCCCAGAGATGTAAGAGTCCACCTCTATGTCCCCAGACTCTGCTTCCTCATCTGAAGGCATGTTGGTGGAATTAAGGAGGTCTTCGAAGTACTCCCCCCACCGACCCACAATGAGGTCAGCAGCGCACCATCCCCACTATACACTGTGTTGACGGTGCACTGCTTTCCCCTCCTGAGACGCCGGATGGTGGACCAGAATCTCTTCGAAGCCGTCTGGAAGTCATTCTCCATGGCCTCCCCAAACTTCTCCCATGCCCAGCTGCCTCCGGAGTGCCACCAGCCAAAAAGGCCTTTGCATCAGCTTGATGGCATCCCTCACTGCCGGTGTCCACCAACGGGTTCTTGGGTTGCCACCGCGACAGGCACCGACCACCTTACGGCCACAGCTCCGGTCGGCCGCTTTGACAATGGACCCGTGGAACATAGTCCATTCGGACTCAATGTCCCCCACCTCCCCCAGGACGTGGTTGAAGCTTTGCCGGAGGTGGGAGTTGAAGCTGGTCCTGACAGGGGACTCTGCCAGACGTTCCCAGCAGACCCTCACAATACGTTTACCCCGCCAATGAAGCCAACTCACCACCAGGTGGTGATCAGTTGACAGCTCCGCCCCTCTCTTCACCCGAGTGTTCAAGACATGTGGCCGCAAGTCTGACGACACGACCACAAAGTGGTTCATCGAACTGTGGCCTAGGGTGTCCTGGTGCCAGGTGCACATATGGACACCCTTATGCCTGAACATGGTGTTCGTTATGGACAATCAGTGACAAGCACAGAAGTCCAATAACAAAACACCGCTCTGGTTCAGATCGGGGGGGCCGTTCATCCCACTCACGCCCTTCCAGGTCTCACTGTCAATGCCCACGTGAGCATTGAAGTCCCCCAACAGAACGATGGAGTCACCAGGAGGGACGTTCTCTAGCGCCCCCTCCAGAGACCCCAAAAAGGGCGGGTACTCCAAACTGCTGTTCGGCGCATAAGCGCAAACAACAGTAAGGATCCGTCCCCCCACCCTCCGAAGGTGGAGGGAGGCCACCCTCTCGTCCACTGCGGTGAACCCCAATGTACAGGCCCCGAGCCGGGGGGCAATAAGTATGCCCACACCTGTTCGTCGCCTCTCACCGGTGGCAACTCCAGAGTAGAAGAGAGTCCAGCCCCTCTCAAGGATACTGGTTCCAGAGTCTAAGCTGTGCGTCGAGGTGAGTCCAACTATATCTAGCCGGAACTTCTCAACCTCACGCACTAGCTCAGGCTCCTTCCCCGCCAGAGGTGACATTCCACGTCCCTAGAGCCAGCTTCTGCAGCCGAGGATCAGAACGCCAAGGCCCCTGTCTTCGGCCACCGCCCAGCTCACACTGCACCCGACCTCTTTGGCCCCTCCTACAGGTGGTGAGCCCATGGGAATGGGGACCCACGTTGCCTCTTCGGGCTGTGCCCGGCCGGGCCCCATTGGTGCAGGCCCGACCACCAGGCGCTCGCCATCGGGCCCCACCTCCAGGCCTGGCTCCAGAGGAAGGCCCTGGTGACCCATGTCCGGGCGAGGGAAAACGTTTTCCAAGGGTTTTATTCATCATAAGAGGTCTTCTGAACCACTCTTTGTCTGTTCCCTCATCTAGGACCAGATTGCCATGGGTGACCGTGCCAGGGGCATGATGCCCCCGACAACATAGCTCCCAGGATCATTGGGACACGCAAACCCCTCCACCACGATAAGGTGGTGGTTCAAGGAGGGGGTTTTGTAAATTGTTTTTCTTTTTCTTATAGTTTGTTTTTAAGTGTCTTGGGTTTTTTTCTTGTTTCTTTCTTTTATAAATTGAGCTTTCCACTTGTTTATGTGTGACGTGTTTACTGACGTCATTCAGAGTGACTGATTCTACCAGGGCATCTGTGATAATACAGAGAGAATTGTATAACATACTTTTGTGGTTACAGGAGCTGAGTGTCTGAGGCGGGGTGTAGTCCTGGTGGCGGTCTCCGTTTCACGTGTGAGTGTGGGTGTGTGCGCAGGAGAGTATTTCTACACAGGTGTAAGGAATGGTGAGGTGCTGTGGAGACCTAGTTGTGCCCCTTGTTGCCCGCTGTCACGCCTCAGCTGTTGTCCTCTGAGCTCAGTCTCTTTTTGGGGATATCTCCGTCATTCTTGTATGTTGTCTATGATGTGCTTGCATGTTCTATGTTAAAGTGGAATTGCTCTTCTTTCTTTGTTTTATGTCTTGTAATAAAATTTGATTAGCTTTTATATCCGTGTCTCCTGCTGCCTCACTGAGAACGAACCTGTGCTGTTTCTAAGAACAAATATCCTCTAAATATTCCCTGGTGAAATTCCAGGGTGGCGTAATCGTTAGGTAGCACTTCTTTAAACCCTCAGTGCCCCGCCACACAGGCAACATTTTTCCAGTCTTCAACTGTCCAATTTTGGTGAGCTTGTGCAAATTGTAGCCTCTTTTTCCTATTTGTAGTAGAGATGAGTGGTACCCGGTGGGGTCTTCTGCTGTTAGAGCCCATCTGCCTCAAGGTTGTGTGTGTTGTAGCTTCACAAATGCTTTGCTGCATACCTCGGTTGTAACGAGTGGTTATTTCAGTCAAAGTTGCTCTTCTATCAGCTTGAATCTCCATTCTCCTCTGACCTCTAGCATCAACAAGGCATTTTCGCCCACAAGACTGCCGCATACTGGATGTTTTCCCTTTACACAATATCTTTGTAAAACCTAGAAATGGTTGTGCGTGAAAATGCCAGTAACTGAGCAGATTGTGAAATACTCAGACCGGCTCTGTTGGCCCAACAACCATGCCACGCTCAAAATTGCTTAAATCACCTTTCTTTCCCATTCTGACATTCAGTTTGGAGTTCAGGAGATTGTCTTGACCAGGACCACACCCCTAAATGCATTGAAGCAACTTCCATGTGATTGTTTGATTAGATAATTGCATTAATGAGAAATTGAACAGGTGTTCCTAATAATCCTTTAGTTGAGTGTAGAGTGGAATTAACTCACAGTGTAAAATTAACTCATACAGTAAAATGATTTTAGCTCATACAGTGCAGAATTAACTTATATATAGTTTTTCATTAATACATTCAGTGTGTTTTCAATTTCAATAGAATAGTTTAAGCTCATACAGAGTAGAATTAGCTCATGGGGTACAGTAGTAATACACAGTTTGTAGATTTAATTCTACAGATTTAATTTAAGTAACTCATAAAGTGTGATAGTAACTCTTATATTAAAGAATTACAGTAATTAATATAGAGTAGTTGTAACTCGATATATGATTTATTTATTAACTCTTACAGTTTAGAATTAACTCATATAGAATGTTTTTTTTATAGCTCATACAGGTAAACTCATCTCATATAGTCTGGTAGTAATACATAAAGAGATTTAATTTCATATAGTGTAATTTTAACTCAATGCAGAATTTATTTATATAGAGTGTGGAATTAATTCATACGGTGTAGATTTAACTTAAATAGAGAAATTGTAACTCATACAGTATAGAATGAACTTGTGGCATTAACTCCTTCAGTGTAGAATTTACACATACTCAATTGGAATTAAAAACAATGTGAAATGACCTCTTGCACAGTGGTGTAGTGGTTAGCACTGTCGCCTTGCACCTCCAGGGTCTTGGTTCAATTGCCGGCCAGGCTCGATTCCCGTCGCTGTGTGCATAGAGTTTGCATGTTCTCTCCGTGCTTGGTGGGTTTCCTCCGGGTATTCCGGTTTCCTCCCACAGTCCAAAGATATGCAGGTTAGGCTAATTGACATTCCCAAATTGCATATGGTGTGTGAAATGAACTCTTACAGTGTACAGCTGACTCACATAATTGAAATCAACTCCTACAGTGTTAAACAGACTTATACAGATTGGAATTCATTCATTCATATAAAGTGGCTTTAATCTTTACAGTGTAGAATTAAAATACTGTATATAAAGTAAGATTAACTCCTATAGTAGAGAATTAACTCATACAAAGTAGAATTAACTCCTGAAGTGTGGAATTAACACCTATGAATGAACCTTATTAATATGTAAATCCTCTTTAAAAAACCATATACAGTACTTACATAGGTAAGGGATTTACTGTATTGTATCTTGACCTGCTGAGATTTTCACAAAGTTATGATGTGCTCTTATATTAAGCTGTTTAAAGTTTTTGTGTATATTTCATATCACTGTGCTCATGCCAATGTCTCCCAGTATAGACTTAAAAACAAAAGAAAAAAAACAACGAAATACAGCCAGGAGCTCAGGGATCTGGTCTTTATTTACCTTCTCACCGCAGACATAAACAACAGAGTCATGAGCGGAGCAGAGCAGATCAGATTGACATTTAAGGTCTTAACACACCAGGAACGGTGCAAATAAAAGGGAACATTTTGGAGTCGAATTAGACCCACAACAGATATTCACATCAAATGTGACGCAAATATGCACAGGCTCTAAAAAGTCACACTATCAAAAAAATAATAATAATAATAATAATTTTAAAACCTGGATTCCACATCAAGTGATGTTCTTTCCACCTGCTTCACCACTCCTCACCTCACCTCACTCTCTCTCGTCTTAATCACATATCAGCTATTTCTACAGCTTTTTCACCTCCTCAACTAAAGTATGCAAGAACAGTAACTACAATGCACACATACACACTCAACATAAAGTGTACAGTATAACACGAACAAATATACTGTAGGAGCTCTCTGTTTTATCAGAACGGCACTAAGAAATGTGACTTCCGGGCAGTCAGTCAGTCAGTCAGTCAGACAGTCAGACAGACAGACAGACAGATAGATAGATATAAAATTTCAGGAGTAATGCAACTTAAATAAATTTAAAACCCAGAATCCCAGCTCTAAAACCCAGCACTACCATGTTGCTACTGTTGGGCCCTTGAGCAAGGCCCTTAACCCCCAATAATGAAATAAAAATGTAAGTCGCTCTGGATAAGGGCGTCTGCCAAGTGCTGTAAATGTAAATAGATAAATACTTTATTGATCTTTATTAAAGGAAATTCCAAACATCCAGTAGCATTGAAGACAGTAACACAAAGACAGGTTTGTAGATTTAATAGTATACTGTAGTGCACTGTACAGTACATCTTACATATAGTCAGTAGACACAGGGTAAATGTCCTTCATAATGTCCCTCCTTTTCCCGTCCTTCATGAATTTTAGATACATTACCATAAACTCTAACATTATATTTTATATAGTTTTTTATTGTACATTACTGTCAGACTGACTGATTGATTGAAAACCTACAAATTACAGTTGTGGAGATACAGTATATAAGAAGTATACACGACACAGGACTTAAAATAAATACAGGAAAGTAGTAAAAAGTACTAAGTAGGGTATAACAAAAACTCTTCGTTTAGCAGTCCATACACTCGTTTTACTTTTACTCGTTGTCTGTCATTTCTGTCCTTTTTATCATAAATACCTGCATTAGCTGGTTGAATGTTTTCTAGTGACGTTCCAACGAGCCGCATCACGATTGATCAGAGAAAAGTTTTGTTTTTTTTGCACAGTGAAAATCCGTGCTTGATGTGAAATGTTCCATTGGGAGGTTATTGGTTCGGAAAATATTATCGACATGTGAAGAAACTGCTCGGGAAGTGCGCCTCTGATGCGTAATGATTTTTGACCTGAATGTCGGCTAAGAGACAAAGTAAAATATATCTCAAGGCGAATAAACAGAATGTGAGGAGGTTAAAGCAAGCTACAAGGGTAAATTCATCAGGTTGGTTATTATTAAAAGATACAGTATGTAAACATGTACAGTATAAACAGTGGCATAGTCCACAACATCCAGAGCATTTTCAGACATTATTTACAATATTATGTTTTAATGAATATACAGTATAATAGAGAGGTCAGGATTGTGCAACATACAGCACTGTAGCATTACTTTTTTTTAGCACATCTAGGCAATTTGATGAATTGAATTTTATTTAATTTTATTCAACGATATAACTATATAAAAATGGGTACAGATACATACTGTATGATCACATAATTTTTTTATCGTTGTTTCTATGACCAGTGGAATACCAATGGAAGATGTACATTTTTGAGTTTTAATGTTTTTGTAAAATCATTTCCATATTCTAGTAGCTGTAAAATTTATGTATTTTAAAACTAATGTTAACTTTGGTTCTAACGAACATACCAGAAAACCGAAATGCACAGTTTGGTGTGTGAAACCTCCCCATGAACACACATGAAAGGATTTCTGTATAAGCGGTTGAGTCTTTTAAAAATCTTTCATTGACCAATGCTTGCTGCTGGCACGGATCCATGCCACTTATGCCTTAAGCGTAAAATAAGCACAAGTGTGCTTTATAACATTAAGAGTTAGAGGAAACAAGGATGATATAATTTTAATTCAGTCGTATTTATTTGTTGTACAAAAGCTACTTCACTCCTCACACTCATGGTGTGCAGAAAAGCATTCCCATCCACTATAATAGAAGTCCAGAAGACAAGATTGCAAAAGGCTCATTTTACATAACCACAGCCAAGGGAGAAAAAACACTGGTGTGTGAAACATAATAAAGAAACGAATACAAGTTGATCCAATTAGTGTATTCATAAAGATTAAAAAAAGATTATGGCGCTTTATAAAAGCTTAATGCAGCAAATTAATCCCTGACCAAAGCCAAATTTGTGTGATGTATTAAAAAAAAAAAAGGGGATTATGTCCAACACAATAAAAGAGCTTTTAGCATCTAACATTAACTAAATCTCTGGACACAGCGACAGAATAATAGTCACAGCTCTCCTGGTATTAAAAAGGGGATAACCTGCACTTAATAAAACCATTCAGTTCATTATGAATCAGGTGCAAAACACATTCCAGCCATCGCATGAGGACTCGCACTGGAAACGTTCCTTTAGATGGTGAGGAGGTTTTGATCTTTGTCTCAGTTTCAGTTCAGTCCTCCTCCTGGAAAACAAGCTCTAACTGAGTCGAGTGTTGCCTCTGTACAAACTGACGAGTAGTGAATTTGAAGTAATACTTTCATCCAAATCTTTCTCCACCAAGATCTGATTTAATAAATTCAAGGAAGTAAGCAGTGAGGAAAATAAAATTACATTGTTTTGAAGCAGCATTAATATGATTTTCAAAAAATATCAGAGATGGTTTGTTGAATGAAGCAACCACATTAAGAGCCATGACAGTCTGGGGGAACAAAATATTATTTCACAATTTTGTTTCCTGAGCCTTCGTAAGTATTACCTACTTGCTTCGTCATGCAAGGTTTTTCTAAACCACAAAGGACATTGCAATTTGTCCATAGTGTCCCACCTAGTGCTGAGATTAAACCCTTAATGTTGCATATTTCACAAAAGAAGAAAACAAGTCCAGGCTTTTATGTATGTTTAGATTAAGAAATTAATTTAACAACATAATTTTATGTAAATAATTAGTGTTGATTTAATTCTTGTTTAAGTGTTTAGTAAAGTCTTTAGTCTTCGTTTAATAAATCCAGTGGCTAAGCTGTTCAGTCAGCCAAGAGAACTTCATTCCATCACTTGAGTGCCAGTATGGAGAAGAGTGGTGATGAATGCTGTCCATCCCAAGTAGGAAACTGGTGTTGGCCAAGCATCTATCTTGGGTAGTTCTGTTGGCTCTTGCTCCATCAGATTGCGCCAGCGTCTGCAAAGAACATTTTTGCCAACATTGGCCCAAAATTTAAAAGGTAGTTTGGCCAATTGGTGTTCCAAAGGATGAAATTATATTGGGCCGATGCTGGCACCCAGCACTGACATCGGCCTAATATACAGTATGTGGAGTGTTCGAGTCAAACCTGGACTTGTGATGAGATTTCTGATCAGTGGAGGATGTAAAAGCGATTGACATTTACAGAAGACTTCAAGCACAGTACAGCGTTGAGACTCTTAGCCGAAGAATTACATTGGAATGGTATAAATGTTTTAAAGAAGACCGTACGTCCATGAATGACGATCCCGACCCGGGTGGCTTGGAGCTCACTGCAGTTGCTCTTGTGTACATTTAATGAGTGGTATATCTAATCCTTGACAATCGACGGATAATTTCTCAACAACTTCCAACACAAGAGGAAGTAACCCATCTGGCTGTTGGCACTGTACGCCAACACCACTTGCACATTACAGGAACTCTGCCCGGAGTTGTTTGTCACATACACTACTGACATCGATCCAAGCCATTACCAAATGTTTGGGCCATTAAAGGAGTTCCTAGGAGGCCAGAATTTCGCATGTGAAGCAGGCAGTGTAATCATGGATCTGATGTATTGAGAATACTTTCTACCTTGATGGTATCCAAGCACTAGTGAAATACTGTAGTGCATTAGTGTGGCAGAAATTAATTTCTATATACAGTAGAGACAGACAGATATAATACAGAATATACTGTATATAAATAGTGCAGGTGAGCAAATACTTTTGTAAATATAGTGTAGCTTGGGAGTTCCTGTGGTTTTCCCACTTCACATAGATTCATTGTCCCAAATGATCCCCTTAATGTTCAGGGGCAGCTTCGGTACCACCTTCAAACTAGCATTCATTATAGGAAAGCCAGTAAAAAAATCTCTCCATTTGCAAAACACGAGAACTAGGATCAGTTTGAAATGAAGACAGTCCATGATACCTACAGAGTGCACAGTAATCTTCAGATTTTGGTGGGGGTGGGGTGGGGGGGAAATGTAGAGTGCCGTTTCAGTCAAAGGGGTCACGGCCTTACCGGTTTTATCGCCACACTCAAAGAAAGATTGCCGCAATTGCAGTAATAATTGCTCGGCCTGGCTTGTAGAAAGCAAATTAAATCTAGATTGAAGTGCTATTCTCTTTTTGAAAGTCTCAGGGTCGGGTGAGGTGGCATAAAGCACACCGAGGCGTGAGATATCATCTCGTGACTCAGATAGTTTATTTTAACGTCGCCAATTTTGAAAAGATGAATGCGGGATCATCTGACCTCGGACAAAAGCCTTTAATGCCTCCCAGATGGTAGAGGAGAACAACTTCGGGCTGCAATTAACGTGAAAAAATAAATAAATACTGTGATTAGAGAGACGAGAGTGAGAGGAGTACTGGAGAGAAAGATGGAGTTAAAAACACCAGGATTTGGGAATAAGAAGTTTGTTGGAGTGGAAGAGCAGAATGGATAGGTGTCTATAGTGAGAGATGAGAAAATATAGCACATGAGCATGATTTAAAAGGAAGAGTTTATGAGTAGAAATTGGAGCTGATCGAGGAATATAAGACTATAAGATGAGTTCTGGGGAAAAATCCAATGTGACATGCATGCTGTCCTGAAGTACCTGGAATATGCCTCACTTTCCACTCGTCTCTTCAGGAACGTGTGGATTGTTAAAACTAGGATGAACACAGTTAATGTTTCTCTCACATAACAAGATTTTTGGTTAGTAATTATCTTTTTAAATTAAATTTTATTTCCATTCATTTTCTTAATTTTAATCCCATGACTTTTTATATTGCTTTTAATTATTGGATTTTTTAAAATATATTTTTAACTGCTTTTTATTAAACTTATATTTTAATTCATTGTATCTTTTCTTTCTACTGCATCTGTTTGTTTTTATTTCCTCTGACTAACTTTTGTTTCTTTTCTTTACTTTGAGCGCTATTTCAAATATGCATGGAGTATTACATAAATAAAGATTATTATCTCCTATTTTTGTGTTGATTTTTTTTTGTAAGTTAATTTAGATGATAAACCCGAGATCATTGCAGTTTGGTCTATAATTTCTCACTAATAAAATCTGTGTATGGTATACACAGCCTGAAACGCTACAGTATCTTAAGAGTGTAATGATAGTATCCCAGATTGTTCTGCCTCAACCCAGGAAGAAAAGTGAGCACATTTATTGATCCGGATTGCAACTCCCCTAGATTTACTTTGTAATTTCGGCTAGAGCACCTGGTCCACCGATCGCCTGCAGAAAATCAGTACAGGCGTGCAGTCCCTCGAGGTGAGGAGAGATGTTGTTTCTTTTAACCGGCCAGTTTAATCCTTTGACACTCCAGCTGGCAGAGTTACCAAACTTTCAAAGGAGGGCAGAGGGAAGAGAAAATAGTTTAATGATTATGTTCTTTGGAGCCAGAAAGGATTTAGCAGAGGCTGGTTTTATTGGGTAAAGAAAAAGGAGAAGGAGAAAGAAAAAAAAAGATGCTTACAGGGGAAGGCTACTCAAGAACTAGCCATGGTTCGAGGACAGGCAGACTTTTATTAGGCGTGCACGTTGGCAACCTTTGCCTTGGATGATCGAATAAACTTGAGTTTAAAATTGAGTGGAAAATTGTGTACACTTAATTGGTTTTGTCAAAAAGAGTTCCTTTAAGAGCAACATATCCACAAAAAAACAACATAAAAATATGATCCAGTAGCTCTCTTTCTCTCTTGTAGAAAATGAAAATCAATGTCAGTCTTGAACAAAAACTAGGTTTACAGTACATTTCATTCATTCATTCATTCATTCATTCATTTATCTTTTAATTAACAAATGAGTTGTGGTGGGTAATGGGTCTATTAACAGTGTTGCCTTGTTTTTCCAGTAATTGCAGAATTAAACTTGAAGTGGGCGTGGCCTAAATTGACAGAGTTTTTTTTTCGAGCTCATCAGGAGACCCTAACACGGAGAACACATGGACTCCACAAAATTAAACCCTTGACCCTTGAGTTGTGAGGCCACAGTGCCAACCACTACACCACTGTGCCACTTTGAAATCTGAAAGTTAGAAATGCATGCAAGCTACCATCACCTTGCTTCTCGGACATAGCCTTAGAAATTGTTTTTTTTAACTGTAATTAAAACAATAATAATAATAACTTAAAAAAAAAAATTATACAGTGTGAAAGTGTTTGTGCTTGTGGACTGACAGCTTGTCCTGTGCCCCGAGTCCCCTGGGAGAAGCCTGAGTGTAAGAGAGAGATTACTTGAAATCTTCCTCTCAATCATCACCTGGTATAAACATTATCCACTTCAATAAAAATGTTCCTGCTTGTCTTCATCCTGACAGATAATACTTATAAAGCAGGCTGTTCAAACCGACATTTGTTCCTTAGTATTCATCCCAAATCTAACGTCCTCGAGTGACAGGTTGTTGTGAAGAGCGTTAGCACGGCACCAGGGGTCTCTATAAATAAGCGGAGCTTAGCTTCCATTACACTTTGTGTCCTTGTTGTGATTACGGTGGCTTTGGCCTGTCACACACCCGGGCTCATCCGGCACTCGGCCCCTTGAAGCACGCTAATAGCTCTCTTTTAGGGATTTGTGCGACGCAGTGGAAATCCTGTGTGAAATCAGACGCAGCTACGAGAACAAAAGTGCACCGCGTTTCCGGGCACCTTGTCGTGCATTTCTACTTAACAGTTCATGGTTTAATTGTTTAAAGAGAGAGAGAGGTATAAAATATTCAGCATATACACACACATATATATATATATATATATATATATAAGGGTTGCACGGTGGTGTAGTGGTTAGCACTGTCGCCTTGCACCGCCAGGGTCTGGGTTCGATTCCCCGGCCAGGCTCGATTCCCGTCTCTGTGTGCATGGAGTTTGCATGTTCTCCCCGTGCTTGGTGGGTTTCCTCCGGGTACTCCGGTTTCCTCCCACAGTCCAAAGATATGCAGGTTAGGCTAATTGACATTCCAAATTGCCTGTAGTGTGTGAATGAGTGTGTGTATGTGAGTATGTGTGTGTGCCCTGCGATGGATTGGCACCCTGTCCAGGGTGTACCCCGCCTTGTGCTCTAAGTTTCCTGGGATAGGCTCCAGGTCCCCCGCGACCCTGTATATAAGGATAAAGCGGTACAGAAAATGAATGAATGAATGAATGAATATATATATATATAGGCCAACATGAATATGTCGTAAAATTTTTTGCCCGAAGTGTGCCCTGGCTTCTACGGCGGCGTGAAATGACAAGCTATTCCGTACACTGATTCCATCTATAAGTGACGCATGCAAGGCGATTTATGTGCGCATTCGGATTTCAACATCGCATTAAGATGCATGTGAACCTGAACCTCACTGCTCAGTGGAGAAACACATGGCGGAGCAGCGACCCATAAATTAATAAACAGACATCGCTGCAGATGTTCCTTTATCCAGCCCTGTACTGAATGTGTGTGTTTGAGTAATGCACAGATATCTGTCCAACAGTAACAACCGGATAGAAAGGAACTCTTTATCTATCACCAATTCAATGCAAAAATACCTGTAAAGAACCTGATCCGGAGAGAGTGACGATTATTAACACGTCATATTTCTGCCAGCCTCAGGACTTTTAAAAGAGCTCTGCACAAAAAAGCTAACTTTTTATTATGTTAAAAAATGTTTATGCATCAGGCAGTAGGACGGGGAGCTGAAATGGAAGCTATTTGTGGTGTGAAAACAATATAAACTCCAAAATACTAAACTGATTAAGGAACTAATGCATCTAGGTTCAAAACATCAGGATAAAGCGGCGATTATGATGCATTCGTGGCTCCTGCAGTGGAAAAACACAAAGATGAAAACCTTGTCCCAGAACTGACAAGTCCGGTAAAAAATTAGTGGTAATTAATTAGGTTTAGCCAGCATGGCCACTTTTCTTGCTTCTGCGTGTTTACGAGCTAACTAACTAGCTATCACACATCTTATAATTGAGTATTCATTTGGTTAACCCCTATGGGGACAATGTTGGCACCCAGTATTGACATTAGCCTAATATATGTGGGTATGTACAGTATGTATATGTAATCAGGTGAGTGAAGAAGTAAAAGCAATTGACATTTACAGAAGACTTCAAACACAGTATGGTGATGAGACTCTTAAGCTCTATTCCCTACAGGATTTGTATTATCTGGGGACCTCTTGTGATTTGCAACAATTTCGGAGGTTGTCTGCAGTGTTGGGTGTAACCATTCGCCCACATTTAAGTGCTCAGTTCTTCAGTTATTTTTTCAAAAATGTAATCCATTATTTAGACGATTTATGTAATCCGTGAGCCAGACCCCAGTGAAAAAAAATGCACTTTAGTGTATTACAAATATATTGAAATCCTCGATAATACACTGCTAATATACTAACAAAAAGTTGTACCATCAGTTAATATATAAAAAGTATACTAACATCATGCTTTTACCAAATTTTGGAATTAAACTTTAAATATACTTAAAAATAATTGTATTATAGTACACGTTCCAAAGATATATTATTTGAAAATATACTTTAAGTGAAAGGCTGGTCTAATTTCCAAAGTATACTTATTTAAACTTGTTTTTCAATATATTTTTGGTATATTTTTTAAAAATATGCTCGAAATAATCATTGTACAAATGTACAGAAAGTATATATTAGAATACAAATTTTAATATACGGTAGTCTCAGTATATTATCAGTTAAATGTAAATGTACTTATTAATATGTACTTATATTGAGTGCACTACTCTCTCGTGCGCGTGCTTTTAGACTCGTTTTTGCACGCTGAATCTCTCCCTCGCACGCGCGCGATCTCAAACTCGTTCCTGCGCGCTCAAAATCACTTTTGCCGTTCAAGATAATTTATGTTTTTACTCCTCACTCTTCTGTCCGCTCACTGTCATAAAGCTACACACAAACTGCAGCAGCGTTGTGGACTTTGCGACTATTCCAGCCAACCGGAGACTAGACTGCGCCCCACCAGCCAATCAGAGCTAGAGGCGGGCAGATTCGGACTGTCCGTTCTCTGATTGGCTCCCCAGTTCTCCACTTCTAGTTTGAATTAACGGCTGATGGTGCATCATCGCGTGCGTTAGTTTGTATCGTTATTATTTTATTTTCATCGGCATAAGGTAAATTTAACGGTTTTAAATTAAGTACATACTTTAATCTATAGTTTGTATTGTCTGTGTTGTTGATAATGTGTTATGTACTTTGCTTGTGGTATAATGGCTCCGTAGCTCTCGGCCTGTTTTCAGTCTCTGTGTAACAGAATCAACACACCAGGTTTAAACTAATACTGTACCTGTAGATTCTAATACTAATGTCTGTCTGTGTTCACACACCAGGTTATATTTTAGTTTGTGTGTTTGTAAGACAACCTGATGTTTTGTTGAGCACAAATAAACTATAGTAGTGCTTTTTTGTAACCTTGTGCAAATTAAATCTGTTGAACTCATGAATAAAATCTGCCTCATAATTACTGATGTAATGCTTTTCAAAAACATGTTATAGTGTAGAAAATGCATTTAGCATATCCTAAACACTTAATGTACTGGTAACACATTTGCAGTACAGTATTGTGGGCGAGGCTGCGGTTTGCGACCGTCATGCCTTGCGGGAGGTGTTCTTTTTGTGTTCACCCTGTTTGGGACGTGTGTTTAGGTTAGTGGCTTCGGCCAAGTTTGAGTATGTGTACATGTGTGCTATCTCTATGTGTGTATGTGCTGCATTCTGCTACCGGTCTCCAGTTCTAGCTAATAGCTGAATATTTGTGTGCGCGCGTGCTGGTTAAATAAACTTCTCCCAGTCATTACATTGGGTAGCCACCAAACTCACTCGTCCTCCAAGATCCCTGCTGGCGTCGAAAAACGCTACAGTATTATAGAAGGTTGTGTGTACTCTATGATACAATAAAGTATATTTGTATTAACCACAAAGTGTACTTTTATAGTATTTGTAAGTGTCTAGAAGTATAACAGCATGCTACTGCTGCAATAAGAATATACTCATAGTATATTAATCATGTATTTGTAATACAGTAAAAATAGCTGTAATGTACTTATAATACATTAAATATATACATAAATTGTATTAATAATACTGTCAGGTATGTACGTTAGTACACACACAGCCATATACTTTAAGTGTACTAAAGTATACTTATAGTTGTTCCACTTTAGCACACAAAAGTACTGTATACTTAATACACTTAAAATTGTGCTTTTGTACAATTTAATTACAACTTAAATACACTTAGTTCAAAATTAGTTGTTCCAAAATAGCAAACTTCAAGTACAGTATACTAGTCATTAGTCTGGAGCAAGTACATTTAAGTATGCTTTGGCACGCTAGGATTTAATATACTTAGCATACTTTTTTTTTTACTTGGGGACAGCAGTTGTTCCCAATCTGTTAGTGTATGTGTGAAATTCGTCCTACAAGCCCCGCCCCCGATAACCTGCCCCCCTCTGTTATTCCTGCTGTTATACCCCTATCTTACATATGAGGTTTGACTATGCGAGGGCCAACGCGCGGAAAGATGTAAACCTAATCACAGAGCCAAAACTCGCAGTGAATCATGATGAACCGTGAACTGTGCAACCGGGGTATTATTACTGTAGTTAACAGATTATGGGCCAAACTTCGCTGAGTGATGATGGTAGAATAATTATAAAGGTCTTGACTAAAACAACATGCATGAGGAATCACAAAGGAGTTTTCATTTTCTGCAATGGAAAAGGACTCTAACAAGTTACTTTTATCAGAAAGTAACGCAATAATGTAACTGATTACTTTTCAATGACAGTAATTTTGTAATGTAATTAGTTACTTTAAAAAGTAACGTCCCCCAACACTGATTGTCTGTGATCTTAATCCCGTGTGAATTTGTAGAATAAAAATGACCTACCATATTCCGCCGAACACTGAGGTCCTGTGATAATATTAGTCCTGTGGTTTAGCCGCAGTAAACATCTCTTTAAAGAAGGCAGTATGTCGGTAAATGAGAATCCCGGCTGAGGTGGCTCGGAGCTGTGCAGTCGTGAACTTTTTGAATATTCAGCGACTGGTACGACCGAGGCGGCACGGTGTTGTAGTGTCGCCTTGTACCACTAGAGTCTGAGTTCGATTCCAGTCCAGGCTCGATTCCCGTCTCTGTGTGCATGGAGTTTGCATGTTCTCCCCGTGCTTGGTGGGTTTCCTCTGGGTACTCTGATTTCCTCCCACAGTCCAAATATATGCAGGTTAGGCTAACTGGTTTAGTATAGGCTAAATTCCCACATAGCCTGTAGTGTGTATGTGTGCGATGGATTGGCACTCTGTCCAGGGTGTCCCCTGCCTCATGCCCTAAGTATCCTGGAATAGGCTTCAGGTCCCCGCGACCCTGAATACAGGATAAAGCGGTATAGAAGATGAGTGAGTGAGTGGAACACTCGATCCCTATAAATCAACGGAAACCTTTTCACCACTGTGCAGAATAGATGCATTTGTCTGTGGGAACTGTACACCCAATCGTTCACCAACACCACTTGCACATTACAGGAACTCGGCTGCGAGTTATTGCCACATACCACATACTGTACAGTCCTGACCTCGCGTCAAGCCATTTCCACAGATTTGTGCCATTACAGGGGTTCCTGGGAGGCCAGCATTTTAGACGTGACACAGGCAGTCCAATCATGACTCCGGTATACTGAGAAAACTCAAATTCAAATTTTATTTGTCACATACACAGTCATACACAGTCATACACAGTACGATATGTAGTGAAATGCTTACACGACTGCCTGTGACCTTAAAATTTTTAAAAACAATTTACAAGAAGTAAGAGGATTGGAAAAATTTTCTACCTTGAGGGTATGCAAGCCATAGTGAAACTCTTGGATAAGTGCATTAGTGTAGCAGGGGATCATATAGAGAAATAAAGGAGAATTAAAGTTTTTACTTTCATAACTGTACTGTATACTGTTATTCTGCACAATAAAACGTCCCGGTTTGACTTGAATGCTTCTTGTAAAAACAATAATAGGATCAGTATTGGGTGGGGAGGTCAAGGGGTTGCTCAGGGCCACGAAATGTTCAGAAATATGTGTGTATGTACTAGAGAGAATGTACAGTTGTGGATTTTTGATAACAGTCCAATGAGCAGTCTTGGAAATGTCAAGCTATCTAAAACATTAGGTCAACTTGAGATATATTTTGTGCATTTGGCATACGATTTATCTGAAATGAAATACGAGTGAGGGAGAAATATATCTATACTGCTAAGCTCTACTTTGCCATTTCCTTTCTGTACGTTATACAGTATAAAACACATCGACACACACAGTACATAAACCCCCCCAAGCCTTGCCGTTAATGTTTGCGTAAGTTCTACACCTTTCATTCTTGACTTCGCCTTATTGTTCAGTGCTTTACCTGTGAATGACCCAGCACATGGATTCACACTATTTCCTGGAGTTTCATTTGTTAAACAGGCACACAAGTTTCAGCAACCGTAAAACAAAATCCTCCATGCTCATTAAAATCTTTCCTTTGGAATACAGCATGTCTACCATTAGTGCCTACAGTATGATGACGGCTACACAGCTGTGACTTACATAACTGTCTGAATTTGTGTTCAGCACAAAGTTGGGAAAGAAAGTGGGATAAAACATACAAAACAATGCAATTCAAGCACTCCAACATCCGATTCATCTCATATAGACAGTGTATGGCTAAAGGATTTCAATCACCAAAGAGATCTGCACTGTCTAGTCGTAAATATAGCCAAGTTTATTAGACTCACTACGTTTAATCTCAGCTTTGTGCTATTGTGTAAAATATTCTGGTCGCAAGTTTCAGAATATCAAAAGATGCAATCTCGGTATTAGAGACCTGCACTCCCGCGGGAAAAATTTGATGGGTGAATTCAGGTGCGGGCGGGAAGGTCCTCATGTATGTGTGGGATGCGGGAGAATAACATTAATCGCGGGACTCCCGCAAAATGGAATTATCTTAAAATTTATTTATTTTTAAACAAATACTGTATCATTTATCTACCCAGTAGCTGTTCTATACTCAATTGCTCCCCGCCCCCCGCTCAGCGCCACGGTACATACCCCCCCCCGCCCACTCATACCCCCCAGTCCAACCCCCTATCCCCCCCCCCGCTCAGTGCCACGCTACCCCCCAGTCCCACCCCCGCCCTGGTCAGCGCCACTTCCCTAAAAATATATTAAATAAATAAAACTACTTACATGTTTACGTGCGGGATTTTTGCGGGCAGGAGCGGGTCAAAACTTGAATACTGTGGGCGGGAGCGGGAGAAAATAATATATATTTTTGCGGGAGCGGGCGGGAGCGGGACAGAATGTTGCGGGAGCCGGCGGGAGCGGGACGGAAAAATCCATCCCGCGCAGGTCTCTACTCGGTATTGCGAATAAGGATTTATTTAGGAAGATAAAACAAAGCAAGCAATACAATGCAAGATGAGCGAAATAAAAAAATTTTTTTTACTTGATAAACGAGCAAGGTCTTGAAAAAAAGAGTTGTACACATGTGATTTGTCTGCTGAGCGTCACGTGATTACAACTGAGTTCTTCTTTTTCTCGATCGCACTGAGGGATTGTGGGTAATCATCTCCCAAGCTCAGTCTCAGTGCACGTGCGTCACTCTTATAGTCAACAACCATGCGCACATGTGATGAAAAAGGTTAAAAAGCCTGATGCAGTGTGTGAGATGAATGCGAAAACGCAATGTCACATTTCTGTGAAATCTTCAACAGGAGGCAAGAGTTAGGGCCTCCGAGTGGCGCAGTGGTAAAGTGCTCGCCCTATCGTCCGGAGAGCGCTGGTTCGGTTCCTGGGTGACGCTGTAACTTCTAGAGAGAGCTCATTGGCCGAGCTCTCTCAGAGGGGAGGGATGAGAGGTACTTAGTGCTCCCAATCAAAAAGATTCGGAGGAAACACGTGATAGTCTTCGGCCCTCCCGACTGAGTGGTAGTAGTAGCCTTAATGTGGGAGTCTTCTAGTGACGGGGAGGAATTGGACACGACTACATTAGGGAGAAAATCGGGAAAAAATCCAAAATAATAATAATGATAATTTAAAAAAAGGAGGCAAGTGTTATTAGAGACATTCCTTGTTAAAGTCGCACAAACCAACAGAAAAGAGGTGGAAGAGGAGGGGCAACTGTGTAGGACGACTTTCACACGCTTTCGGAACGAATTATGCTCGCGATCCAAGGTTTATAATGTTGCCAGATTTTTAAGAAGGTCTATGGGGTCCAATGTAACCAAAGGGTAACCTCCGGTTCTAAAAAAAAATAAAATAAAATAAAGTCTGTGCAAAAATGTGCAGTTTTAATGGCTCCAGAAGCGAGTCAATCCAAATAAACCCCATATTTAAATGTCCAGATTTAAAGTGGAAATAAACATGTTTACAGCCTGGTACAAAAAAAAAAAAAAAGTTTTGGTCTCCATAGCTAGATTTTTCATGTACTGTATAACAACTATGAAGGGAGGTGTTTTTTTTTTTGTAACTCAATTAAAAAAGACATTAAGCCATAAAATTGTGCATACTTTTAGGCAAGGGTGATTTGTACTGTGCATTGCGTTGCAGGTTTTAAACCACTAGCTGGAATTGTTCGAATAATGTGTAGGGTATGGATGACAGAGTTCAATCATATGCAAAGTAAGTAACATTAGTATATAAACTAATGTTGGACACCATAGTATTTTAGCTAGGCTAAAGCTAAGATATCCATCTTTGCAGTAACTGAGGTAAGTTGGCGTTCTCCAACCAACAACAAGGCTCTGTTTGTTCTGCCCCTGTGGTCGATTTATGGATTAACCGGGGTTTAGGTGGAGTCAGTTCCTGCCAAGATGGCGACCAAAGCTCCCACAGTTTCAACTTCAAAAACCGCTCTGCAGAAAACCTATGAGAAATGTCACTTAGGGTTTATCCGGTCACTTTTATACAGTCTGTGATCGGAATACAACACATCTAAGGCAATTAGTGGCGAGTAAATGAGACAATCTCTGGTATTTGATGACTAAGTGTGGGAAAGGGCCAGTGGGATGCCTTTTCCTGTAAAGGTAAGCACTTGTTGTTTATTAACAATACTACCAGAGTCTTTAACAAATCCTAGGAGTCTGGCGTGCGAAACGGTCTACTAATAGACGCCCAGTAGAGAAGCTTTCAAAATTCCACCTCAGGATCCAAGCCTGTAGATATGACTTGAAATCAACACACTCACCAAATGTAGGTGCGATCTGGCACGCAAAGTTAATTTACCCGTGGGTTTGGCAGGCAATCTGTATATCTTGAATTTTATTCTATTTGGAGTACAAATGCATTTTCTCGGTCTGTGTCATAGCTTAATATGCAAATTGCGATTCTTTTTTGGGGGGGTTTAACCTCAAGAAGAATTGATACGGAAAAGACTAACTAGAAAAAACTTCGGTGCCAAATAAATTAAGTCAAAACACTACAACATGAACAAAAGGGAATGAATATATTTTTTATGGATATGTAGTTTTGGCTTAACTCATCTAACTCATCTACAAAACAGTATGTGTAGTTATTTGTAACAATTTGAAGAAATAATTGGTTAATCAGGGGCAGCTCTTAGGATAAGTAAAACAAATTCCTCTCATCTTCTATAACCGTTAATGAGGGTTGAAGGGGGCCTGGAGCTCATCTTGTGTCTTAGGGCACAAGGTGGGGTACATCCTGAACAGGGTGCCAATCTTGGGACACACACACAAACCCACATCCACCCTACGGGCAATTTGAGAATGCCAATCAGACTAACCTGCATTTCTTTGGAATGTGAAGGAAACCCGAGAACCCAGAGGAAACCCATAAAGCACAGGGAGAACATGCAAACTCCATGCACACAGACCCGAGGCAGGAATCAAACCCAGAACCTGGAGGTGCAAGGCGACCATGCCTACCTCTAAGACACCGTTCCGCCACAAAAAACAAATTGCATAATCAGAAGAAATAAAAGAAACAAAAATGCATCTGAAAAAATGAAGTAAATTAGAGATTAAAGAAATAGTTTTTTTTTTTTTTACTAGAAATTGTCCTTGCTTGCCTGTGCAACGTCTTTCTTTTTTGTCTTTTTCCATAATTTTTTCTCATTTCGATTACTAGTATTTTCTTGTGAATTTTATTTCTTGTGTATCCTTGGTACAAATTAACCTCCACAATGTCCTAAGATTTCCCACCCGCCTCTTTTTCTTTCACTTAAAACAAATATTCCAAAACAAGCAAAAATCTACTCAGCATAAACTCCTCTGTCCTAAAAGCTTCTTGTGTCCGTAAAAAAATTGACTGATCCTGCTGAAGTGCTTCTACTGAAGACACCTCTTACAGAAGATTTCACGTTATAAAAATCCATTAATTACGACCTTTAGATTATGGAGCTTCCACTAGAGATGCACTGATCGATCTCCCTGTGCCTGGGTTTTAGTTTAATCCTCTGTGACCGGTGAGCGGCCAATCAGCTTCTGATATAAACGATTACATGTCAATCATGCCTGAGTGACAAAAACGCATTCGCTGTCTTATCCTGAGACCATGAGTCTGAATCCCGCTGTAGCAATCTGCTCCCATTGCACATGGGTGTGATTCACTCCCACATCAATCGTATCAGTGGTACGAGCCACTCACGTGCTTGTGTGATTCGTTCCTGCTCCTAACGGTGAGCGTGCAGCAGTTCAGGAAGCTCATGTCTTGCAGGAAGCAGGTGATATACCAGGTCCTTCTCAAAAAATTAGCATATTGTGATAAAGTTCATTATTTTCTGTAATGTACTGATAAACATTAGACTTTCATATATTTTAGATTCATTACACACAACTGAAGTAGTTCAAGCCTTTTATTGTTTTAATATTGATGGTTGTGGCATACAGCTCATGAAAACCCAACATCCCTATCTCAAAAAATTAGCATATCATGATAAGGTTCTCTAAACGAGCTATTAACCTAATCATCTGAATCAACTAATTAACTCTAAACACCTGCAAAAGATTCCTGAGGCTTTTAAAAACTCCCAGCCTGGTTCATTACTCAAAACCGCAATCATGGGTGAGACTGCCGACCTGACTGCTGTCCAGAAGGCCATCATTGACACCCTCAAGCAAGAGGGTAAGACACAGAAAGAAATTTCTGAACGAATAGGCTGTTCCCAGAGTGCTGTATCAAGGCACCTCAGTGGGAAGTCTGTGGGAAGGAAAAAGTGTGGCAGAAAACGCTGCACAACGAGAAGAGGTGACCGGGCCCTGAGGAAGATTGTGGAGAAGGACCGATTCCAGACCTTGGGGGACCTGCGGAAGCAGTGGACTGAGTCTGGAGTAGAAACATCCAGAGCCACCGTGTACAGGCGTGTGCAGGAAATGGGCTACAGGTTGCAAATTTTGCATGTCATTCGGAAATCAAGGTGCCAGAGTCTGGAGGAAGACTGGGGAGAGGGAAATGCCAAAATGCCTGAAGTCCAGTGTCAAGTACCCACAGTCAGTGATGGTCTGGGGTGCCATGTCAGCTGCTGGTGTTGGTCCACTGTGTTTTATCAAGGGCAGGGTCAATGCAGCTAGCTACCAGGAGATTTTGGATCATTTCATGCTTCCATCTGCTGAAAAGCTTTATGGAGATGAAGATTTCATTTTTCAGCACGACCTGGCACCTGCTCACAGTGCCAAAACCACTGGTAAATGGTTTACTGACCATGGTATTACTGTGCTCAATTGGCCTGCCAACTCTCCTGACCTGAACCTCATAGAGAATCTGTGGGATATTGTGAAGAGAAAGTTGAGAGACACAAGACACAAGAATCTGCAAAAGGATTCCCGACCAAGTATTGAGTGCAGAACTGAACATAATTATTTGAAGGTTGACTTTTTTTGTATTCAAAACACTTTTCTTTTATTGGTCGGATGAAATATGCTAATTTTTTGAGATAGGGATTTTGGGTTTTCATGAGCTGTATGCCACAATCATCAATATTAAAACAATAAAAGCCTTGAACTACTTCAGTTGTGTGTAATGAATCTAAAATATATGAAAGTCTAATGTTTATCAGTACATTACAGAAAATAATCAACTTCATCACAATATACAAATTTTTTGAGAAGGACCTGTATAAGTGAAATATTGCTGAATCTACATGAATCTATCTATAATTTCTTAAATTAAGATTACAACTAAACAAATATATAATTATTAATTTTATTATGTTAAGGAACTTACAAGCAAAAACTTGTACTGTTTGTCGTGTTCTATTGGTAGATAATTGTGCTAGTTTTAAGGAATTTATTTCTTGAAAAAAGCTAAATTGATCTTCCATTTGGAATAAGACATTTTTCGCTTGCAATTTTAGTCTCATTTCTCTAGAAATAAGCTTAATAATTATATATTTGGTTTGTTTGCTGAAATTATAGATAGTTTAGCTAGAATAAGGCCTTGTTCACACGGGCGTTAAAATCGACCGTTTTTCTGCCGTTCGTAGCGTCCGGTGACCGTGGATGAAGCGCCGAGGGTTTTCTACACATAGGAGTCAATGACGGTGTTCACACGGGCTTTGGTGACGTGTGTTTGTCCGGCTGCGCGTTTATACGGTGTTAAAAAAAGGATTGCATGCAGATTTTTCTTGCCATTCAAATCCCAATGAACGCAAGGAAACCGCGTCTAGTTCGTTTTCTCCGCGTCCATTTTACGCTTTGGAGGACCGGATATATCCCATGATCCTACATGCTATACAGGGAAATGCGGAAAAAATGCAAAAATAAAATGCTTAAAAATTAAAACTTGCGCGGAAATGTTCGCATTTCTTCATAAACCACAAAAAACTTGCTTTAATCCGACGTTGTGCAGTCGGAGGGTGAACCCAGGAGCGGCAGCAATTTTTTTCTCTCTCTACGTCGCCGTATTATTTTAAAAAATATGTTTATATATTATATAAAAATATAATAATTTAATTAGAATTTTTAAAACAATAAGATTAATGTCTAATATAGCAAAATGGTCCATATTAAAAGAAGGCACCTCAAATAAAATGACAAGGGCTTTCATATCCAGTTCCCGACACACTGCCCCCACAGGTTAAACACACAAACTACAATTTGGGCTGCAGGCTGTCGTTAGACAGAGACAAACGAACGCCAGTGTAGAAATCAATCGAGCGGCAATACAAAACGGAACATCAACCTATAGGACGTTCTGAGCTCGTTCATTTATCCAAAAATTTAACACCTGTGTGAACAGGGCCTAAAGAATATTTAACTTGATAAAATTTTGTTTTACTGTACGTAGTGAAGCCTTCACCCTCCCCGTAATTACATTTTCAGTAAGATTTTATGTGTACAAAAATATTTTACAAAAATTATTACAAGATCTCATCTCATCTTCTATACCGCTTTATCCTTTATTCAGGACCTGAAGCCTATCCCAGAAGGCTTAGGGCACGAGGCGGGTTACACCATGGACAGGGTGCCAATCCATCGCAGGGCACACACACATACACACTCACACACCCACTAACACACCACGGGCAATTTGGCAATGCCAATTAGCCTAACCTGCATATCTTTGGACTGTGAGAGGAAACCGGAGTACCCGGAGGAAACCCACCAAGCACGGGGAGAACATGCAAACTCCATGCACACAGAGACGGGAACGAACCCGGACCCTGGAGGTGCAAGGTGACAGTGCTAACCACTACATATTTATATTATTTATTTTTATTTTATTCATTTTATTTGTACTCTGACTTAGTAACCTGGGGTCCGTTCTTCGTACGTCGCTAACTCAGTTAGCTGGATTTGATTGTTGTGGATTTGTCCTGATCTTAGATTGTTTCGTTCTTCGATGCGCTTCTCGCATTTGTTGTCATAGCAACATGTCCGTAAGCTTGAACCTGCTCGGTAGCAGGTTTATTTCACGTAAACAGGATTAAGGCTGCACTCCTGGTGAGTTATGATTGGTTGAAATGGTGAGGTCACATCTGATTGGTTAAAGAGCACGACTTACGCGGACTGACTCACGTGGGGAAAGAAAAGTATCTTGCATATATATTTATATATAATCGCTATCAAATATTATATTAGAACATAAATTCCTAGGTTTATTATTATCAAATGATATTACTATTATAATAAACCCTAGGCACGAGACAGCCGTCAAGACCATTAATACAAATTCTTGTATAATGTTAATTTTGTAACACATTTATTTTTCAGGGGTTCGTCATGAATATGCAAATAAATATTTATATATAATAAAAATGTATATTGTTATACTGAAAAATTGGATGAAACAAATTTTATTATAAAATAAACAATATAAAAGTATACATGTTTTTGAAAACATATTAATATTTCTATTTTTCCATATTCAACATATTTATTTTCATATTGCTTATTTTATTGTCTCATGTAATTTGTAATTTGTAAACCATATGCGCAAGGAATGCGCATATTATGTTCTAATATAATATTTGATAGCGATTATGTGTGTGTGGTGGTGCGGGGGGGATCCATGGCAGGGGGGCATTTCAGCGCATAACAGGTGTTACAAAAAAAATTTAGCTCGCTCTTTTGTCATTTGTTCAATCAATCAAAGGGCTTATGATCAGTGTTTCTACTGTCGATGCATATTGAAGAAATGGCAAAAGAGCGGCTCAATTTATTTTGTAACGTGTTATGCGCTGAAATGCCCCCTCCCATGGATTGCCCCCCCTACATAATCACTATTAAAGATTATATTAGAACTTTAAATTCATAGGTTAATGGTTTCCAAATTACATGAGACAATAAAATAAAATATGCAATATGAAAATAAATGTTGTATATGAAAAAAAAAAAAAATATATATATATATATATATATAGCGCAGCCTTAATCCTGTTTACATGAAATAAACCTGCAACCGAGCTAGCAAGTATATGGGGTTAGTGATGTTCCATGTAACAGAGAGTCGCGATGGGATTGCACACAACATTTAACAACTAACCTAACAGCCATGATATATATCATGTTTTTATATTTTCTTTTTAATAATAAAAACATAATAGCAATAAAACCGTCATAACCAGAAGAGCCAAGCTCCAGGTCTGCTAGCTACTTTGTATAAATTAAGAAATTAATTTATATGGCACTTTCCAGATGAAATTAAGATTAAGAACACACACACACACACACACACACACACAGGATCCTGCATTTTAAATCATTAAATAATTAAAGTAAGCAGTAAACTCTTGATTTTCTGTCTTATGTAAGTGCACATGTCTAGACGAGTTATTTGCTATTTTGTTCTTACGCTTTGTACAAGCAACAACTTTAATCAGATTGAACTCAAGGACTTCCCCGGTGCTGAATGAGCACCCATGGTGTTGAATTAATTCATGCATTATTAAATAAACACCTAAATTCTTTAAATAGGTGTATAACTGGTTACAAACGAACAGCGCGCGAGTCAATTCAACACCGTAGGCGTTAATTCAACACTGGGGATTTCGCCCTGCAGGGAAACGCGATCAGACGCATAAGGGTGACATTGGAAAACGAGTCTCTGGCTCAGGTTGTTGGGGTTTTTTTTTTCTTCTTCCATGTATAAATATTTCTGCTTCTTTTATTATTCATAATTGCTCTCGGGGATTTCGTCCTACACACTGTTCCCTGTCAATTAAGTACACATCAGTGGAGACATGCTCACCTCCTCCGGGCCTTCAGTTTTCCTCAGGAATCAAATCTCAACGGTGGACTTTTTGTAAGCTCATTAGACCCCATCCCCCTCCCCCACCAAGTAGGCTCGCGCTCCGCTGCAGCGGCGTAATTAGACACATATTCCTTTCCGTCTTCACGCCGCCGAGAAGAACGCGCTCATTCTCGTGCTGACAGGAATTATTGCAGTGGTCCATCACTGGGGAGGGAGGGAGATGAAATGGAGAAATGCATTGTGTGTATGTGTGTGGTTGACTTTTATTGCAGTGGTGTGCAAAAATAGTGTGTCTTGCCATGAATAGTCTTTAGCTTTAAATAATCGTGGGAATGACTGACTCCCATCTTCAAAATGTGCTTTAAGATATAACACAGTGAGTCAGATTACTAATAATTCCTTTGTTGTTGTTATTGATGCAAAAAACAAATCCTTTTATATATAAACGGGGAATAAAAATAGATTTCAATTCGTTCCTTGTTACTTAGTGTAATAAGAAACACATACTATGTATAAAAGATGGCTATAAATGCGCTACATTTTAAAGAAGGCCGTACGTCCGTAAGTCGTAAGTCGAGGCCGTAAGTCGAGCAGGCTCGGAGTCCTCTCACAGTTATTCTCGTGAAACATTCAGTGAGTGGAATTCCTGATCCTTGAAACATGTACATAACTTGTCACGTATATGTCTGTTGGAACTGTGCACACAATCATTCACCGACACCAGTTGCACGTTACACACAGGAACTCGGATGGACGTTGTTACCACATCTCTTGTACATTCCTGACCCCGATCCATGTCGTTAAAGGAGTTCCTGGGAGGCCGGCATTTCAGGTGTGAGCAAGCGATCATGGTTCTAGCATACTGAGAAAACGCTCTACCTCAATGGTATACAAGCATTAGTGAAGCACTAGGATAGGTGGATTAGTGTAGCAGAGGATAATATAAAGAAATAAATTGAGTTTATTTCATGGATGGAGTAGGAAACCATTTGCATTGGTCCTACCCTGGATCAGGTCTCATTTCAGTAACCAACAATTTATACATCTCAGATTGTAACTCTGAGCTCATTTTGGTTTGCTAGAGGTTTATCAGTCTCTCACTGTTGAGGGAGAAAGGATGCTGGTCCTGATGTCAGGATCAAATGGAAAGGTGAGAATAGTAGGCAATAAAAGTAGAAACAGAATCACAGTGATGCAGTAGCTATATCATACTAAGATATTACAACATCATAAATACAATACAGCAACTTCAAATTCAAAGCATCACATCAGGCTACAACTTACTGTTAGAGTCTGAAGGTACACTATGTTTAGTACATACACTAAGTTATTTCTAGTTCGGTTCATTCAGGTTTATTTATATAACGGCTTTGACAATGGTCATTGATGCAAAGCAGCTTTACAGAATCAAAGAATTATGTAAATTAGACGGAAAAGTGTGAGGAAAATGACTAAATCAGAATGATCAGATCATCCCCGATGAGCAAGCCAAGGAAAAACTCCCTGAGATGGCGTAGAAAGAAACCTTTCTAAAAGGAACCAGACTCAACAGGGAACTCATCCTCATCTGGGTGTTATCAGATAGCAGGAATTGATCTGCAGTCTTACTGTGTGTTAGACGGCTGGACGTTCGGTATAACAGGAGAGGTCATTAAGTTAATATGGAGTCCAGTTTCATTATTGGAGGCTCAGGGGCAAAACTGTGTGTAGGAATTGTAGTCCTGAGATAATGAGCGACTGCAGACAACAGCTGTCTGCATCAGCCGAGTCCAGGACCGTCTTCATGGTCAGGTGGACCTGTCCTCACCCACCTCGCCACACACATCCCAAGCAGACCTCACGGGGCCAGACTCAGCAGAGAGCCAGTTGCGTCACACTCGGAGACACCACACACATCAAAAAAAGGGCATCACACCTCAACACTGAACATGAAGTTTCTGAATATCTTCAGTCTGCTAGGAGTTTCCAGAAGGTTCGTTGTCAGTAAATTAACCTAATCTGCAGTTTGGATGTGGATGAAAGGCTAAAACATGTACTGTAGAAATGCAAATGTTCAAAACTTCATTTAACTTCATTGACTCTTACTCCAATTACATCATTAACCTACTAATGCTAAAACAGTGATGTAGTGAATAAAATTTGATCAACTTTGATTTAGCTAAATCTGAGATACGATGTCTATTTCAGGACGTTCTATCCAGGACATCTAGCCTGTTATTGCGACTTTAGCTGGCTGGAAATGTACAAGCAGGCCGTTGGTGTTAAATAACTAATTACTATGAGTTTACGTCAGAGAAATAGAACTTGTTTTATGAATTCATTTCTATCACCTGTTTTCCTTCTCTGCCCAAGTGACATATTGCACTCTGGCTACTCTAGGCCTGCCTGGGCCTGATTTTTCTTTCTTGTAATGCATAGGTTTATGTTCCATATAGCATGTGTGACAGTGATTTTAGCCATTTCGGTGTAATGTGCGGCTGTGCTGCATTACCGCGAACGTGTCCGCGCTTGCCGCCTGAATGCGAATGAGGCCGCTGAGTGCTTTTTGCGCAGCATGTCTGAATAAATGGACCCGTGTGTGAATGACTGCACAGACGGAGGCCGAGCGCCTCAACCTGCCAAACATTGAAAGAAAACAAGGAGGAAAGCAGAAGGGATTGAATGAGACACATTCACAATCGAGGGGAGAGAGAAGGAAAAAAAACAGGAAAATTACAGAAAAAGAGACAGAGCGGGGGAAGTGCAGAGGCAGGTGGTGCAGAGGAAGCGTAACGTGACATGGAGATAATTAAAAAAACATATCTTTATATATTAAAAAGGAAAAGAGCTCAGCACAGCAGGATCATTAGGACTCTGTCTATAATATATATCAACCCCCTGCCCTTGTTGCCCCGAGGGCTGAGAAACTGCTGCTCCATCTCGACCCTGTGCTCAAGAGAGGCTCGGAGAAGGGAAAAGCGAGACAGAGAGCGCGGGAGAGAGAGATAGGGAGTAATGAGAGTGAATAAGAAGTGCGAAGCGCTAGTAGCTGCTAAATGAGTCTGAACTGCAAGCAGGTCCCATCAGGCCAGGTGGCACAAGTAAATGGCATTTTTCCCCAACTGCACAAGACAAGGGTGACTCAACATGCACTTAGCGGTGGCTCCTGGAGGACCTGTGTCACCTCCTGGAACATGTAATATTAGCTGTCAGCCATCAGCTGGAAGACCATTTGCTATTATTGCTGACCGCCCCTCCCCTGCCCTTTTGCCAAGTCGCCGTGTCCTTAAACTGTGAACTGAGTGGTCACTTCAAAAGTGAAAACCATAAAAACAAACAAGAGACAAATCCATTTGATGATACACACAGACAGGGGACGGAGGAACGGAGAGTATATTATCTGCTTAGATGATCTTATAATGAGTGAAAAGCTGAGAATCTGGGACATGTTTTCTATTTAATACTGTTCAAAAGAAATCAACTAATGCTGAGAATCACATGAGATCAACAAGTTAACCAATCCAGTTCAAGTCAGGACATTGACCAACAGGAAGACAGGAGACAGTCTAACCCGAGACCATGGCACGAGCTGGAAGACCAAAGTCAAACCAAAACCAAGGTACTGTAGGTGTTTTGTAACCAAGATCTACTTAAAAACAAGTTTTTTTTCTGCCTCATTCTTTAAAAAGTCTGTCCACATAAAACGCAAGAACATGGCAAACCAACAGGTGGCGATATAAGCAACAATTGTTAAAGTCTGTTTTTTTTTTTTATTAAAATTGTGGTGCATTACCATAGGTTTTGATTGTTATAAATTTTCCTGACACAGATCATGAAGTTTGAATGCATTCCACAGTTCAGAGACTCATATGAAGTTTCTCTATGGATAACCAGAACTAGCAAAAAAAATACCAACTCGATTTAGCTCAGTGAGACTGCAGAAGCCCCAGGACATTAAGGTGAACTTTGGAATGCATTTTTATAGATTTTAATGTGTTGTGGAACTTGGTTCCTATTACTTTCATTGTACTCATGAAGAACTTGATGTGATAGTAGCTATTCTGCACCAAGACCTCGGGTACTCACATACACCTCAATTTTCCAATCCAAACTATCTCTTTAATCCATGTCGGCCAATCAGAAGTCTGAAAAAATGTTACTCCTGGTTATGTCACACTTTGACATCAAACAAAGGAGATAAAGGCAAGACACTCACTCACTTACTTATCTTCCATATTGCTTTATCCTGTATACAGGGTCGCTGGGGTCTGGAGCTTATCCCAGGAAACTCCCAGGGAACAAAGTGCAGTACACTCTGGATGGGAAGCCAATCCATCACAGGTCACACACATACAGTATACACACACTCACATGCACACTACAGCCAATTTGGAAATGCCAGTTAGTCTAATCTGTTTGTCTTTGAATTGTGGGAGGAAACCGGAGCACCCAAAGGAAATCCACCAAGCATAGGGGGAACATGCAAACTCCATGCACACATAACCTTAGGCGGGAATTGAACCTGGACCCTGCAGCTGCAAGGCAACAGTAATAACCACTAAGCCATGATTCTGCCCAAGGCAAGGCAGATAGGAAATAAAGTTTATTAAAAAGAAAAAAAAAATACTGTATGTATGCATGGACTAGGCACAAGTCCATTTTTAGACCAAAACACATGCAAGAGCTAAGAGACACAGACGGAAACTAGAACAAAGTAGGGACGAGCACAATTTAAGATTAATTCAGGGGCCAGCGGACCAAGTCTAAGGTTGTTTCAAACCCTTAGGACATGATCTAGCCGGGGCTAGGGGACCAAGTCTTTGATCTTGTTCTGATCCTAAAGTTTATTGCTGTACTTATTGTACACCTAAAAGCTTGAATATCTAATTCTAATATCTAATATCTCAAATTACTAGAACCTAATATTTGCCAACTACCAGTAGTGTTTTTAATTGAAAGCCAAGTTTAAAGATCTTTAAAAATATCAACTATATACTGTAAAAAGTACAAGCATTGTTCATAGATCCTATTGGATGGAAACGAGACCTAGTGTAGACTTTCAACTGGATTGTCCTATTAAATTGTATATATATGTGAGAAAGACAGCAGCAGTTACGTAACATGTCTCGGGTGCCTTTGAGGTTTGGTCACAAACAGACTGGAATGATGGCTTTATTGTGCCTAGAACACTTTCCAGTCTTGACAAAGAAGAAGAAATCCTAAAATGAATAATAAGAATGAGTGAGAGAGAAGGAGAGAGGGGGAAAAAAAACAAAACGATGAGGCAGGAGGCATTGTAACACACTCATTTCTTGAACTAGGGAGCACAGGTAATAACATCCATAATCAGAGCAGAACAGCACTCGGTAGCGTAGCGCGATGAGAGCTGATTGGGGCTGAAGGCATTTCTGGGAAGAGATGATTAAATGAGAACATTGTAGGATGAGGTGATAGATGGGAGGAAAAAAGAGAGGGAGAGAGAGAGAGTAAAATGTATGCATCGGGAGAGAGTAGGAAGGCTGCCGAAAGCAGGCGAGAGGGATAGACAGAACCTGAAAATCAGTAAGCGGGAGAGAGAGAGAGAGAGAGGCGGGAGTAGAGGAAGCAGAGGAATCAGACTGCAGCAACGTTAACGGGTGACACGTTCATTATCTGGGCCTGTTTGTGGAGAGGAGGCGAGCTTTGCTCGATTGAAAGGTGTGACTGTCTCCCATTACAGCTGTCCGGCTCCAGAAATACCGCCATCACACACTTCTTGCAGCCCACACACACACACACACACACACACGCTATGAACTCACATCCTGTTAGCATAAATTGTCTCTAAGCTCAGACCTAGAATGAGCATCCTACATGTTCATTGTTCTGTGTGAGGCAGGGGCGTGGCCACATCTGTGTAATAAGCCTTGCCACCCCAGTTGCCCCCCCAGTCCCAGGTTTAATGAATCCTCTTTAAACAATAATGATCTCAGTCCACTTCCATGCACTTGACTTTGTAGACGCAAGGGACAGAGCTGTAGCACTGCAGAAATGCTGTGTGTTTTGGAAAATTGGAAAGAAAAAAAAACTGAATAGGAAAATAAACCCTGAGAGGTGACATATACACACACACACACACACACACACACACACACACACACACACACACACACACACAAAATCAGTTATAAATATAATTATTGAGGCTCCTGGGTGGCTATCACTACCATGGCCTGTGTTCAAGGAACCAACCCCAACCAATTGGACTAGTCCCAGTCCCAAGCCTGGATAAATTGGTGAGGGTTGTGTCAGGTGTCAAACCTGGGTCAAATTAAATAGTACTCACACCCAATGATAGTATGTGGTGACCCCTACATATCAGCTGAAAGAGGAGAAACTTCTGAGAATTGTTGAGTGATATTTAGGTTGTTACAGTATAGGGACATGGTGGCTTAGTGGTTAGCACCGTCATCTAGCACCTCCCGGGCTCTGGGTTCGATTCCCGAGTCGGGCCTGCGAGCTTGGAGACTGCATGTTCGCCCCATGTTTGGTGGGTCTGGTTTCCTCCCACAGTCCAAATACTTGCAGATTAGGCTAATTGGCGTTCCCAAATTGCCTGTAGTGTGTGAATGTTGACCAGAGGTCCTACCGCCGTCGTAAATAATTGGAATAAATACAATGGTCACCACTGGGCCTTACAGTCCCTAGTTATGACTAGGTTGATTTACTGTATAGAATATGGATGGATGGAAACCCCATCACCGCCAAGTTTCTACTGTAGGGACCTTCAGCAAGGCCCTTAACCCTCAACTATATAACTCAAATATATGATGTCACTCTGGATAAGGGCATCTTCCAAATGGTTTAATGTAATGTAATGTAAATGTATTCATTCACGAACACAACTTGAACATTACAAGAACTAAGATGGAAGTTGGTGAGTTACAAAATCCCCCGTACAGTCCTGATCTCGCTCCAAGCCATTTCCATCAAAGGAGTTCTTGGGAGGCCAGACATGTGCCAGATAGGACAATGGCTTGGGCATACTGTACTGGGAAAACTTTCTAGTGAAACACCGGGATATAGTAAAATAAAGGCAGTTTTTACTATCAGCACTGTGTTCTGTTATCCTGCACAATCAAAAAGTCCCGATTTGCCTCGAACCAGCTACTGTATCTATGCGATTTCTGCAGTCCAACTACCCTGGCAAAACGATGTCATCAAGCGGAGACTGAAGACCCGAAATTGTTGGCGGTATGCTGCAGGGATTTGCGCCCGATATTATACAAGTGTAAATGTATCTGTCTCTCCAAGCCATATTTGACAAGCAAAATCCCTTAATACATTCTGCTGTAACACAAAGATCCATCACTGCCAAACGTCAGCGCCTTTAAGGAAATTAAAATGGTGGGGGGAAAAAAATCTCCGCTTGATATTTGATGCCTTAGCTGTGTTCATGTTGATTTTTTCATGACACTCGGATGCAATGCGCGGAATTAGGCAGTGATTGAGACGAGAAAATTAATCGCGATTAGAGTGAAATGTAATATAATATAAGGTTTGTGCGTATACAGTAAATTGCGTTTCTAAGAAAAATAATGATTAATTTGTAGTTCTTTGCAGAATAACTAGGATAAGCAGTTCTGATGCATAAATAAATAAATAATAATTCAGAATGAGCTGGTGGACAAACTCCGGATCAGCAGGTGAAGCTCAAGCAGCGCTGAGAGAAGTCTCAGGACATACAGAGACGTTGAGCGAGTAGACAGTTAGACGCAGGCGACTTCATCAGTCAGTGATGAGAGGAGACGCCGGTGTGTCAGCCTCGTCAGTGCTCCATATTAAACGAGTTTAAACACCACACCGGGGCCCGACGTTAATCTGAGGCCCAACGCATGACAGCCCGGATGTCTGCCTTCCTCACTCTCTCTCTCTCTCTCTCTCTCTCTCTCACACACTCGCACACATGCGCAGAGTTCGGAGGCCTGTCAGGCAGGTAATAGAAGAGTGCGGAGGAGATAAGAGAGTGATGGATTGGCTCCTCTTTCTCTGATTGGGATCCGGCCATGTAATACCACCTCATCTGCCGAGAAAACGAGAGCGAGAGACAGAGGGAGGGGAAAAAAAAGTCGCTTGGAAGAGTGATCTGATTTTAATTAATAAAATCGTGGCAGCTGGTGGACAGAAATGTAGAATAGCTCGGCTATTTGTGTGTGTGTGTGTCTGTGTGTCTGTGTGTATGTATATGTGTGTGTGTGTATATGTGTGTGTGAGAGAGTGTGTGTGTGTGTGTGTGTGTGTGTGTGTTTTAATTATTGTGCCCAGACTTCCTGTGATGAAATCTACCTCATAAAACGAGGACGCGTCTGAAACTTCCTCGGACGTTTCTGTTCATTTCTCCATGGAAACAAGGCTGCAAAAGGTGCTCCACCCCGGCGAAGACGCAGCCGAAAAGTGTGACGTGAGCGCAGAAGTGTTTCATACACACACATACATACACACACACACACACACACACACACACACATACAGTACATCCATCACTATGAACAGGACATGCTCTTTAATGTGAATGGTGGCCAGATGGAAAATGTGAAAATGATGCATAATTACAGAGGCTACATGTAAGGCGCATTGAAAAATTTGACCAATCTGCGATTGACCTTTCCCGTTCGTGACACTTGCTTGGATGTATGTGTGTGTGTGTGTTTATGCGTTTGTTTTAGTTTCTAACTGCGATGATTAAAAAGGGTAAAATGTGAGGGCCGGAGTTTATGTGACAGCTCATGACCTGGTCCGAGAGAGAGAGAGAGTGCTGATCTTACACACTCCACTAGGGGTCTCGTAGCAGAGACAGCCAGAGGTCACAGACAGACAGACACACACACACACACACACACACACACATATGGACAAACCCTCCTCTCTGTCTCCATCTCTCTCACTTTTTTGTTGCTCACTTCTGTGTCACTTTAGATGACGAAGAAATGAAGAGAAGAAAGAATGATTAGGACCTTAATGCTTTTTTGATAGCAATCGACTCGGCTCTTCTTTTGGAGTCGCCTTAATTAACTCACTTAAAACCGCATACATATGCAAATTATGCACATATAGTATTTGTTCTGTGTAGCCTGACTACACGGATTTATATTCTCACTGCTGCTGAGCCGTCGTTCGGACTTAGTCTTGGGAAAAGAAATAGACAGTGTGAAAAGTAACATAACAAAATGATTATGATAATAAAAGGCACAAATGAAAAGTAACGCTTTCAGGTCGTCCAAGGAGATGTTAGCTACATTTGTCTAGCACAGACGACGTAGTGTAACATTTGTTCCATTTACATTTCATGAAAAACAATGTTGTTTTTCACTGTTTTGAGAATGACTTTAAGGCCGCACTGGGGATTAGTGGTTAGCACCGTCGCCTTGCATCTGTAAGAGCCATATCGTACTTGTTATGAATTTGTTGTAGTGTTTATTTGTTTTTATTTCATGTTATTTGACCTTATTCTATTCATTAGTAAAGCATTAAGCATTAAGTTTGTTATATAAGCCATAAGCTTTAAATTGGTTAGTTAAGCATCCATTTGGTCTGTGATGTCATTCATGTTTGACTATCGCAGAAAGTTTCAGTTTACATGCGGAAGGCTACTGAAACACAAGCTTTTGACACTAAGCTAACTGTAATCAGATATATACAGCAAATGTGTTGTTATATGCGTAAGCTAATCGTAATCCAAGATCTTCGTAAGATACAGCAAATAGGTTGTTGTAAAAGTCAGAAATTTGCAAGATACAGCAACTGGTGTTGTAAGCACAGTGAATTTACTCAAGACGACTGTATGAAGTGTTGATTCTTTGATGCTGACAAAATAAACTACAAGAGACAAAGAGATCATCGGACTTCTGTTGTGTGAGTGAAACTTCAAATTAAAGATATGCGTCAAAACTAGTGAAATAATATGTCCGCATCTACAAAAGTCAAAAGCTTATCCGCAGTTTAAGTGAAGACAAATGAATGTTGAAAACGAAAGGCACCTGCTCGCCTTGAATTTCACGATGGCAAGCGGCGAAGACAACGCCGCCCATAAAGACCACGAGCAGGAGATGGCGCCTGGTAACCAGAGCCAGGAAAAGAAGCGTCACGAACTGATGGACGTCAGAGGAGGCAAGGCAAGTCAATTGACTGTAAAATCCCTCGAGATAGCGACGCTCATGAGCAATGCTTGTAATTTGAATGCTGTTGTAACTAAGTTTAAGGACTACACGGAGCTCCTAGGAGAGTTTGTTGAAAGCAACAAACTGCTAAAGTACTTAAAGGAAGAAGAATATGAATATGACCAGGGCGAGTGGTATCAGTCTAAAATGCTGAGCTGCACAGACTTCATAGCAAAGGTGGAGTCGTGGATTGCAAAGACTAACCGCCGCCTTAGAATGCTTCAAACACTTGACGATGGCACAGGTGGCGGAAGCCGAGCCATATAAAAGCGTGGTGTCGGTAGCGTTTAAAAGGTCCTCAACATCCACAGCATCCTCAGCTAGACTAAAGAAGGTGGAAATTAAAAAAGCAGCCCTGTTAGTTAAAGCAGCAGCCCTAGCAAAACGGCAGGCGATAGAACAGAAGGAAGCACAACTGAAGGCTGAGAAAGAAAGGCTGGAATTAGAAACGGCGATCACTATTGCCGACGCTGAAATGAAAGCGCATCAGGGTTACAAAGAACGACAACGTTCAGCATGAGAGAGCGCAGTCACTGCACCAAGCAGCGCACACGTTCCCAACTCGGAATACAACAGCAGATGGCAGCCCGCAAGAGAGAGCGTGGTCATTGAAACCAGTAGCGCGCACTCTCTCCCCTTCAACTTGGAAGGTAATGATCTTTATGATTATAGCGCTTCAATGAACTGTACTGAACTGCCACCACGTCACGAAGCACACCACGTTGATGTGCCCCTCAGCGTCAGACCTACTATGACAAGCACGCAGAGAGAACGCCCCATCCACGGCAATGAACACCTACGTCAGAGTTTTGATACAGCATATTCTCAAAGGCCAACGCTCTACGGGGCAGCGCATTCAGGTGTGCCGATAAGCGCAAACACACAAATGACGAACACCTTAAGGGACACTCGAGATAATGATTTCCTACGTCATGGACTTGACACAGTGCATTACCAAATGCAACGTCAGGCAGAACTCACAGAAATGCTCGCGAGGAGCCAAATGATGTCCTCCCTGCCTCAATGCGACATTCCTCCCTACTACGAGTACTACGGGACGAGAGCCAAGTTCGCCCAGCTGGTGGACTTCATAGATCAACAAGCCAGACTGTACTCCGACCCGCTCTGCGCCGACCTGGACACCATGAACAGCGATAAGAAACACCCCCCTTCCCGGTCGCACATCCCTTCAAGGACACAAACAAAAAAGGGAAGGAAAAGCCAGGGTCAGCTTTGCAACTGAGGTCAGGCAGGTTGGTAAAACTCACAAAGACTCGATTATA
The DNA here is from genome assembly GCA_030522415.1 of Channallabes apus. Classification (NCBI taxonomy): domain Eukaryota; kingdom Metazoa; phylum Chordata; class Actinopteri; order Siluriformes; family Clariidae; genus Channallabes; species Channallabes apus. The sequence continues at coordinate 12,778,700 of CM060127.1, forward strand.
ATGAAGAATGCCGGTACATTAGCCATAAAGAGGGCCATATCTTAGACGAGTGCGTAAAATTTAACGATCAGACACACAAAGACAAAGTAGAATTTCTAAAAAGGAATGGATTGTGCTTTCGATGCTTAGTTAAGGGACATTTAATTAAGGATTGTAAGAAAAAAGTCACGTGTTCTTGTGCTCAAAGCCACATCACCGCATGCTGCACATCGCAGTGCAAGACACGGCGCGGCCAGTAGCAAGCCGACAAAACTGAAACTGAAAGTGAACCGCCAGCTACATTAGGTCACGAAACAAATGCCCTCACTGGGGCTGGAGGTAATTCCATCCTCCCCATAGTACCTGTTAAAATAAAGTCCAAGAAGGGTGACAAAATGGCAGAAGTGTATGCATTTATAGACCAAGGCAGTTCTGCCACATTCTGTACAGAGTCATTAGCAAGGCGATTAAATGTACAAGGCAGAAGAGTTAAAATACTGCTGAGCACCATGAACTCCACAAAACTAGTAGAAAGTTACATGCTCAATGATTTGGCGATTAGTAGCCTGGAAGAAAACACCTTTATTGAACTTCCCAACGTGTTTACGCAAAAGAATATCCCAGCTACAGTGGAAAGTATTCCACAACAGCACGACATCGACCAGTGGCCCTACCTTAGCGATTTAAAGTTGTCCCAGATTAACGCTGGAATCGAAATTCTCATAGGAAATAAAGAGCACAAACTCCTAGAACCACGGCGAGTAATTAATAGCAGGCATGAAGGGCCATACGCAGTGCACAATGCTCTCGGATGGACTGTGAACGGGCCTCTCTGAGAACCCGACGAACCAGCGAGCGTTACAGTTAACAGAACCTCCATTGAAAGTGTAGAGCAAATGCTGATACAGCAGTTCAATCACGATTTTCCCGAACAAAATTATGATAAGGCCGAGTGGTCACAGGAAGACTATCAGTTTTTAGACCAGGGGTAGCTCAGTGGTTAAGGCATTGGACTGCGGTTCGGAAGATCCCAGGTTCAAATCCCACAACCACCAAGTTACCACTGTTGGGCCCTTGAGCAAGGCCCTTAACCCTCAACTGCTCAGATGTGTAATGAGATAAAAATGTAAGTCGCTCTGGATAAGAGTGTCTGCCAAATGCCTAAATGTAAATGTAGACTCCGTGAATAACTCTCTGCAGTTTATAAATAATCACTACCACATCGGCCTTCCACTAAAAAAGGCAGTCATTCAAATGCCAAATAACCGAAGTGCAGCTATGCAGTGCGCATTAAACCTTAAACGAAAACTTAACAGCAACAGCTCCTTTCACGAGGAGTACACAAACTTCATGAATGACATGCTTAAAAAGGGTCATGCAGTCAGGGTCCCTACACATCACGTAAACCGCAAAGACGGTCAGGTGTGGTACAGTACATACCGCATCATGGCGTCTATCATCCTCAAAAGAATAAACTGAGGGTGGTTTTTGACTGTGCTGCCAGTTATCAAGGAGTGTCACTAAATAGTGAGCTCCTGCAAGGACCAGACTTAACAAACTCACTCATCGGCGTGCTCACACGCTTTAGACAAAAAGAAATTGCCATGATGGCAGATGTAGAAGCCATGTACTATCAAGCGAGAGTCCCCGAGAAGGACACAGATCTGCTGCGCTGTCTATGGTGGCCGAACGGAGACGTGAACCAAGATTTAGTTGAGTATAAGATGGTAGTTCACTTGTTCGCCCTTAAAAACTTCGCCCTTAGAAAGACAGCGGAAGAAAACCGCAGCAACGCACCTGCTGTGGCAGTTAATACAGTACTTAAAAACTTTTACGTTGACGACTGCTTGAAGTCTGTTGCAAGCCATGATTAAGCAGTCGCCTTATACAATGATCTCACAAGCCTCTGTGCAAGTGGAGGGTTCAACCTCACTGAGTGGGTAAGCAACAGCCGTGCCCTACTCACTTCCATACCCGAAAGCGAAATGATCAAAGACATGAGAGACGTACAGTAGACTTGAGTAAATAGAAATGAAATTGCTGGACAATATGTTTTGGACTGATAGCACAACTGTTTTGAGATACATTGACAATGAAACACTTCGTTTTAAAACCTTTGTGGCCAACAGAATCGCCATTATAATAGAGTCAACCAAGACAAAGCAATGGAGGTACGTCAATACCTCAAAAAACCCAGCTGATTCTGCGTCCATGGGGGCATCCTGTGAAAGGTTTATGAAAAATGTCGACTGGATCCATGGTCCCTCCTTTCTTGAAGTAGCAGAGTGCAAATGGCCTGAGAACATTTATGACACGTCAATGTAAGAAAATGACAACGAAATTAAGCTCTCAGCTTTAGTGAACATTATGAGCACTGCAGAAAGCACATACGCAGTGAGTAAATTGATTACTTATCACTCTGATTGGCACAAGTTAAAAAGATCCGTTGCCTGGATCCTTCGCATCAGAGACATGCTCAAACGAAAAACAGAAAGGGTCAAAACACAAGTACATAGATAACCCAAAGACAGAAAATTCAATTAATTTTTTTTCAATTCAATTCAATTTTATTTATATAGCGCTTTTAACAATGGTCATTGTCTCAAAGCAGCTTCACAAAAATGAAAGAAATTTAACAAAAAAAATTAAAATAATAATAATAATAATAATAATAATAATAATAATAATAAATTAATTAATTAAATAATAATAATAAATAAATAAAATAAAATAAAAATAATAATAATTATAGAAAAGAAAATAATTGGAAGTGTGTATGTGTGAGAAAAATGTGCAGATAATAATAATGAGACGAATTAATGAAATGTCTCTGATGAGCAAGCCAAGGGTGACGGCGACGGTGGCAAGGAAAAACTCCCTGAGATGGCATTAGGAAGAAACCTTGAGAGGAACCAGACTCAACAGGGAACCCATCCTCATTTGGGCGATAACAGATAGAAATGATATAACATCTTGTGTGTTGTGCAGGTGAAAATTCAATATGACAGAAATTATTTAAATTGACATGAAGACCAGTTCAGCATAGGGACGAGTCGGTAGGTGCAGAGGGCAGATGAGGTCTGGATCACTGGAAGCACAGGAGCAGCATGTGTAGCTCCAACCATCATAAAGCTGAATCCAGCTGGAGCTGGTCCTTCTCTGGATGCCTCAGGAACCTCGCAGGGTCGGCCTTTGTCTACTGAAGCTGGCAAAATCTCCCGATGCCTCGGGATGGGTAGAGAAATACAGAACAGATGGGGAGAATTAGCGTAGTTGCCATTCGGGATAGGTGTACTGGAGTATGAGATTATGGGATGAGTTATGTGTATGCCAGATTAAAAAGATGCGTCTTGAGTCTACTTTTGAACTGAGAAACCGTGTCTGCTCCCCGAACACTGTCTGGAAGGCTATTCCAAAGCTTTGGAGCTAAATATGAAAATGCCCTACTCCCTTTTGTAGAAAATCACACGTCTCTAACAGTTCAAGACCTAACAAGAGCAGAACACGAAATCATTAAGTTCACTCAAAGACAAAATTTTATGGAAGAAATTTCCACGTTGCAAAAGGGTAAAGCAGCAGCAGAATTCAAAAAGGGAATTCCCACACAGCAAAAACGCAAGGAATCTGTAAAAAGAAACAGTTGCTTGTCCAAACTGGACCCAGTGCTACAGGATGGATTGCTGAGAGTCGGAGGACGTCTCGGCAGGTCCGCAATGCCAGAGCATGTTAAACACCCAGTCATTATACCTAAAGACTCACATATCGCAACGTTAATATTAACGAGACGTTCATGAAAAGATTGGACACAGTGGCAGAAATTACATGCTTTCAGAATTGCGGCAGAAATACTGGATTCCGACTGCTAACTCACTTGTAAGACAGTTTCTCTCCAGGTGTGTGATATGCAGAAAGTCTAGAGCTAAAATAGGTGAGCAAAAAATGTCAGAACTGCCAAGTGATAGAATAACACCAGATCACCCACCCTTTACTAACGTGGGAGTAGATTACTTCGGACCCTTCGAGGTCAAACGTGGCAAAAGTAACGTTAAAAGATATGGCGTACTTTTCACTTATCTGACAACAAGAGCCGTGCACATCGAAATTGTTAATTCGCTTGACACAGACTCTTGTGTGAATGCCATGCGACGCTTTATAAGCAATTCAATTCAATTTCAATTCAATTTTATTTATATAGCGCTTTTAACAATGGTCATTGTCTCAAAGCAGCTTCACAAAAATTGAAATAAGCAGGAGAGGTCAGGTGTCAGTTATGAGAAGTGACAATGGAACAAACTTCATAGGCGCTGAGACTGAACTGCATGAGGCTATTCAGCAATGGAATCACGAATTGAAAGCTTCCTCACTCAAAGGAACACACAGTGGACATTCAATCCACCTTCTGGATCTCACTTTGGTTGAATATGGGAAAGGGAGATCAGATCAGTTAGAAAAATCTTGAGATCAGTACTGAAAGAACAAACATTAACTGATGAGAGCCTGCATACATTTATGTGTGATGTAGAAGCGATAATGAATAACCGACCCCTTACTACTGTCTCGGAGGATCCCACAGATCTGGAATCCCTGACGCCCTGACGTTTTGGAAGCGATGGGTGCGTGAATACTTGCCCTTGCTCCAGGAACGTCAAAAATGGTTTCAAGAGAGAAAAAACCTTTCGATTGGAGACATAGTTTTAATAATTGATGAGTCTTCTCCAAGAAATTCATGGGTCATGGGAAGAATCACGAAAGTGTTTCCCGACAAAAGGGGTTTTGTGAGACGTGTGCTAGTTATAACTAAGACCAACACTCTGGAAAGACCCATCGACAAGCTGTGCCTCATATGTGAAATGGACTGTTAAATGTGTGATAATCTGTTATGAAATTTGATAAACAAATATAAACACCTGAGATAAATATTCTACATTTAAAAGATTTAAAATGTTTTTGAAGGTTAAAAATGTTTGATTTCATGGCTTTATCACAAAAAAAAAAAAACCCACAAAATTGTAATTGTCAGTCTCCATGCCTGTCAATTAGGGGCTGGAATGTAAGAGCCATATCGTACTTGTTCTGAATTTGTTGTAGTGTTTATTTGTTTTTATTTCATGTTATTTTACCTTATTCTATTCATTAGTAAAGCATTAAGCATTAAGTTTATTACATAAGCCATAAGCTTTAAATTTGTTCGTTAAGCATCCATTTTGACAATCGTAAGTTGGTCTGTGATGTCATTCTACAAATACATGACATGTATTTGTTTGACTATCGCATGATAGAGAGTTCAGTTTAGATGCGAAAGGCTACTGAAACACAAGCTTTTGACCGTAAGCTACCCGTAAGCAGATATATACAGCAAATGTGTTGTTATACGCGTAAGCTAATCATAATCCAAGATCTTCGTAAGATACAGCAAATAGGTTGTTGTAAAAGTCAGAAATTTACAAGATACAGCAACTGGTGTTGTAACCACAGTGGATTTACTCAAGACGACTGTATGAAGTGTTGATTCTTTGATGCTGACAAAATAAACTACAAGAGACAAAGAGATCATCGGACTTCTGTTGTGTGAGTGAAACTTCAAATTAAAGATACGCGTCAAAACTAGTGAAATAATATGTCCGCATCTACAGCACCTACAGGGTCCGGGTTCTATTCCCGGCCAGGTTTGATTGCCGTCTCTGTGTGCATGGAGTTTGCATGTTCTCCCCTTGTTTGGTGGGTTTCCTCCAGGTACTCCGCTTTCCTCCACAGTCCAAAGACATGCAGATGAGGCTGATTAGCATTTTCAAATTATGTGTAAATGAGCATGTGAGTGTGTGTACCTTGCAGTGGATTGGCTCCCCATCCGGGGAGTACCCAGCGTGGTGTCCCAAGTACCCTGAGCTATCCATCAGCAACCCTGTATACACAATAATGTGGTTGAAATATGAAAATATCAGAATCAATGACCCACGCAATGTTGCAAATACAATCTCAAAACAATCACACTATAACTCTTATTTGTAACATCCATTCACACAGCGTCTGACCACATCCATGATGCCTTAAGTTTCTAGCAGGGTTTAGAATTCCTGTACTGTACCTGAGGCCAAGCATCTCTTAGTGCTGTCATTTTCTTTCAGAAATATTACTATGAGCAGTGTCATGAGGTGCTTGAGGTACAGTACAACGAGTGTTGTAATCTACTGTACATGACGCTCATTCACTAGCCTCAGTAGTGTGCCCCCTAGTGGTCATTGTGGAGGTCTACAGCCGGAGAGAGTTTGTCTCACCATCGGTTTGATATTAATATAAGTTGTTTTTGCATCATCATGTAATCATCAACGTCTGGATGAACATTTCCTGCATGAACTTCAACAGCAAGTTTTGAAAACATAAAAATTCCTGTTGGATTGTGCACACGCTTTAAATGTTTTATTTTTATTTTTTATGTTTTTTTTTGTATGTTTGCTCATTTGAATACATGATTTAGTAAAACATCTGCATAAATTAGAAAAGAAATACAATGTGTGCACTCTGGGCCTCACATCGAGCTAAAGTAAAGACTAAACCACATCTTCAGGAATTTGTCAATGATTGCAGTTTTTAAATTTATTAAACAACAACATAATACCATTTGTAGTTGCATTTAATTATGTGAAACATTGACAAACAAAAAAATTCAGTTCCTCACTTATTTTACAGCACAATAATATAATCAGTTGTTGTTTTCTTTATTTTTCTCTCCAGTAGTTAATCAGACTCGTCCTTGGCCGATCTCAGATATTTCCTGGTGGAAAGGGACATCACCTTTTGCAAGCGTCTTGCATCAGATGTGTGTACAGGCAGAAGAAGGAAGCTCGAGGTAGGACGGACGCGCGCGGATTCACTCACCCAGACCAACACGTTCGTTTCCGATTTGTCACGTTCGTTGCGTAAAATAATGAGTGCAAATTGTGAGAAGGAAGCAAAACACGGTCCCGGTGTGAATCGTTGATTTGATTAACGCCCTCACTTCGGTCGATCCGCTCCTATTTTTGGTTTCAGGACTCGAATAAGCACGGTGGAGCGAATACTCTAATTAGGCTTTGCGAAGCCATAAACACGGCACTTCACTGCAGCCTAAATGCTAATGGGCACAATTAGTACTTTTATGTAAGAAAGACTGAGCCTGTCTTAAACACTGTGCATTATTAAAGCGCCGCCCCAGACGGCTGGTGCTCAGCGGTGGGCCGTTTAAGGCCTCGTTTTTGTCGTAATTGTTGTAGTTCCCACTTCCTTTTGCTCATTTCACATTCAGCAGAAACTCTAGTGCAGGACGCTCTCGGTGTTTTGCTAAAGCTGAGGCTTTTGGGGTTTAGCAGGAGGCTGGCTTCATTCTCTCTAGAAACACACACACACACACTTCTATGCTATGCTGCAACAGACCATAAAGGCAGCAAAATTAACTCTCATTTTAATGAAAAGAGAGAGAGAGAGAGAGATGAGTATGACCAAAAGGAGGAGGTTTACAAGATGTTCATTTCGCTCACATAACACAACCGTACGAGAGCTCACGCTGTGTTTACAGAGCAAGAGTCCATTCTAGGGCTGGTGTGTGTGTGTGTGTGAGTGTGCATTCACATACTTGTTGAAACAAAGCTTTAAAAAGAAAGAGAGAAAGACCCTAAATGAGGTGATGTAATGAAACATATTTTCAAACATTCCATCAACATCGTACATGGAGTCGAAATCGATCCCGCGCCTCGTCTTGGGTAATAACACGAAGCCAGCTAGCGCAATGTGTGCCTGTAGTCGTGCTCTGTTCCCCCCCAGCACTAACTCCATGCTCTGGCAATGTCCTAAAAATGAATGCCGCACTTAAATGAGAAGCAACGGAGCATCTCAAGTCACGATCGTCCTCGAATACACACGCACACGCGCACACACACACACAGTTCTCATCAAAAGCTTGTGCCAGAACTCAGCTCAGATGCTGAGCAGTTACTCAAACAGAATAATGTTACTTAATAATAAAACGGTTTTAGTGTGTTTTATACAGTAATATTGAACAAGACTTAATTAGGTGCTAACAATTTAATAAACAATTTAACAATGCTCTGGATTATTAGGACACAACCACAGTTTGTTTTGGTGTCATGGTGGTTTAGTGGTCATTGCTGTCACACCGCACCTCCAGGGTCTGGATTCGGTTCCCGCCTCGGGGTCTGTGTGTGGAGTTTGCATGTTCTCTCTGTGCTTGTTGGGTTTCCTCTGGGTACTCCAGTTTCCTCCCAAGGAGTTCACAAATTGCCCATTGTGTGGGAATGAGTGTGTGTCCTATCATGGTTTTAAAAATGGGAATAAATACAATGGTCACCACTGGCCTCCACAGTCCCTAGTTAGACTACATGGGTTCCTACAGTAGATGGATAAATGGAACCACACTCTTACTAGTATTTATATAGGCTATTCCTATAGATTATAGTATTTGCTTACTGTATTTTTATAGTAAACTCAAGTTTCAAATGCACACTCAGTTTATGCGATCAGTTTGTGGGTGGAATTAGTGTACGTTTACGTTTAAATTTGTTATTTCTATTAATGTCTTTCCGTTTGTAGAAAGACTTGTGCAGCAAAGAACTCGCTCTCACTCATTCACTATAGCGCTTATTCTCTTCAGGGTCATGGGAGGCTTGGATCCTATCCAGGGCACTCAGGGGTGCCAGGCTATTGCAGGGCAAGAGAATGCACACAGTCACACATTCATACTGTACACTCACTCACACACATACTCTGGGCAATTTGGAAAACCAATTAGCCCTAGACTTTGAACTGTCAGAGGAAACCCACCAGGCACAGAGCACTGTGAACACTCCAAACACACAGAACTGAGGAACGCAAACCCCGACCCTGAAGGTGTGAGGCCACAGTGCTAACAACAATGCCAGCATGTTGCTGCAGCACAGAACAGCACAGTTTTATTTGTATGTATGGTATATAGTATCATAATAGGAAGCATTCTTGCATAAGACGATTTTTAGCCACAAGATGTGCATTTCTTAGGAATGCAGTCAGTGCAAGCACTCACATCACAAACCTAAGCGAAAAACTGTCAGGCAAGAGTCTGGAGAGGAGCACAAGTAAATCCCATCAACGCCACGCCTTATAAATAGCTAGCTCCATGTTTTCTGTTACTCATCAAAGCGACGCAAGAAAGTCTACTTACGCAAAACACTTATGGGAGTTCAGGAGCTGCAACACAGCCTTATGGCTTCCCCCAGAGATGTTTCACAAATCACAGAGTATGTATGCATGAAAACTCATGATTGACTCTTTTCACTCAGACTTCCCCAAAGAGAAGAAAATCCAGAACGCCACTGGGATTCACACAGGCACATACTGTATGGCTCCCCTAAAAGATTCCCATAATCACCACACTACCATCATAACCCACCCCCATTACTTCCACAGAACCAGACTTTCTTGTATTTTAATGTTGTCTTGAGAAATAGTTTTTCAGCCTTCCTAAAGGACTTTTTTGCCGCTCCAGTGAGCGCCATGAACCAGTGAGAAACAGGTGCAGATGATGACATATGATCAGGTGATTAGTTATACTGGTGATGCTAAATGCTAAGCGGTTGGAACAGACTAGAGGGGAAATGAGCTGCTGAGGTTGGTACCAATTTTTACATTGTAAGCTTGTGTGCAGATCGGATGGTCCTTGCTGGGAGCACCTGAAAGACCAACAACAACATGAGTACAGTGAAGGAATGAATGTGGCAGGAAACCGGAATACCCAGAGGGAACCCACCAAGCATAGGGAGATGCAAACACACAGCCTGAGAGGCAGAAATCGAACCCTCAACCATGGAGGTTAAACACTACGCCACTGTTTATCCTTTGTTGTAACTAGAAATGGATAAAAGGTATAACATGTGCCAAATCTGACTCATCTAAGAGGATTAACTGCTTTGCAATGAGACGTTTTAAGAAAATACATTTTGGGAAAGTATCAGTAACTTTTAGCTATGTTTGCTAGCTAAATGCTACTAACTGGTATCTTTACCAATCAAGGAAGATGGAGCTAACACTGCTGCAACGTTTTGTTCTTTACCAAATATTTTAATGGAACGAATACACTAACTAACCTTAACAGTTCTCTAGCTTTAGTTATTCCCACAGATTCAGCCATTAGCAGACTTTTCTACCTGACGCCGAGCATCATTGAAAGTAAAGATGATCCGTGTTATTGATCTGAAAAGCTGAATGCTGTAGTTAATGCCAGAGTGAGACAGAGAACACGTCATTACATTTCCCCAATCGATTTGTTACATCGATAGGTTGTGTGTAAAAAGGGTGTTAGGTTCTCCCTTTACTGACTGGTACAGTAGCTGTGGTTTAACAGCTTACCTAGCAAGTAGGAAATGGTAAGGACTGAATTTAGGATCTATCTCTGGACATACTTTCCAGGCAAGCAGTCACACAGAAGTTCCTCATTTTTGTCCGAGACTTTTTATTACAATACGATTATGAAAATGTTTATAGGCATACCCTGTCTGACCTCCCATAAATTGCACGCTCTAATATGTTGTATTGATGACAGGAACTGCTCTGTAACATGGAACATCACAACATCCCGACTTTCACTGCGGTTAAGCACAATTAATGTATGAAAATGATTCCTCATGCGCCCAGAACCACTCGTTCCACATAGTGCCATGAGGGAGGTAAAACTCCATAGACGTGATAACCTGGTCATTCAGTACATTCAGGTCGTCAGATGACTTCATTTTATTGCCACATAACATTACTGACCCTAGACCAGAGCAACTGAAGCAACCCCAGATCATAATTTTATGAGGTTTGTCCCAGCTTTCTCAGGGTGCGGCCACAGGGAGGAGTCCTTTCTTGACGTCTGTTGGCTGGGCGGCTTTCCCGACTCAAACCAACGTCCGTGGCCGTTGCCTCCGTGCCTGCATTCCCCACCAATGTCACGGGTTTAATCGGGTGGCACCACAGACACATGGACACGGAGCGAGGTCTTACTGAGGAAAAATGGGGAAGGAAAATGTAAAAAAGAAGGGGAAAAAAGAAGTGAAGTGTGCATGTGCGGTTCCGGGGGCGTTGCCCAGCTGGCATGAGAGCACACGGCTGGTGAAAGGTGGTGGTGGGCACAGTGGTAGGATGGAGCATGTGGAGGAAGCGCTCCTGCATGCTCCCTGACGACGACTCCTGCTGACATGGGCCAAGACAGAGAGGAGTCCTTTCTTGACATTCACTGGCTGGTCGGCTTTCCCAGGAGGGATCATGGGCCCTAACACGAACATCCTAGTGAGAGGAGAGGCTGAGGTCCGTTAATGTTGATTATTGCCAACCGACCCAACCTATTTAGGGAGCCTCTGGAATGAGCGAGAAGCGATGGCAGGTTTAGGCCGCACGCTCATCACAGGTGCGCGACTGGAAAGTATTTATTTTTTATGTAAATTTTTCCCAAAATAGTGTATTTCTAATTAAATATTGCATTTCTTAACATTAAGATTTTTTTAACAGGATTACTACTTTTGGATAAAAGCAAGGATGGATTTTTCATAATAAATTAGAGGAAGCCAGTTGGATTTTCAGCATTAATTATAATTAAATGCTATTAAAAGGTGCTGCATTGAATTGGGAAATAATTACAAGGCAGTTACAAAAAACATTAATATAATTTATTTTAATATTAATTCAAAAATGAATATAATTTAAATATATCTTTTAACATCTGATGGTGTTGACAGAAATTCTGTAATGCATTGAAAAGTTTGTCATTTGTACAAAAATGTTACGACTGGAAGGTTGTTGCAAAACAGATATTGATAACCCACAGGAATATTGGCCAATGTGGAAGGGCCATTTAACCTAATCTGCATGTCTTTGGACTGTGGGAGGAAATCAGAGTACCCAGAGGAAAGCCGGGTACACAAAAGCTCCTCGCACACAGACCCGAAGGTGGGAACCGAACCCTCCGGCCTGATGGTGCGAAGCCACAGTGCTAACCACTACGCCACTGTTCCCTAGACATAACAGGATTTCACAGTTATATCCCTGGTGGCACAGTGGCCTGCATCTCCAGGGTCCAGGTTTGATTCCAACCTGCCACACTGACCTTCGGGTCTGTGTGCGAGGAGCTTTCGTGTTCTCCCTGTGCTTGGTGGGATTCCTTAGGATCCTTAGTCTAAAGACATGCAAAGTAGCCATATGGCCATTCCAAATTGCCTCTAGTGTGAGCATGTGTGCTTGTGAGCACTGCGATGGATTGGCCCGCCATCCAGGATGTACATGTATGCTGCCGTGTGCCCTGAGTGACCCTGTACAGGAAAAGCGCTAAATGAAGGAATGAATGAATGTATAGTTTGATACACAAACAGGTACAGTACATACTTCTTTCTTTCTGCCCATATTTTCACCAAAGGTGATTCATTAAGGGCATATAAAGCCTCTCGAGACCTGTTTGTGCTTGCTTGCTCCACTACAAAGCAGAATCAATCAGAATCTGGTATTTTTGTTCTCTGTTCTAAAAGAATACTCTCTGATGTGCCTCGAGTGTCTCCAGACTGGACAAATAAGCTGTAATTGAAACGCCGTCCATCATTTCTTTGTCTTCAAGTCAGCAAACAGTGTTAATAGGAGATGATGTGCACTCTGTTTTTCCCTGATGTTGCTAATTGGGACGGATGCATTTCAATGGCTCATTTCTTCTCCTTCTCTCTCGCTCTCCCCATTTTTATATCTTTTCCTTCTTGTTAATGGCTTTACCGGCTCATTGATGTCACAGATGTGTTTTTTTCTTTCCTTCAGCTTTTTCTTGTCATGAATTATCAATCAAAGTTTTATTCATACGGCACATTTCATACTGGTCTGGTTTCCACTTGAAGAGTGGTTTCCGGGCGAAAGATAACAGATATGTAAAATACAAAAATTGGGGAAAGCATAGAACGATGTAGTGTATTGCCGCCATGGGTTCAGCTGCACTAATCATTCTTGTCTGAGCAGAGGGAGTGATTATGGGAGATATGTCATGTCTATAGAAACAGTTCTAGTTCTAGTCCTACTGTAGATTAAAAAAAAAAAGCATTAGCGGTAGAGCAGAGGGTTAAGTGTTAGCTCCACCAAGCTGCCATTATAGGCGGATCTCTGCCTTTTACTGTCACGTGACCTTCACCTTCACTTGTGGGAGGAGTTTCTTTAGAATGACATTCACCTGCTTTAATTGACATTTTTATCAAATTATGTGATGTTCAATTAGTTACAATTAACAGCTACTGTAGCTAACCAGCATGCAGTAAATAACTCTTTTTCTTCTTTTTGTACAACACATCATTCAGACATGTACAGTACAGAGGAAAATCTTTTATAGGAAAAAAAAGAATAACATTTGAAATATTATTAAACTTTTATTCACCATTTAATATATAGTAACTATAATTCATGTGCACTTTTACAGGCATAGAACTATTGCATTGTGGGATACGGTGCACCTTAAAGACGAGTCGAGTCATGTAGTTCTCATGGCTCCGCATGACTGTAGTTTAGCTGCCACCCTTCATTCAATATCTTACCTCACCCACTTTTCTAGAGTCTCTGTTTCAAGAAGCGGGGCTAACTTCAGGGCCAGAAAAATGCTGAAAAATCCTGAAATGAAGAAATGCATTTCATATAAATAATACACTCTAAAAAATGCTGGGTTGTTTTTTCTACCCAAATGCTGGGTTGCCGCTGTTGGGTCATTTTTCTGGGTTATTTTCAGAGAGTTGGGTAGTTTTTGTGTAACCCAGCTGCTGGGTTGAAGTTTGCTTGGCTCCTCCCCCAAAGTTCACCGGTGGATTCAGCGGCTGTCACTCAGCTTCGTGTCTCTTGAGCTCCCACACCGCTGATGACGGTTCATCCTCCTCGGACATTTAAGGGGAAATGACGTTAAATACAAGGTCTGTATACACATGTTCACTCACCTAATTCACATATGACTGAAAAATTATTACTATATGTAACATTTATTACTGTTACCGTGTTAAGGTTACACACAAACTTTCCGGCTGGTCTGAGGTACTGGATGATAATTTAGCTGAGAATAGCTGCTAGCCATAAACCCCACCTGTGTATGAAAGAAACGGCTAAGATGTCTGAGCTTTTTAGCTTTCTCTGTAGAATGTTTGCAGGGTTACGAAGATGGTGAAATGATGAATGAATGCTAAACTGTTAATTGTATTGCTAGCATGACGCATGCATTTAGTTAGTTTGCTAGCATTAGCAACCACTTTAGAACTTTATTAAACTCACTGCTTGAGACAATAAAATGCTGGTGTGTTACAAAACACTGACCCTCTCACAAATATACAGACCTGCTAACCCTCCCGTTTTTCACCAGCTAGTAATTTACTCTGTGGTCAAATTTCTCCTGCGTTTCTCCCGAGTTATAACAATATTTTACACCTTTCCCCCTTTGGCAAGTATGCAAATGTATCACCAGTAATAGCATGTAAGCTAACCAGGTAGCTCTCTTTAACCAAAGTTAAATTAACTATCAGTCAGCGCGCCAACTACAGGAAAAAGTACCACAGCGGTACAGGTAACTACTAGATGAAGTATTAATATTTTGGTGATTGTAATGTACCAGTATGACACCAACTGAGACATTTTTTCGGTAATTAGCTTAAAATCAATGCAGACCACAATATCAACTAGTCTGACATAAAGAGCTGTATCCTAAAAGTCTTGCTTATTTTGCTGTTTTATTTTTGGTAGTAGCTGTCTCCATGTTTTTGTTTCTGGTTACCTATACCCTATCTTAATGGGCAGCTTTGTAATTTTTTAGTATCAATCGTATTTCACACGAAATTAATAGTCTTATTCAGTTTAATCTTTGCTATTCAACAAAATTTTAACTTTTTCATTTCTTTCTTTCTAAGGTTGGCACCAACATGGTGGAATACCTCCAGCAGGCTGAAGTGTCAAGGCCGTACCCCTACATCCTGACGTTGGGAGATAATGACCAGCGCTGCTCTCAGTAATGTTGTAATGTTGCTATGAAATAGCGAGGCCTACCTGAAAAGTCATAGACAGTGTTTGTATGTTAAAATGAGACCAGGGCTGGATAGTTTTGATCCTGCTCTGTAGAAGTTGCTTCAGCCTATTTGTTCAATTACTCCATTCTGCCCTTGTCAGTAATAGTATAGTAATGATGTCACTGTTGATTATCTGTTCTTGTGCTTTTGAAAAATAAATGTTTTTTCTAAGAACATTTAATAGGATGTTGTTTATTGCATACATGTATGTTTTTTGTAATAGACCAGTATATCAAAGTAATTTAACTGTTTAATAGACATGGGTGTTTTTTTTTTTTTTTTTTAACAGATTCACTGTAAAACATGAAAATAATAATAACCTATTTGTGAGGTAGAATTAACCCAATTCTACCTCACAAATAGACCAATTTATGTGGTAGAATTAACCCAGCATTATAGTTAAATATGACATAGCATTTGGATTGAATATTTAACCCATCTTGTTGGGTTAAACAAATAACCCATCTTGCTGGGTTAAATTAACCCAGCATTTAGTTAGTCCTATATTTACCCAGCAGCTGGGTTAAAAACAACCCAGATTGGGTTGTTTTTAACCCAGCATTTTTTAGGGTGTAATAATAATAATCAGATGAGTAGGGGATCAGTGAAATTAGAGACCTGGAAATAATTGATTTAAATTAATGAAAGAATAAAAAAACAACAAAAAAAACACAAACCGCGCCTTTAATAGCAGAAGCATTGTACCATGTTCGTCTGTATAATTTATAAGCAGCACCGATGGTTCGCTTTTTGTATGACGTTGATTGGTTGCGTGTCACCGCTGTCTGTCAGATGTGAAACAAACCACCCGGCTCAGATAACGAACGATTTGTTCTGATTATTCATGCTGATAATTGCAATGATCAGAGCCTGTGTAGCTCTCATTGTGTGTGTGTGTGTGTGTGTGTGTGTGGAGGGCTGAGACAGTGCAGGGTGGATTATGGGAGCTGTACCTGAGGGTGGGGGTGGCGTTGCTGCTCATTTGACGTAAAACGGCCCTAATTTGGGGGGTGATTGATGGTTTAATATTGCTGCCTGGAACCTCTCTGCCCCCACCCACCCAGTAAAGCTGCAGGCAGGCATGAAGCTACGGCGCAGCGTGTGTGTGTGTGTGCCTCTGTGTGTGTATTGTGTGTTCTGTCACTATCAATTTTATTGTAAAAGTGAGACAGAAAAACTAGCAGAGGATATTAAACCAAGTCTCAGAGAGGGAGAGAGAGAGAAGAAGAAGGAAAGAGAATATAAGCTGGGGTAGCTTTCATTCTGTGCAGTGTGTGTGTGTGTGTGTGTACATGTTTTGTGAAGTTTGTGTATGCATTCTGGCTTAAATACTAACTCTATTAGACATGTGCGCATGTTAGCACCGTGCCAATTATTTGTGTGTGTGTGTGTGTGTGTGAGAGAGAGAGAGAGAGAGAGAGAGAGAAATCCAACTCTACTGATTTCAGCCCGATGTCATGCGTGGCCACTAAGGCAATAGTATGATTTCAGCATTTGTCCCCGATCCTTCATAACTCTTCTGTTTTTTTCTTTTCTTAATTTTTTTAAAGTGCAGATTTGTTCAAATGTCTGAAAGTCTTAGAACCCCATTCAAATTGAATGAAATTACTTTGACATTTATACATGAAGTTTTAGTACATGAAGGAACTTAGTGCTTTGGCACTCCACAGATTTGCCAATCCGTGTTTGATCAAATTTGAGCACATGCTTCAAGAACAGGGGAAAAATCTTGACAAAAATCCATGCTTTTTTTTTTGCGAAAGAGATTTATTTATTTTATTTTATTTTTTTAAGTTTAATAGTGACCTAGAAATAGTGCAGACTTTGCTATACTGAATATTTAAAGTGTTGAATTGAGCTTTCATTCATTTGAAATGAGGGAAAAATAATTATATATGTATATAAATATATATATATATATATATATATATATATATATATATATATATATATATATATAATATAAAAAAAGTTAATGAAATAACATAAAACAAAAGGAAATAACATTAAATAAAATGAAATTAAAATAAAAGTAAATAAATAAAAAATACACCTTTTTTTTTTTACCTTTATAGGCTATTGGTGTAAAAATGACAGAGGAGTTTAGTTAAATAAGGTTTTATTTATTTGGTTCTATATTTATTTGCTTGCTTATTTTTTTGCTTACAAAACAGCATAAATATTTTAAACATATACTGCATATCAAAAGTTTGATTCTGTGGTCTTCCCTGGTTTGTATTGCTGTCTACAATGATAAAAGCGTCCAAAATATGCAATAATCTCCTTTGATATTGAGATGTATCTGCTACTTGTGCCCTGTAAAGCCTTCATAATGGCTCTAATCTGAGGTGATACTAAATGCTGTTCCCTAGCAAGGCTACACTCGATGCTGCGTGAAAACGCTATGGGAACCAGTTTGTCGCGTTGCCGGTCGTTGAAGCATGCTGTGAAAACACGCCAAAGTTTTTGGCTATATATAACCTCGACGGGGTGACGTCATCTGATTAGATGTAGGTGGAGGTTATAAAAACAGGTGAGCCGGCAACGACCTCAGATCATTTGTCTTCAGAGCCTAGTTGTGAAGCGTGCTTGTGATAAACCAGCAAAATAAGAAGGTGTTTAACTCACCGATTTGACGAGTTTAATCCCTCCGTGTGTGATAATCCATATCGGAGTGCGATCTCTACACTGCTCCGACTAGTGCTGCGCGCGCCGCGCATTCCGTGAGAAGCTGCGACCCGCCGCGCGTTCCTGGCTTAAAACTCGTGCATCTGACAGAGCTGCGGCAGACGGAGGTAAGAAAACTCCTTTCTTCCGCGTTGTCATCACGAGGATTTCTCTCTTTTTTACCGGAGATGAAAATAGCCTTAAGCACTAAAACAAGCAGTAGACGGCAGCTTCTGTCGGGTGGCCGGGGGGCGGAGCCTCAATGACGCTCTCTCTCCCCCCCACCCCCTCTCAGCTCTCTTCATATGAGTTAACCCTTTCATGGAGTAGGCTGTATTCATGCTGTGTTTTTCATGCCATCGACTTATTTGTTTATTTAAATATAGTCGATATGGAAACGCGGGATTGTATGATGACGCCCAGATAGCAGAGACGCTTCACAGGCTATCTCTCTCCTGGGACATCATCCTCCCTGGTAAGCTTATACTTCCTTTCTAGCTGTGTAGACTTTTATCTGCCCTAGAGGGAAAAGCTTTTCAGGCAGTGGGTCAGCTTGGTGCTCCACTGCACACAGGAGGTCAGACTGATTAAAAAAAAAAAAAAAAAAAAAAATATATATATATATATATATATATATATATATATATATATATATATATATATATACACGTGTGTGTATGTGTATATATATATATATATATATATATATATATATATATATACAGTATATATATATATATATATATATATATATATATATATATATATATATAGTATATATATATACAGTATATATATATATATATATATATATATATATATATATATATATGTATATACACATGTGTGTGTATAAAATAAAATAAATGGGGGTGGCCCCCCCAATAGGGAAAGGCACCCAGAATTCTTTTTTAACGAATATGTGTTCTCCCTGGCACCCCCAGGAGGTCGGTGTTTTGCTCCGCCACCACTGGTGTTCGGGCAACACCAGTCTCCAATAGGCTGTTAGTTCTTCGGTTTTTCCTGCCATGCTTCAGGATGCCGAACATCTAACATCCTCCCCCCCGTTTAACCAAGCTGCCGAAACTTTTGCCCTTTTATGAGAAACTGGCAGCGTGGAAGCTACTGCCAAGTATATCTCCTTCGGTACTAAGCACTGGAGAGAGGAACTACAGGATTCAGTTCTCACTTCACCTTCTGTGTTTTCAATGGCGTGGCCTCCACTTCCATGAAACCAGAAAGTGCGCATCTGCTGACAGGCTGCCGGGGAAGGGGGCCATGGAACATGTTCCCCCACCAGACAGTGAGTCAGGCTACTACAGTCAGTATTCTTGGTTCCCAAGAAGAACGGGGGCTGCGTCCAATATTTCAGATTCTGCGGGCTCTCCCGCTACCTGAAAATCAATGAATACAGTTCAGTTCTTGACTGTAAAGGTGATTGCTCTCAACCCTACCAAGCGATTGTTTCTGACAATCGATTTAAGGACGCTTACTTTCATACAGAAACATTGCCACAACACAGGGAGATCCTGAGGTTCGCTTTCGGGGGCGAAGCTTACCAGTATCGGGTCCTTCCATTGGTCTAGCTCACCCGCACACATACAAAATGCACGGATTTAGCCCTGGCTCTTACGGGAGTCCCAGGGCATCCGGTGGCTAGTGCTTCGACATCAGCATGTCATCCTAGCTCTTCTCTGTTCTCAGGACTGGGACCCAACGCCACGAAAGCGTGCTCTTTCCTGTGCAGAGGACAACACATTGGGTGCTATATGGGATTCGGTCGTAAGCGGGCACAGCTGTCTCCCGCTCGTATCGAACCCATTCTCAACACCCTCAAGGAAAACAAGCTAGACCAGAAAGTGACCATCACTTTCAGACACCCTAGCTCTCATGGCAGCTGTATCCACGGTGACACCTTTGGACCTTCTGCACATGAGAGCATTCTAAGTTGTGGCTAAGAACCAGGGGATATCACTAGGGCCAATCCCCAATATGGGTTACGCGCCAGGTGCTTCGTACCCTTTCTACGTGGTTCAGACCCCGGTCTCTACTCTGGGTCCCACTCTAAGTTCATCTTGTCGTCGCTGAGGCTAACGACAGATGCTTCCCTCATAGGCTGGGGTGCGGTCTCTGATGACTGTCCAGCCCAAGGGAGCTGGAGAGGCTATCTTCTCGCATGGCACAGCAATTGCCTCGAAATTATGGCTCTATTTCTGGCCCTAAAGCACTTCCTCCAGCAGTTGAGAGGCTGCCATGTCCTAGTGCGGGGGACAACACTATGGCAGTCTCATATGTTATCGCCAGGGCGGACTGTGCTCGCACCGCTAACAGCTAGCGCACCAGGTTCCTGTCCCTCAGAGCGATTTACATTCCAGCATGGATGCGGGAGCAGTAGTACTGTCCAGTCTATCTCTGACACACGGGGAATGGTAACCCCACTCCGAAGTAGTCAGGGAGAGATTTTCATGTAGCAAGGCGGACCTCTTGCCTTCTAAGATATGCTTCGCCTTTTACTGCTCTTCAGATTTACGTCCACCGCATCAGCTAGTGGCGTAGGTCAGAGCAGCTTCTACATGTTTTGGATGAGAGATGCTATTGCCTTCTCCTATGAGGCGCGTGGGTTCACTTCGCCTCTGGGAATCAGGGCTCTTTCAACCCTGGGGATTGCCTCATCTATTGCATTAGCAAGAGGAATTCCCCTGCAGCAAGTATAGGCTAAGCAGGTAAACCCAGTCCACTGCCGAACTGTTTCAGTGCTGGAGTTTCCCTCCTCGGGTCTGTGCCCTAGTACTCTCAGGACGTACGTGACTGCATCCTCTCTCAACTATCTTCAGAAAGCTCCATAAGCCCAACAGGCACCCTATTGCTCTTGAAGCCTTCTGTCCTCCGCGCTTACAGCTTCGGAGCAGGAGAGACTTCACTTGCTGTGTCCAGCTTGTGCTCTTCAGATCTACGTCCACCGCATCAGCTAGTGGCGTAGGTCAGAGCAGTTTCTACATGTTCTGGATGAGACATGCTATTGCCCTCTCCTATGAGGCGCGTGGCCTCACTTCGCCTCTAGGAATCAGGGCTCTTTCAGCCAAAGGGATTGCCTCATCTATTGCACTAGCAAGAGGTATTCCCCTGCAGCAAGTGTCTGCTAAGCAGGTAAACCCAGTCCACTGCCGAATTGTTTCAGTGCTGGAGTTTCCGTCCTCGGGTCTATGCCCTAGCACTTTCAGGACGTGCGTAACTGCATCCTCTCTCAACTATCTTCCAAAAGCTAACTATAAACCCAACAGGCACCCTATTGCTTTTGAAGCCTTCTGTCCTCCGCGCTTACAGCTTCGGAGCAGGAGAGACTTCACTTGCTGTGTCCAGCTTGTGCTCTTCAGATCTACATCCACCGCATCAGCTAGTGGCGTAGGTCAGATGCTATTGCCCTCTCCTATGAGGCGCGTGGGCTCACTTCGCCTCTAGGAATCAGGGCTCATTCAACCAGGGGATCGCCTCAGCTATTGGATTAGCAAGAGGTATTCCCCTGCAACAAGTGTGTGCCAAGCAGGTAGACCCAGTCCACTGCCAAAATGTTTCAGTGCTGGAGCTTCTGCAGTAAAAGCTTGTCCTTGGGCTTGTGCCCTAGTACCCTCAGGATTTTCTTAGCTGCATTGTTTGAAGCCTTCTGTCCTCCGCCTTTTACAGCTTCGGAGCAGGAGAAACTTCACTTACTGTCCAGTATGTGCTCTTCAGATTCACATCCACCGCATCAGCTAGTGGCGTAAGTCAGAGTGCCACTATACTGGGTGAGAGATGCATATTGCCCTCTCCTATGAGGCGCGTGGGTTCACTTCGCCTCTGGGAAGCAGGGCTCACCCAACCAGGGTGATCATCCCAGTCTCACCAGCAGGAGGTATCCCCTGCAGTAATTGTGTGGCGCGAAGGGTTGGTTCCTCCCCGCACACATTTCTTACATTTATAAATCTGGATGTTCATGCTACTCCGGGCTCACTGCCCCCGAGTTAGCTGCCCAGGCATAGCTCTGAGACCTTCTTGGCTTTGTGCGCACACGCTACACAACCTTGGGGTCCAGACACCTGTAGTGCGGCGGCGTTGGTATTCTCGTTCCCATAGCGTTTTCACGCAGCATCGAGTGTAGCCTTGCTAGGGAACGTCTCGGGTTACATTTCTGTAACCCTGTTCCCTGAAAGGCGGGAACGAGATGCTGCGTCGCAATGCCGCACTACCACGTGACCGGACGGCTGTTCAGACAAATTAATCTGAGGTCGTTGCCAGCTCACCTTTTTTTATAACCTCCACCTACATCTAATCAGATGACGTCACCTGTCGAGGTTATATATAGCCAAAAACTTTGGCGTGTTTTCACAGCATGCTTCAACGACCGGCAACGCGACAAACTGGTTCCCATAGCGTTTTCACGCAGCATCTCGTTCCCGCCTTTCAGGGAACAGGGTTACAGAAATGTAACCCGAGACGATTTCTGAGGCTGGTAACTCTAATTGACCTTGATGGTTTTTGCAAATGCACTTGATAATACTTTTGCATTAACTATTCCAGAACAGCTGACCTTCGTGTCTTGAAATCACAACTGACTGCTGTTGTTGTTGTTGTTGTTGCTTAATTACCTAATGCTATATGTGTTATTTCAATGTAAAAAAAAAAATCCAATATTGTTCTAGAATGTAAAAAATAAATCACTAAACAACAAAACATTGAATTAAAAGGCGTGTCCACGCTTTCAACTGGGCTTTTATATATTTTACAATAATTAGAAGGAATTTCCTTAAATATTCTCATCCAAATCTGAATTAAGCACATTCGTTAGAAAGCTACCTATAATGTAATATAGAAAGCCAATAAATTATTTAAAAAACATTATTAAAATAATTAAAATAGCCAATCCAATCCGAGAAATGAAGCATTTAATTCCATAATTAACATAATTAAAAAAGCCAATCCTATCCGAGAAATGAAGCATTTAATAAAGAATTTGGAAATCTAAAATATCTGAGAATTGCTTCTAGTGCAGGTTGAAGTTGGTTGCATCTTAACAACAGGAGCTACACAAGTGGGGGAGTGGCCTACACATCAGCTAGGTGGAAATCCTTTTTTTTTTTTTTTTTTGGTCTTTTAAAAAAAGAAAAGGTTTTGGATTTTGAAGTGTTTTTATGTTTTGCTTTATGGCTTTATGCTTAATATTTAATAAGATTATTAATATTTGCAATAATATTTCACTAAGTATTGCAGTTATATACTGTATAATATAATTAATATATAAAGTTATATACAGTATATATTTATAGTTAGATTTTTTTTTTATCAAGCACGTAAAAATGCAGGTTAAAATGGTTATAGTGATATAACAGAATGACATTGAGATTTTTACTTTTTTCTTTTCTTTTACTTGTCTGAAAGACGTCACCCTTTAACTATGCCAGAAGACAGAAGACTTGTTACATTACACTCCCTGAGGTACGAACAATGCTAATGTGTCCTGTCTGGGCTCCACTTTGGTCCAGTTGCATACCTTAAAGAGTTTTAAAGGCACCTTATATTCAGTTTCTTTACTTTCTAAAGGTACAACACTACAAAAAATATATATCTAAGTAAGTGAAAATGCCACGAATGTAGTCAGATTTATCTACAATTTCTTAATATAAAATTGCAGCTAAGATCAGCTGAAGCTGATTTGCAAATTGTACTGCTGTTTTAGTACAATTTTAAACATAGATTTCTTGTTCTTCTTGTTGGCAGATATTTTTGCTAATTAAATTTTTTAGAAATAAGCTAAATCGTTGCAACAAAAAAAAAACAAGAAATGTATTCTTTAAAAATAGTAGAATAAGTCTAAAATACAGTAAGTTTCTAATTTTTGTTTTCAGTTTTATTGCTTGTTCTTTCTTACAGTATAATAAAAAATATTATAAAAAATGTAATCTGTATACTATATTTGTACAGTTAAACATAGGTAAGTTTGTGTCACATTACCTGGAAACCACAAAGGAGAAACTTCTTTATCCTGAAACGTTACCTCTGCTACTCAGAGCAATGACACTGGAGACTCCTTACATGAGTCCGACAATGAAACACCACCACATCAACTAGACAACAATTAATATGCCTTTTTTATCCATTTTTGTGAAGTGTCCCAGTGTGTGCAGTGGAAATGAAAAGCGACTACATTTCTTTCTTAAGATGTTTTATTTCCACCAGAGTTGATAGTAAATTGCTCTGCAAAGCGTTTCACAAAGGCAGATATCGTTCTAGCTCAAATCCGCTAAACCCACACAAAGCAGGTAGTTAGTTATCTAACCAGCCAGTCTACGATTATAATAGTGCAATTAATATGAAATGATCGTTACATTTCCGATGTTCTGAACTTAAATGTACCATTTTATTAAGTCGCACCATTGTCAGTGGCTCGCATCACTGCTTCTGAAGGTTACAGATAATAGGGAAATCAAATGATGTCACTAATGACGTTAATGCAAAGATGATTAATGACAAAGAAGGATAGCGTTAATAAAGGCAAATCAGTTTTTTTTTTTCACTTTTTCTTCTTAAATCAAGTCCTGGGTGAATTTTAGTAAGGGAGTGCTGCTTTAATTTTATACAGATCTGGACAAATAATTTTTGCTCATATCTAAAATTTTGGTTAGCAGGTTTGATTCAATAAAATTTTTGGCTATTGGGATTTTCGACTCTCCTATAGAATTAATGTTTATTGTCTGATTGTTTTAAGCAGATTTATTTCTCACAGTTTTGAAAGTATCTAAAAGTAACTAAAAACATTAAAACACTGTGTAACTTGTTGATTTACACTCCAGTCTAGTAGGTAGTAGTATTGCACCAACCACACATAAACTCAAAAGAAGATGATGCAATAATCTTGCAAAACATGAGTATTTGCAGAAGACAAAAAAAGTTTGTATTTTCTGCATAACAGTACACCCTAAAAAATGCTGGGTTAAAAACAACCCAATCTGGGTTGTTTTTAACCCAGCTGCTGGGTAAATATAGGACTAACTAAATGCTGGGTTAATTTAACCCAGCAAGATGGGTTATTTGTTTAACCCAACAAGATGGGTTAAATATTCAATCCAAATGCTAGGTCATATTTAACTATAATGCTGGGTTAATTCCACCACATGAATTGGTCTATTTGTGAGGTAGAATTGGGTTAATTCTACCTCACAAATAGGTTATTATTATTTTCATGTTTTACAGTGAATCTGTAAAAAAAAAAAAAAAAACACCCATGTCTATTAAACAGTTAAATTACTTTGATATACTGGTCTATTACAAAAAACATACATGTATGCAATAAACATCATCCTATTAAATGTTCTTAGAAAAAACGTTTATTTTTCAAAAGCACAAGAACAGATAATCAACAGTGACATCATTACTATACTATTACTGACAAGGGCAGAATGGAGAAATTGAACAAATAGGCTGAAGCAACTTCTACAGAGCAGGATCAAAACTATCCAGCCCTGGTCTCATTTTAACATACAAACACTGTCTGTCTATGACTTTTCAGGTAGGTCTCGCTATTTCATAGCAACATTACAACATTACTGAGAGCAGTGCTGGTCATTATCTCCCAACGTCAGGATGTAGGGGTACGGCCTTGACACTTCAGCCTGCTGGAAGGTATTCCACCATGTTGGTGCCAACCTTAGAAAGAAAGAAATGAAAAAGTTAAAATTTTGTTGAATAGCAAAGATTAAACTGAATAAGACTCTCAATTTCGTGTGAAATACGATTGATACTAAAAAATTACAAAGCTGCCCATTAAGATAGTGTATAGGTAACCAGAAACAAAAACATGGAGACAGCTACTACCAAAAATAAAACAGCAAAATAAGCATGGCTTTTAGGATATAACTCTTTATGTCAGACTAGTTGATATTGTAGTCTTCATTGATTTTAAGCTAATTACCGAAAAAATGTCATAGCTGGTGTCATACTGGTACATTACAATCACCACAATATTAATACTTCCATCTAGTAGTTATCTGTACCGCTGTGGTACTTTTTCCTGTAGTTGGCGCGCTGACTGATAGTTAATTTAACTTTGGTTAAAGAGAGCTACCTGGTTAGCTTACATGCTATTACTGGTGATACATTTGCATACTTGCCAAAGGGGGAAAGGTGTAAAATATTGTTATAACTCGGGAGAAACGCAGGAGAAATTTGACCGCAGAGTAAATTACTAGCTAGTGAAAAACGGGAGGGTTAGCAGGTCTGTATATTTGTGAGAGGGTCAGTGTTTTGTAACACCACAGCATTTTATTGTCTCAAGCAGTGAGATTAATAAAGTTCTAAAGTGGTTGCTAATGCTAGCAAACTAACTAAATGCATGCATCATGCTAACACTACAGTTAACAGTTTAGCGTTCATTCATCACTTCACCATCTTCGTAACCCTGCAAACATTCTACAGAGAAAGCTAAAAAGCTCAGACATCTTAGCCGTTTCTTTCATACACAGGTGGGGTTTATGGCTAGCAGCTATTCTCAGCTAAATTATCATCCAGTACCTCAGACCAGCCGGAAAGTTTGTGTGTAACCTTAACACGGTAACAGTAATAAATGTTACATATAGTAATAATTTTTCAGTCATATGTGAATTAGGTGAGTGAACATGTGTATACAGACCTTGTATTTAACGCCATTTCCCCTTAAATGTCCGAGGAGGATGAACCGTCATCAGCGGTGTGGGAGCTCAAGAGACACGAAGCTGAGTGACAGCCGCTGAATCCACCGGTGAACTTTGGGGGAGGGGCCAAGCAAACTTCAACCCAGCAGCTGGGTTACACAAAAACTACCCAACTCTCTGAAAATAACCCAGAAAAATGACCCAACAGCGGCAACCCAGCGTTTGGGTAGAAAAAACAACCCAGCATTTTTTAGAGTGTACTTTTTAAGGAATTTGGCAAGTTTTAAGCATTCAAAAGTTTATCTAAAAATTCTTAAAAGTGTAAATCGATTCAAAAGAGTGTATAAATCGCACAGCTCTACTCGTAACTCGAACAGCGTAACTGGTTGCCATAGTAAAAGTGAAGGCATGATCTAGTTGTTTGTTTCTACAGTTACGGAACATTCTATACATTTATATATATAATTTTTAATTTATTTCTTTGACCTTGTTGATCTTGCATATTTCTGACAAAGTACTGCATGTGTTCATTCATTTAAGCTACTATTCATGTATACATTCTGCATAATGTTAGCTAGATGATGCTAGTTAGATTAATGGCATTAGATAGCTACAGAAATGAGTTTGGATGGAGAAGCGTCGCAGTGAAGTGGGTTTTGTTTATGCTGTATTTCAGAAAACTGTTTCTAACTAAATTAGTTTATTTTTTGCTTTCATTGCATCTGCATCTGTCAGTATACTGCCCAACTATCACAAACACACTTAGATAAGCGGTGTGATTTATATTCATTCTCTGTCTGTAAACATTTTTTTTTATCTAAGCAGGTGGAAAATTAGACGGTTACCTGATACCAAATACCAATATTGGTACTGAGGAATCTCTAGCAATAAAATATATATTTTTAAACGTTAACACAATAGATTTTCAGTCATACAGTAAACAAATGGGGATTGGGGTTTAAGTTATAAATATTCCTCGGAAAAAAGCCACTGCTTCCAAAAATAAAATTCTGTACCTACTGTACCTTGGATATACAGTACTATATATATATATATATAAGGAAATTGAGTGAGAAAAAGACTGTGATCCACAGTGTGTTTGTGTGTACACTGTCTAGTTTGTTTTATTTGTGACTTTATATTAAACTGAATCATACAGTATCTGATGGAGGTCATGGTACTGATGTGTAAATTATTTAACAGACTAGCAATGTGATTTAGCTGTAACATTGAAACTCTTAATATAGTCCTTATGTTATCATCATTCATGGACTTAAAGTAGGAATACTGATTATGAACAAAGATATTTACTGGTATAATAATTAGACATCACACTGAAGGTTGTGCTGGTTATCAGCAAGGCTGTGATGCGACTAACAATATCATAGCCGTGCTGGT
This sequence comes from Channallabes apus, assembly GCA_030522415.1. Lineage (NCBI taxonomy): Eukaryota > Metazoa > Chordata > Actinopteri > Siluriformes > Clariidae > Channallabes > Channallabes apus. The sequence continues at coordinate 12,806,469 of CM060127.1, forward strand.
ATTCAGTACAGCAGCCAAGAAGACCAATTATTATTTTAAAAATTATAATTTGTTACTTCAGCTAGCGTTCATTTTCATTTTTGGGTTCTGGGGTTGAATCCTTAATAGCATTAACTGGAAAGCCAGTGCGCCATGTAGGGAGTACAATCCCTTGTTTCACACCCCGAGTAGTGCCTTGATCAGGGGTTAGACAGGGATTTGGGACTTAGTCTTTTATTATAAGTTAGTTTTGTAGCCTTTTTAGCAGTGGTGTCAAAAGTTGAGTTGGCGTTTTAATCTGGCAAACATCTATTACAGTACGTAATTACATATTACTTGGTCAGAATTAACTGTTGTATACAAAAATTTAATTTGCTTAAGATTTAAATGATATCAGATTTGTGGCTTTCGTCAAATATCAAATCGTTAACATGAGAATCAAATCATATTAAATTTAGTGGTATGGTCGAATCGTTATCTTAAGAATTTAATCAAATCGTATCAGATTCAGTGGTATCATCAACTATCCAGTTGTTACCTTAAGAATTAATTAAATCAGATTTATTGGTATAATCAAATTTTTAATCATTATCTTAAGAATTGTATTGTACCAGATTCAGTGATATCATCAAATCGAGAAAAAAAATCTAGATTTAGTGGTATTGTACAATATTAAATAGATAATTTAGAGTTATATCAAATAAATTTTAGTAGTATTTCAAATATTGATTAATAATCAATTTGGTTCACTCATCGTATGCCAAGATAAGAAATACATACTTTACATCTCAGTTCCCCCTCATGTTTGTGTTTCCTTCTGGCTCTCCCTTTTAGTTATGCTGTCATAGTTAGTCCTGCCGGAGTCCCTGCTTGCACTCTACAGTAAATATACATTCACATTATACATTATGTGACTGTGACCATACCGAACTGCCATCTCTCCTCTTCTTCTCTTTCTCCCCCTCTTTCTCTTTCCTCTCTCCCCCTGTCTCCCCCTTTCACTCTTTCTCTCTCCCTCTCTGGCGAGCTACACATGTCATCCCTGAGCTGCCAGTGATCCAGACTCCCTCTGCCCTCCGGACCTGTCTGACCCATCCTGGTGCCCCGCTTCTGGTTGGAGGTCTCGTCACAATGATGCCCCGTGTGTCTCTTTGGGATGCGTCTGGTGTCTAGGGATGGTTTCATTCTACCATGAAGACGGTTCTGGCCTCGACTGGTGTTAGCAGCTGTTTCTCTGAGAACTTGACTTAGCTGCAGTTGCTCGATAGTTCAAGAATGGAATTTCCTACAAGTCTACCTGAGTCTCCAATAAACTACATGGACTCCATATTAAAATCAATTAACATATAAATGCAGATCATTTCCTGCTATCTGTTTCACCCAGATGAGGATGGGTTCCCTGTTGAGTCCGGTTCCTCTCAAGGTTTCTTCCTATTACCATCTCAGGGAGTTTTTCCTTGCCACTGTCGCCCGCGGCTTGCTCACTAGGGACTATCTGAACATTTTGATTCATACACATTCACATTCCATACAAACTTAAATAATTCTTTTGATTGTGTAAAGCTGCCTTGTGACAATGACAATTCCTAAAAGCGCTATACAAATAAAATTGAATTGAATTGAATCGTCTATACCACTTTATACAGGGTTGTGGGAGCCTGGGGTCTATCCCAGGAAACTTAGGGCATGTGGCGTGGCCAATGGGCACACACACACACACACACACTCATTTACGCAATTTTAGGGAAAGTCAATTAGTCTAATCTGCATGTACAGTATTTGGATTGTAGAAGGAAACCGGAGCACCCTGAGGAAATCCGCCAATCACAGGGAGGACTCAATGCATGCAGAGGTGGGAATCAAACCCAGATGCTGGAGCTGCTAGGCGACAGTGCTAACCACTAAGCCACCGTGCCACCTGAATCATAGTCATAAGAATTAAAATTGTATTGCACCAGACTCAGTGGTATCATCAAATATTGAGTCGTTGGCTACCTTAAGAATCAAAATGCGTCAGTGTATCAGATTCACTTGTCAAATATTGAGACGTTACTTACAGAATGCTGTTGGATTCAGTGATATCATCAAATATCGAATCAGAAAGCCTGTGAATTACAGCTCTAGTCTGTACACACAGGCCCTGCAGAGATTTTATCAACAGCAAAGTCATCAAAAAAAAAGTCTCTCTTGCTCGCTCTCTTCCTCCCTCTTCACTTGCTCTTTTCCAAATAGTTGTTGCGCTAATATATTTTTAATGTCTGCGCCAGGCAGCCGACGACTCTAATTTGTTTTTCTCTAAGCCGTTGGCTTGTGCGCACCGAGCACATCAAAGCTGCAAAAAATAGCGACTCCCATTAAGTGCTTTCCTTCTCATTTACCTCAGCGCGCGCTCACCAGGCGGCCTGTCCACGTCCAGAGCTGTGCCTTCTCTACAAAGCACTTCAGCAAGGAGGAGAGGCTCGAAACGGTTCACATACAGCAAAACACACACACACACATGCACACACAGAGTTAACTTCACTTTATGCACAGCAGGAAGTGGATAGCGAGAGAATAAAAATAAAAATAAATAAAAAAGAGGAGGAGGAGGAGGCTGGAAGGGTTCGAAAGCTGTACACTTCACCAACAGAATTAATGAACAGTAATGCCCCAAAGTACCTCATTCAATCAAACCTACAAGGCTGGAAAGCTTGTGTTTGATAGCTGAGATGATTTGTGGGTCATTTCCACAGACAGGATTTTTTTTTTCTTTTTCATACAGGATGTAAGACTTTAGAAAATGGACTCTTGTTTATCAGGTTTTCACTCGAAAGGGAGCAGTTAACCTTCAGGTAATGCCGGTTTCTCCGTCCAGCCTGTCAGTGCCCGTGCTGTATGAGCTCTTTATCCAACACCAGAGCGTTTACTGAGACGGAACAGCATTTATTAAGCTGTTTCTCCTGATTTATGTTCTGTAAAGTGTCTATATAAAGGTATAGAATCCAAATCAATTCCTGTGTGCTGTGCTTTACTCTAAATGCCTTATTTTTTTTTTTTATTTTTTTTTTTATCTGTAGTTAAACTCACTGTATAACACTATCTGGGTTTAAATTGATATCACTAACATTATGAAGCCTTTCTTTATCTACAGATACCTGAAATGCTGTCATGCGTTATGTAAAGCAGCAGCGAAGCGGATCAGCAGAATATAATAATAATAATAATAATAATAATACCAGGAATGACACAGAATTAAATAGAATAAGTAAGATTTCTTTAAAAGGAAATTAATAAAGTCAGGGTTTTTCAAATGTAAATGGATTTGCATAAAAGCCTCTCCAGAGGAATACAGTTTGAGGCAATCTTATTAATAAAGATTTTTTTTCTTCCAACAACAACAACAATAGTTTCTACCTGCTACTAAAATGAAATGTAACTATATACAGTAATAGACATTTTTTTTTCTTTAACTAAGGTTATTAATTACTGATGAGCAAATTGCTGCAGTATAAGAGAAATAAAACACTTTAGGACCGCAGAATGCACGCATAATGTTAATCACAATAATAACTTGTTCTAGCTAGCTAGCGTTATGAACATGTACATGCTATGTGTTTTTAGATACTTTTATAATAATCAGAAAAACGTCACATGCAGAAATGAAAATCCGGAAATCGCTCTATTGTTACATTCGACAATTTTATCAATGTTTTTGACACTCAAAAATCTCACTCAATATAAATACAACTCACTAGCATTAACACTGTACTGTACTTCTCCCAGGTCAACCTTCACACCACGACACACCTCTCACACACACATAACGCTAGTGCTCTCAACTCGGCAGCAGGTCCCCGACCCTGGTAATTTCCCACAATTCCACTTCACATCCGCCTATAGAACCTACCACGGCTTAATTAACGGTTCACCTTTGCACGGAGTGAGCGTGCGCAGCGTGCTCGCCATCCCGAGACACCAGGACGCCGTTATTTCAGCTCAGAAGTGAGCGGCTTGCAAACAGCCGGTTATAGAAATGGCACACTGTGCAAACATATACCTGGAAATGCTTTAAAAAAAAAAAGAGGTTTAGGAGTGAATCACAAGGCGCTGCGCAGAACGTGTTATTCTCGGCCACTTCGTGTTGCTGTGGAAACTATTTAAGAATCAGGAGGACTGTAATGGGCACACAGATGGATGTCTGAGCGTGTGTGTGTGTGTTTATAACTCTTTATAAGGACTGAGTTTTGACCTTGTACCCAGGCACCATGTGTTGAATTGGTTTGCTTTTTTTTTTTTTGGTAACAGAATCTACAGAGCCATAATCCCACGTGAGTACCGTGAGAAATGAGTAATGAAAAAGAACGAAAGAAAGAAGGAAACAAGTACAAGTGCAGTTGGACACGAAAAGCCCTGAAGTTGCACATCCATGTGATATCATGGAAATAACATACTGTACAGTATAAACTTAATGTGAGAATAAGTAAAGTGAAGTGATGAGAGATATGAAAAATCTCCATAAAATCAGTACGTGAAAAGAAATTAAATCATCTAAGGAAGTAGTGTGTGGAAAATAAAACCACAACCACATATAATTAAAGAAAGTAAAATGAGGGGGGGGGGGGTTGCATATCCTGCACTACTGTACATGTAAAAAATGATAAAATATTGAAAAAAATGTATTATGGTTGACAAATCACACTTGCAAAATGAAACATATGACTAATACATTTAAAATATTTATATTTTAAAAAATAATTAACGTGAAAGTAAATGCCTCGTGCAAAAACAACACCTGAAAAAAAAACCGGCAACACAGGATAGGAAGTACTGTACATAAAAATTGTATTTTAGTTCTGACGTTTTTTTCCCCTCGCTAAATTTTAGATTTAAAAAAATGTCAGTGGTGGCTGACATGTACCGCTTTAAAAATTAATAAAGAATTGTAAAAAAATTATGTTTATGTATTATGTATCTTTATATGAAAAAATGTAAAATGCACACATAAAAAGTTAAAACACTAAATATGGAGAAAAAAAACATTCAGTTGCACTACAATTATAAAAAATTATATTAAATATTTAAAAATGAATAGAAAACAATTAACTGGAGAAAAATATAATATGCGGAAAAGGTTATTGAAATAACCCAATTTAAGGGAGGGGAGAGGAGGTGAAGAAAGAAAGAAAGATGTGTGTGTTTGTAAGAGAGAGACTGTGGTCTGTCTGTGTGTGTGTGTGTGTGTGTGATTGTTACTGGCGTGGTGTGTATTAAGCCGTCTTCGTGATGTGCGATGAATGAGCTCTATTAATGAAAAGTACAAAAGTGCAGGCGCTGTGTGGACAACAAACCGACCCACCTCTCTCTCTCTCTCTCTCCCTCTCTCTTCCTGCAGGCCCGTATCATTACCCATCATTACACCCCCCATTTGGCAGTGGCCGGCTGTATCGATCTCACGGGCAATAGCTCACGCTCACTCCTGCTCCGCACATTTATCTCTATAGCACACCTCACCTGACCACAGCACTCACACACATACAGTACACTTCACACACGCCAGGATTCATCGTCATGCCATCTCACTCACACACTCTCTTCGATCAATGTGTACATTTGGTTGTATTGATAAAGGGGCGGAGACATGCTGCTGCTTTAACCAATCAAATCAGTTCTCTTTAATAATCGTGTCACTCAGTGGAGCCACATACTGTACGATTCAACAACTTTACTTACAGCCGACTTGAGACTTAGTTATAAAAAAACACGTGTTTTGTTCAAGTATTAATTACAGATAAATACACAAACAGTAAGTTTACTGTATGTAGTTTATATACATTATTAAAAGAAAAAACTAAATTGGACTGAAAAAATTAGACAGACTTAAATTAAAAATGTGAACATTTCTATGAAAATAAATCAAAGGCAAACTAAAATTTAAATTTTAAGTAAAATTTGGAGGGATTTGTTGTCCATTCCTTTAAAATAATAAAAAAGCGTATTTTTCCTTTCTTCCTCTTCAGGTCAGGTCTGACAAGGTCCAGACACTTACTTTGCATTTCTAACCAATCAGTTATTTTGTGTTTTTGCTTCATGTTGTATCCAGTGTTGTTGTTTTTAATGTTAGTGGTGGTTTTTTGGCTGCTCCCATTAAAAGGGTGCCACAGGAGACCATCCGGTCCACATACAACTTGGCCCAGGTTTTATGCCTGATGCAATTCCTGACGCAACCCACCGATTTTTATCCGGGCCTGGGACCGGCACAGCGTCCAGTGGCTGGGGTTTGGGCATTGGCCGGGAATCGAAACCATATGGCAGGAGAGATGCCTATCACTAAGTGCACTTGTGCCCATTTTGTATAACTTGTTGGTTTGATGCAGTTTTGTTTTTGTTTTTCCAATCCAGACCTTGAGGCAGCACAAATATCTATGATGCTCCCAATACTGTGCTTCACAGCTGCAACAACGTGACTGTGGCTGGTAATGAAAATAGGAAATCTTGACTCTATATAATCTTACGTTTCCAAATACAGTACCCCCCTACATATTTATTCAAAGGCCTGCTTTCAATGATGGGAGTTATTCATGGGCTGGGGCAGCTCTGTGGTTAAGGTGTTGGATTACTGTATGGAAGGTCCCAGGTTCAAACCCCACCATCACCAAATGTTCATTCTTGGGCTCTTGAGAAAGACACTCAACCCTCAACTGCAAATCTGTTCATACAAAAATATTAGCTGCAAAATTCCAGCAATAAACTAAAATGTGAATCATCCATTTGTCCAGTGTACAGGTACCGCATAGATATGTACAGTACTGACCCTATTTCTTCATATTTTGTTTCCAAAGCACAGACTCTCTTGTATGTTTGTATAGTCTTGAAAAAAAGTTCTCCCTTTTTGTCATTTTTGAGACATTTTAGTCTCTTATTGTCAGTCCAGTCCTTGTACCTGAGCAGTTTCAGAGAAATGTGTCCTGTCTGTTAAGCCACACAGTGAGCTATGAATCATTCAAGCATAAATGTGCAGATGATCAGGCCGGTGAGTATACTGGTGATGCTGAATGCTAAGTGACTGGAACAGACGAGAGGATAAATGAGATTGCTGCTGAGGTTGTTACATACAGTAAACAACCAATTTTTGAATGTATTTTTAGGCACTTTGCAGCCTGTCACAGTAAAAACTGTTGTTCCCATTTATTTCATTTAATCTCCATCATTTCATTTCATTTAATATGAAGTAATGGGATGAGTAGAGATTTTTGCAAAGTACTGTATGTACAGTAGGCTAAAGGGAAAAAAAACATTATCTGTGGTTTCAGGCATCCACGGGGGGTCTTGGAACGCATCCCCTGCAGATAAGGAGGGGATACAGTAACCATCTGGATGTTCCACCATGTGTCTGGGACAACCCTCAGGGGACAGTTGCCATAAAAGTAAAACTTTCTGGCAGAAATCCACAGCACAGTAGAGTTTTGGGTTCTGTAGTGTTATGTAAGTTGTTTACATTTTTTGTTTTTCTTATAGTTTACTTTGATTGAATTCATTTATTATATTTATTTCTATTTCGATTTTTAAACTGACTGTATCAGTGACCATATTAATTATCCTCTTCATATTAATTCAAAACAAATATGTATTTTTACTGTATTATTTGTTACTCATTGATTGTTTTTATATCAATATTATTGACTATCAGAAGTTTTTGCCCTCTGGTTAGTCTGCATTGGTTACTAGTCGTTGATTATTGACTTTTCCTACATAGATATACTGTACATAGAGCTGCATAGATGGCCACCTGTTTATCCAAAAATCGGATGTGCAGACTCAGATAAAGTACAAGTGGCAAAATGCTTGTGCTCATGTTTCAACTTTTAGTTAGTTTTAGAACTAACACAATATTTTATTTTGCATTCATATTGTACAATAGACGGCTTGTTTGATGCATTTTCCTGCCTAAAGCCTCCTGAGAAAATATGCATCAAAACATTGCATTTTCTTCTAACTCCATTGTAGGTATATCTCTGTAGTATCCTCATGTGAGGAGCGGTGGGTATTAGTCTTTAGCCAAAATTCTTCCTGTTTGAATTTGTTGAGTAAGTTCAATAGTTAATAGGTACTAATAAACAGAAACATTAGGAATAAACTATGTACAAGTTGGACAGCATTAAGAGATCATGTTTCAGGTAAGGTATTTGTTATATAGAACTTTAAATGATATGCATTTATGTCATGTACTGTCATGTTCAAGTTAGTACAGTACCTCCTCTCTAATTATGTGTTTTTGTGTAAAACATACTGTATAAAAAAATCTTCTGATCGTAGTAGGTGTTAGTATTAGGCAAATACAGCCTTAAATGAACAACAACATATAACTTTTTTTTTTTTTTTTTTTGGAAAAGACGAGTAAAAATGAAAGTAACAGAATAATGTAACTGATTCCATTTTGTAGACAGTAATTTTGTAATGTAATTAGTTACTTTAAAAATTAATGTCCCTCAACACTGGTTAACACAATGCCAAGAGGGGAACACATAAGCAATGGCCTTAGAGAAGCAAATGACCAACCACAAGGTTTCTGGAACAATGTCCTATGGACTGATGAGACCAAAGTGGAGTTGTTTGGCCTTAATGTCCGGTGCAATGTTTGACGAAAAACCAAACAGCATTTCAGCAGAAACACCCACTCATACCCATTGTCGAGCACGGCAGTGATGATTTGGACTTGTTTTGCAGCCACTGAACCAGGGTTATTGAGTCGATCATTAACCCTTTATATACCAACGTATTGTAGAGGCAAATGTGAAGACATCTGTCGGACAGATAAAACTTGGTGGAAATTGGGAAATACAGCAATGACAATGACATTCTGACAATGATCAGAAGCACACCAGCAAATCTACAGATCAGATCAGAATGGCCTAAAGAGCCAAGGTTATGGAACGGTCTGTCAACATCATTTCGTCAACTTAAATAATGATGAAAAATATTCGTTAATGACCTTATTTCCTTTGTGTAAGATGAGATGATGACGAGATATTAATGAACAGCGACGGTGATGAAATCAGCGTGCAATATTGTTGACGAAAAAGACGAGACTAAAATGTGGTTTAAAAAAAAAACACCCATCTTCATTTTGCATTACGATTCTGTGTTTATTAATTACAGCACGAGCAGCAGTTTTTCCCGGGTCACGGCGCGCAGTGTATCAGGAGTAGTTTGCACGCGCAGTAACGGGATGTTATAAGCTCAGCAATGATGAGAAGAGAGGATATTTGGACCCATGTTCTTTGTATTGAACCAGAGAAAAAAAGCTGATGTGTAGAAATATCAGAGGGGAAACAAGTGTCAACTACCTGGACTCCATATTATCAATTAACATCAACTGTTATAGCTGAACTGGCTGCCACCTAACACAGTGGTTCCCAAACTGGGGGTCGCGACCCCAAGAGGAAAGAAAAAACATGGGGTCGCGGAATAATTTCAAGGGGTCGCGAGAGGGATAAAAAAAAAAATTTAGATTTAATTTTAGAAAGATTATAATACACACTTTTCAGTATTACAAGTAAATGCTATAAATAATTTTTTTCGGGATATTACTGATTGAGTGTGAGTGTTAAATTGTGTAAAAAGTGTGTAAAATTCGCGACTCAAACAAATGACATCACTGTGCAGCGACTGACTCACTAGTTATTGCTACAGCGCACAACTGCACGTGAAAACCGCAACAGCCGATATGGATAAATTTGTTATTGGCAAATCTAAAAATGTTAAGGAAATTGTTTGCCTGAGTCATCGGAACCATGTACATTGACCAAGCAAAAGAGCAAGAGCCCGTCAGACCAAAGTAGGAAACGTTGGAAATACACACTAAGTTGTGGTAGCAACCGAATACACGAGTTGTCCCGTGCAGCAGTGGATGTACTGCTTCAATTTGGATCTACATATTTGTGTGAGCAGTATTTTTCCACATATATAAAAAATAAATATATAAAATATATAAAAAATATATAAAAAATAAATACAGCTCACGTCATGATGTTGAAGATGATATGCAGATAGCCGTATCCACCATCAGGCCACGAATGAAGCTTTTGTGCTGCCAAAAACAAGTACAGTACACACTTCTCATTGAAAGGTGAGACAAAATTATTTAGATTTTTAGTAAATGTAGTCAAAATACTGTGAACAGCTTGTATGTTTATTGCTTGTTTTTGATAGTGGGGGTCGCGCGATCTTGTCGATCTTCAATTAGGGGTCGCTGGCTTGAAAGTTTGAGAACCGCTGGTCTAGAGCACTGTATAAATGCAGATCATGTCCTGCTATCTGTTTCACCCAGATGAGGATGGGTTCCCTGTTGAGTCTGGTTCCTCTCAAGGTTTCTTCCTATTACCATCTCAGGGAGTTTATCCTTGCCACTGTCACCCTCGGCTTGCTCACCAGAGACAATCTGATCATTCTGATTCATACACATTCACATTCCATACAAACATAAATAATTCTTTTGATTGTGTAAAGCTGCTTTGCGACAATGACAATTGTTAAAAGCGCTATACAAATAAAACTGAATTGAGCTGAATTGAAGTGTGGCCACATAATTACTGAGAAAAATACCACAAACCTGAAGAGACGCATTAAGGTATACCATAATAATCACCCAGTTACAGCCTCTTTGTGGTAATTATGTTATCACATGTTAACATAATTATGTTTTATTTTATTTTATTTTATAGTTAAACCGTTGCCAAACACATTAAGCTACAGTAATAGGTTAGCAAATGATAGTGACCCATAGGAGCTAACAGCACAAGTGTGTGAATTCAGGTGTTGTAATGGTTAAAAATAAATGTAATTAGCTGAAAATATCAGATGAAAAGATAAAGTTTAAATATTAAAATCATTTTGTGAAAAAAATACTTTTTAGAAGGGTTTTGGCTAGACTAGATTAACTGTAGGATTAATTAATAATAATTTTATTCTTGCATACACTTTGTTATATACTGTATGCATATACACATTGTTAAAAGCGCTATACAAATACAAATTGAATTTAATTGAATTTATTCCTAAAATGTTATGAAAGTTATACAGGAAACGATTACTTCAAGTTTTTGTTGCTAAAGGTGGGTCTACAAACTATTGTATTGCCAGCATGCTTTTTTTCCCCTTTTTGTTTTTTTTTTTCTGAATAAATAATGACATGGTAAAAAAGTTATGCATTGTTGTTGAGTTTGTGTCTGCCTAATACTGAGACCTGCTACGATCAGATATTTTTTAATATGGTATTTTACACACACACACACACACACACACACACACACACACACACACACACACACACACACACACACAGCCTTAAATGAAAATACAAAAAAATACAGCCTTAAATGTATACTTTTACACATGTATATATACATGTATGTATATACTGTACTGTATACAGTACACCAATCAGCCATAACATTATGAAATCAGCCCCGACCCCTCGAGGTCTGGACTCCATTAGACATCTGAAGTGGTATTTAGCGCCAAGTCAGCAGTAGCAGATTTTTCTGTAAGTTCTGTAAGTTTTGAGGTGAGGCCACTATGGATCATACTACAAACCGGACTCCAAAAAAGTTGGGACACTAAACAAATTGTGAATAAAAACTGAATGCAATGATGTGGAGATGGCAAATGTCAATATTTTATTCAGAATAGAACATAAATCACGGAACAAAAGTTTAAACTGAGAAAATGTATCATTTTAAGGGAAAAATATGGTGAATCAAAATGTCATGGTGTCAACAAATCCCAAAAAAGTTGGGACAAGGCCATTTTCACCACTGTGTGGCATCTCCCCTTCTTCTTACAACACTCAACAGACGTCTGGGGACCGAGGAGCCCAGTTTCTCAAGTATAGAAATAGGAATGCTCTCCCATTCTTCTCCCATTATTTGTCGCACCTTCCTCTTTATGATGCGCCAAATGTTCTCTATAGGGGAAAGATCTGGACTGCAGACTGGCCATTTCAGTACCCGGATCCTTCTCCTACGCAGCCATGATGTTGTGATTGATACAGAATGTGGTCTGGCATTATCTTGTTGAAAAATGCAGGGTCTTCCCTGAAAGAGATGACGTCTGGATGGGAGCATATGTTGTTCTAGAACCTGAATATATTTTTCTGCATTGATGGTGCCTTTCCAGACATGCAAACTGCCCATGCCACACGCACTCATGCAACCCCATACCATCAGAGATGCAGGCTTCTGAACTGAGCGTTGATAACAACTTGGGTTGTCCTTGTCCTCTTTGGTCCGGATGACATGGCGTCCCACATTTCCAACAAGGACTTCGAATCGTGACTCGTCTGACCACAGAACAGTCTTCCATTTTGCCACACTCCATTTTAAATGATCCCTGGCCCAATGAAAACGCCTGTGCTTGTGGATCTTGCTTAGAAATGGCTTCTTCTTTGCACTGTAGAGTTTCAGCTGGCAACGGCGGATAGCACGGTGGATTGTGTTCACTGACTATGGTTTCTGGAAGTATTCCTGAGGCCATTCTGTGATTTCCTTTACAGTAGCATTCCTGTTTGTGGTGCAGTGTCGTTTAAGGGCCCGGAGATCACGGGCATCCAGTATGGTTTTACGCCCTTGACCCTTACGCACAGAGATTGTTCCAGATTCTCTGAATCTTCGGATGATATTATGCACAGTTGATGATGATAACTGCAAAGTCTTTGCAATTTTTCGCTGGGTAACACCTTTCTGATATTGCTCCACTATCTTTCTGCGCAACATTGTGGGAATTGGTGATCCTCTACCCATCTTGGCTTCTGAGAGACACTGCCACTCTGAGAAGCTCTTTTTATACCCAATCATGTTGCCAAATTACCTAATTACTGTTAATTGGTCTTCCAGCTCTTCGTTATGCTCAAATTTACTTTTTCCAGCCTCTTATTGCTACTTGTCCCAACTTTTTTGGGATTTGTTGACAATTTGGAATCAACATATTTTTCCTTTAAAATGATACATTTGCTCGGATTAAACTTTTGATCTGTCATCTATGTTCTATTCTGAATAAAATATTGACATTTGCCATCTCCACATCATTGCATTCAGTTTTTATTCACAATTTGTTTAGTGTCCCAACTTTTTTGGAATCCGGTTTGTAGTTTTTCCAGCACATCCCACAGATGCCCGATTGGATTCAGGTCTAGAGATCAACACCTCAGACTCACTGTGTTTCTCAAACCATTACTGAACCATGTTTGCAGTGTGTCAGGGCAGTGTGAAGGAGACCAATGAAGACCAGGAACATCCCACAAGGGCTGCAGTTTGGAGATGCTCTGACTCATTATATCATAATTGCTAAAATTTTCATGGTTGCTTTTTTTTCAACATCAAACACATCAACTTCAGGAACAAAACATGCATTTGCTGTCTAAAATATCCCACATACTCCCAGGTGCCATTGTAATGAGATAATCAGTGTTATTCTCTTCACCTGTCAGTGGTCATATGTCATGGCTGATCAGTGTATCCTGTACTAATATACTGTACGCTTGCTCATAAACTGCCAATAAATAAAACATAACTAAATATTTAACACTGAACAGAATAAATATTTTATTATCTGTAACATTTTGACATTTGATTAGATTTGACAGTTGATTTGATTAGACCACAATGTCAGTTTGCAGATAGGTTATAATGAATTCTATTAAAAATATATAATATTGTAAGCAGGTATACAAATATCCATTCATCACAAGTACTTACATTTAATGAAGGGTCTATCATTTTTAGCATCGGTTTATGGTAAAGGACTGAGACAGAATATCAACCAAAAATCCAGAAAAAGCACATGATACAAAGGTTATGAGGGAAATAAGTATTTGATCCCCAAGCAAAACATGACTTAGTACTTGGTAGAGAAATCGTTGCTAGAAAGCCCAGTGGGAAGACGTTTCTTGTAATTGTTTACCAGATTTGCACGGATCATGGGATGCATTTTGATCCACTATTCTTTACAGATTTTCTCTAAATGTTTAAGGTTTCTTGCCTGTTGCTTGGCAACTCGAAGTTTCAGCTCTCTCTGTGAATTTTCTATTGGATTAAGGTCTGTAGACTGGCTAGACCACTCCATGACCTTAATGTGCTTATTCTTGAGCCACTCCTTAGTTGCCTAGGCAGTATGTTTGGGGTCATTTTCATACTGGAAGACCCATCCACAACCCATCTTCAGGAGGTTCTCATCCAAAATTTTTACAACACATGGCCTCATCCATTGGCCCCTCAGTGCAGCAAAGTCAATCTGTACCTTTAGCAGAGAAACAGCCCCAAAGCATAATGTTTCCACCTCCGTGCTTGGGACTGTTGGGACTGTGGTGTTCTTAGTGTCATAGTCAGCATTTTTCTTCCTCCGAAAACAGCAAGTCGAGTTGATGACAAAGAGCTCAATTTTGTTCTCATCTGACCACAGCAGTTTATCCCAATCTTTCTCTGTTCATTGGCAAACCTCAGACGGGTCTGTACACGTGTCTTCTTGAGGAGGGGAAGCCTTGCTGTGCTGAAGGATTTCAATCCATGCAGGCGTACTGTATTGTGCTACCAATGGTTTGTTTGGTGACTGTGCTCCCAACTGCCTTGAGATCATTCACAAGCTCCTCCCGTGTAGTCCTGGGCTGGTCCCTCATTTTTCTCCTGATTATTCTTACTCCATGAGGTGAAATCTTGCATATAGGGCCATTAATGGTTACTTTGTATTTCTTCCATTTGTAAATAATCGCTCCAGCAGTTGTCTCCTTCTCACCAAGCTTTGAGCTGATGGTCTTGTAGCCCATTTTATTATTATTATTATTATTATTATTATTATTATTAATAATAATAATAACACTTATATTTAAGTAAATTTAATTCTAGGCTTTAATTGAATTTGGCATCCAAACCTTTACACATTCTTGACTGGATCACAAAAAAAATAATGAATAAAATAAAAATAATTTACTCATGCATTTCACTGGTTAAAAAAAAAAACAGAAAAGAAAAGGCTGATGGATTTGACATCAGTGTAGTCGAGTTCTCGAACTGCAAAAATGAGGCAAGTTGAGTAACACAGAAGAGCGAAAAAATCAATACATGTAAAAATAAATAAACTGTAGGCTTAGGTATGAAAAAAAATGATACAAATGCTTTGGTGCCTGGAGGGTTATGCAAAATTTGCTTCTATCGTCATTTTTTTTTAACACATAGTGTGTATCTTATGTATCTCTGAAACAGGCAAAGTTAACTTCAATATCCTCGGTGCAGTGACTTTACCCGTTTTAAATATATTAACATATGAAAATAAAAATCATTAACCATGTGGTGATTTGCATAATAACAATCTAAGAGCATGAAATGTTTGTTCATTACAGATAAAGCACTGATGTGACTCTGTCTGCTGCTGGTTTTGCAGTAACAGCACATTCTGAAGTGTTTGATTTCTTATGCACTGTAGCAATTTGTTAACACTTACAATGTAATTTAATTACTAAGCCTTTTAATTATACTTTTGTATGCATTTGTAATCAGGGAACAACCAGGAAACAAGTTAGTTTTTCCATAAAGTGTGTGACTGACACTGGAGACTTCTTCCATTAATGTTACCAAAAATAAAATAATTTTTTTTTTACCTGTTAACATGAAGCATCTGCTGTGAATAAACTGTTGCTAAAGAAATGATCAGAAGGTATCAGAACGAGAGCATGCATACAGTATAAACATGTGCTACTGTCATACTGCGCTACTGCTACATGCTCTACTGTCATACTGCGCTACTGCCACTGTTCTCAAAAACGAATCAGCGACTTTTTCCAATCAGAATCCAGAATTTCACACTGCTGTTGTATGAATCACTTCCCAGTCATGATTAATGCCTCTTGATGTATAACGTATACAGTACCTAATAAAGTGTTTCTGTTATAGGTTGTGAAAGCCTAGGAGGAAAACAGTCAATATTCTAAACATTTTTGTCTGTAAGTGGGTCGTGTAACGTTTCATGTTACATTACTAGGAGATTTTAATTACTGTCCACTCCATTGTGAGAGAACGCCTCGGTCCTTGTCCACACCGCGCTCGCCATATCTCTTTCTCACACTTTTTATCTCGGACAAGTGTTGTGTTTTTTTAGCGCCTGTTGTCATTTTCACACTCAGATTTTCAAATCGCACAACAGCATTTCTGTCAGACGTTTGACAATGGATTGGAGGTGAGGATAAACGGCTCTGTGTGTGTGAGTGTGTATGAGTGAAAATCACACTGATTAGTGATGTATTAGACAGGGCATCAGCTCCTTTAATTCTCTTTGTCGTTATTGCATCTTATTATAAATGAAGGTAAACATTTGTAAATATCGATATATTTCATATATCAAATTTTAATTAAGAGTCTGTTCTGACCGAGCAATCCGACTGGACGAGAGGCATTCCATGAGTGCCGATAATAGACGGTAACAGCAATGGGACGTTTAACTATACGTATCACTCGGCATCCCATTTGCGTGGGGAAAGTCTGTACGGTCCGCAGTACTGAGGAGAGAGCAGCTGCCTGCCAAAACCCATAGTCACAACCAGTCACAGAAGCACTTTCTGCCAGGACACACATCTGATAATGCTATGTCATCTTAAACAACATGCTGTCTCCTTAGTCATTCTGAATCACCTCTGAACCGTACATGTTTTTCTGTTCCTGACTAATGCGAGCTACAAAGCGAACTACTGTAACTTCAACACAAGGCTAAATCCCAAATGCCTCTCTAACCCCTAATCAAGGGCACTACTTGGTGTGTGGAACAAAGGATCATATACCCTACATAGTGCTCTAGTTTTCCACTCCATGAAATGTGCTCTTTGTGTTATCTTCAGTATTGGGATACGTCCTCGTGTCTAACACCTGTGCTGATATTCAGTACAACAGCACAACCTCGTGCGTGTAGTAGAATGTTTATATTTATTGTCATTTTATTAAAGAAATTCCATAGCTGGTGTTCTCCTTGTTCAGTATACTGTTTATTATTATTATTATTATTATTATTATTATTATTATTTAAAAGTACAAATTAATAGCCATCTCTTTTTTTTTCTCTGTAACTATGTTTGACTACACAGGTGGTATTTTGTCACACTTTTTCACTCTGTCAGGATCTATTACACCTCACAGACTCTCATTTCCTCACTCTCACCCCCATTTTTTCCTCCTTTTCCCATCCCTCTGTATCATATCCCCCTGGAGCGGCTACTTTAGATAGAATCTCTCACTCTGTCACCTCGATTACACATCTAACACCCTTTTACATATTACTCATATATAAATATATGAGAAACTGCTGACCTCCTGGGATCTTTCACATCCAAAAAATGAGTATCTGTACAGGTGTTCCTATTAAAGTGGACAGTGCGTGTGTGTGCCAGTACAGAAAGAAGAGGTGCAGCAGGCAACAGACTAACAACCTGTCTTTAAATATGAGCAAAACAAAAGAGATGCTTGTTGGTTTCAGGAGAGCACAAAGCGACCACTGAACATCAATGGCTCCTCCTTGGAGATCGTCGAGAGCACCAGATTGCTTGGTGTTCATCCTGGCAGAGAACCTTAACTAGTCCCTCAACACCGACATCCTCGCCAAGAAAGCCTGGCAGCATCTCTACTTTTTAGCGTAGGCTGAGGAAAGCCCATCTCCCACCCCTCGTTCATACCAGAGGGACCATGGAGAGCTTCCTGAGGAGCGCTATCGGTGCCTCGGATCACAGGAGCCTGCAGGGGATCTTGAGGACACGTGAGAAGATCAACATCTCCATCAATGATATGTACATCACATGCTGCATCTGTAAAGTTACTAACAATGTACAGTATATATATATACATTCATTATATACATGTACTGTAGTCTTATAAAGTTCTATGTGGGATTCATTCCTATTACAGTATAACATACATCATGTTGTACAACATGGCGCTTCTTCACTGCTCTGAATCTGATTGGTTCATTGTTATCTTACGCATATCTGTGCCTCCCCCCCCACCCTCTCTCTCTCTCTCTCTCTCTCTCTCTCACACACACACACACACACACGCACACACGCACACACACACACACACACACACACAGAAACACACAGATTGTTATTTTCCTTTGTCCTACCAAGTGTGTCTCTATCTAAGCATTACACACACATCATTACCCTGTCTTCTCAATCGTTCTCTCAGACTTTGAGTCCATCACTAACGTCCCTGTTTGTCTGTCTCTTATGTGTCACTGCGCTGTCAGTCTGAGACACACACTCCAACACACCTCATTGCATTTAAAACTGCATACCTGTGTTTTTGCAAATCTGATTGTCACGGTCAAAAAGTATTTTCTCACAAGAGGAACAATAGGATTTCATTCATTTATTCATTCAAACATTTTCAGTAAGTGCTTCATCTTGGTCAAGATACAGTAGCTGAAGATCCAGAAACAATGTGCCTGTGGAACACCAGACATATAAAACAGCATGAATGAAAAATTAGTGGCATGTGGGATGTTTTTGGAAGGTTGGAGGAAAAAAGAAAACCAAAAGGAAAATCACATGAACTATGAGGACAACATAAACAGAAACTACATGCAGACCAGTAAGCAGATTTCAGGGTCAAATAAGGGAACCAGTATTAACTGACCACTTTAACCAACCGACCAAGCCACAATCCAACTACAGTAGATCCACAAAAATGTGATTGGACTTAACAAGGACCTAGAAACATCAACATCTGCCAGTTAACAGTGTAACTAATCTTTCTTGTTGTCACTCGGATGTCACTGCACTGATTCTACAATCGAAGGAGTTCTCACAGCACCCTCTTCAGGCTTGTGCTATGGCCATGGAAGGTCCGTGCCATCTTGTAGACCTCATTAAGTTCATATTACTTTCTTCTTGTGCTTACCATGTTTATTGTGTCCATGCAGCAGGTTAAAACCACATTTAGAGAATCTATATAAATAAAAGAATAGTTTTCTCTGTACAGTACATTGGCCAGAACTCACTTTTTCAATGATTCAGAAAATTCACTCACTTTTTCAATGATTCAGAAAATTTTCTGTCCAGTCAGATTTTGTCACAGAATTACACAAAACCGGCTGGACAAATGTTAATGGAACTTTGCAAGTCCTTAGGTACAGTATTTGCCTGAAGTTAAACCTGTACCATAACATTCAAATCAAAATGTTGAGTAGAAGGGAAATTATGAGTAATTGTGTACTAGGTTATAAAGTTAACTGCAAGTTTTGATGACGTACTGTGCATGTGTCAAACTGTGGGTGCGTCTTAAATTGACCGCTGGACAGAATTTCATGAAACATCAGTTAATATTTATCTTTATCCAAACTAAATCTGGCTGGCTTCGATTTCTCATCTGTAATTCACTCTCCAATTACCGAACAGTATTGTATTCAGTATTTGGCTGACAATTAAAGAAGTACAGTACAACTTAGCAGATGTAAGAGGTAAGATACTCAACCTTACGGAAAATAGATTTTTTTTGTATTTATAAGTTAGTCAGAGAGTCCTGCCATACAGAAAGACAAACAGCCATGTACTGTACATGAGCTTCAACCTGAAATAATAATATCACTGATTAGATTAAAGCTGATCAGCTTATTTTTAACTTTAACCTTTTAAATCTTTCTACAAACTCTTTTTCGCTTACGCTAGTTTAATAGAAATATCGGATCCAATTTGCGCGTTGTCGTATTTATATCAACCCTCATGATAATGCCTGGTAAAAGCATGATCTGATCTGATAGATCGGACATAGTAATAACTTGGTTCAATGTCTTTGGACCTTGTGAGTGAAAGTGTTTGAAATTTGTGACAACATGATAGACACATTGAGAACTGACAGACATGGCAGTTCAGGGACAGGGACGCAGCTAGGAAGTAGTGAACTTCAAAAATGCACTTTTTTCCATTATGACCCCGTTCCCACCGCATTCTCCAATATTTTTAGTACGCCGTGGGAACTTCATGGTCCTCGTCAGAGTGTGTCGGGGCCCTTAGGCAGTAGATCAGAAAAGTTTTTGTGCAATTGACAGCACATGAACCAGTTTTCCTGCTCTGACTATCATTAAACTAACTTGCATTCCAGTATTTATTTCTGGAAACAGATGAAACACGTCGACTCACAACGCAACCAATTTCAGTGAGCCTGGAAATCTTTCAACAGGACTGGAGTCAGTGGTAAAAAAATAGTAGCCAAATGCGCCAAGCCAGAGTATGTTGCCCAGGTAGGAGGATAACACCTCATCCTTTCCAGATTCATTGCTAGATGTTTACACAGGATTATTGAAAGTGGTCTGATATTGGTTCATAAGCTGTTCATCATCACGAGCTAGAAGATCAACATGGTCTTCAATGGTCCGGTTTCTTCTCACTGATCCATTTAGTACAATAGATTCTCCAGAAAGGATTACATAACCGTTATTAAACTTGTCTGTAATAAAGAACAAATTAAATTACCACATGGGTGACCAAGATATTTGGCCTTTACTTATATTTAAAAATTTGAGTATCACATCTACTACCATGTCTCCCAAATCACATCTCTAATTTATATTTATGGCATTCTGCTAATGGCCTTATCCAAAGTGACTTCATTTGTCTCATTATCTCTGAACAGTTAAAGGTTGAGTGTCTTGCTCAAGGGTCTTGCTCAACAGTGGCAGCATGGTGGTGCTGGGGTTTAAACCCATGACCTTCAGATCAGTAGTTTAGTGTATTAAATGCTGTGCTGCCCCTGCACACCACATAGCTACAGTATGGCTGCATTGTTTAAACAAACAAACAAACAAACTAAAATGTTTTTTGCTTTACAAATGTAACCATACGACTACTGTATTTTACAATCTAATTTATGTCAAGTCAAATCATTTTATTTGTGAAGCACATTTAAAACAATAGCAGTTTATCCAGAGTGCTTTCCAGGGCAATCCCATGCAAAGGTCAACCTTATTATCGTAAAAAGTTGGCAGAATTCATAGAGTTCTTACCAAACCATACTGTACACTAACAATACAGTACTATATCTTCTTATATTGACTAAACCACAAAAAGACACAAAAATAATAAAAACTACAAAGAAGGAGAGAGGGGGGAAAGATCAGCACTAATCGCTGATTTAAGAATTTCACAGTTTTTTTTTCAAAGTTAACATTTGAAATAGTAATTATGAAATTTGAAATGTTAATTATGTTTTGTTAACATCAACTTGTTTTCTTCTCTCTGTTGATATGAGTCCTAGTTGAATAACAGGAGTTTTTTTTAACTTAAAATCAATTGTGTTCATCGACGTCTGTGCAGCTTACATGTGGCGTCCCACAGGGCTCTATACTAGACAGAGTTCTTTTTTCTCTTTACATGGCACCGTTAGGGCCAATTCGTAGAAAGCATCATTTACAATATGTTTTTCCTGCTACGCTGATGACCTTCAAGTCTGTCTCCCAATTATGTCAAATTACTCTGTTCAAACCCTGCTGGAGTGCTTGGCAGAAATGAAATCCTGCCTCACTTCGAACTCACTCACATTTCGTCTATACCGCTTTATCCTGTATACAGGGTCGTGGGGGCCTAGAGCCTATCCCATCCCATGAGGCTTAGGGCACAAGGCAGGGTACACCCTGGACAGAGTGCAAAACCATTGCAAAGCACAAACACAATCACAGACTCATTCACACACTACAGGCAATTTTGGAACGCCAATTGTCCTATAATCTGCAGGTCTTTGGACTGTGGAAGGAAATCAGATTTCCCAGAGGGGACACACCAAGCACAGGGAGAACATACACACAGAATCGAACCTTGCCGGGAATCGAACATGGACCCTAGAGGTGCAAGGCGACAATACTAACCACTAAACCACCGTGCTGCCCACTTTTAACTCTCCCAATGGACATGACAATAAGACAGAACTGGTGCTTCTTGACCCCTCTAGTTCTACTTGCATGAGTAATAAACTTGATATCTTAGCTCCATATTGTAAAAGCAGTGGTTTGATACTGCTGGCATTTTATTTGACATGAAGCTTACCTTTGAGAAGCAGACCAACACAGGTATTAAGAACAGCTTCGTTCAACAGAGACTCCTTGCTAAAGGTAAGCCTTTTCTGTCCACTCCGCATTTTGAAAAGGCAAAACATGTTTTTATTGGTTCTGGGCTGGATTATGTTAATCCTGGCAATGTTTAACATGTCATTCTTCCACTGTCTATGATATGCAGGCTGCAGTTCGTTCAAAATGCTGCTGCTTGCCTCCTAGAAAAGAGATCATTTAACTCTTATCTTGGCTGTTGTACATTGGCTACCAGTTAGATTTAGAATTAATTTTAATTCAATAACAAAAAACTTAAATAACAAAAATGTTTTGTTCACTAAAACCTTACCTATTTCCTTAACTGCCCTATTAATAGTGGACTCATATTGTGTTGTTTTTTTCCTGTGCTTTTTTTTTCAGTTTTTTTCTTTTCTTGCTAAACATATTTTACTTTATCTTATTTTGTTTTTATTTACCTCATTCCATTTAAATATTTAGTTTATTCTTTATATATATATATATATATATATATATATATATATATATATATATATATATATATATTTATACACTGTATATACAGTACACACCCATAAACCCAGTTTATTCTAAATATTTTAGTCCATACCCTGTCCAGGGTGTACCCCGCCTAGTGCCCGAAGTCTCCTGGGATAGGCTCCAGGTCCCCCGCGACCCTGAAAACAGGATTAAGCGGAATAGAAAATGAATGAATGAATGAATTTTAGTCCATAAAAACATTTTCAAACCTACACTTTCTGGGTTCATTAAAGTCTCTTTCCTGGTACCAATATAATGCTTTCTGCAGTTTCTTAAAAAAACTGTACTCTCTCATAAAAGTTTCTCTGTTTAATGTCAGATCTGATAAAATGCCATATACTTTCAGGATGTAAATGATGCTATTAATTTTGAAGATTTGTTTGTTTTATTTTAGCTGAAGAGATTGCATTAAAACCTATGCAAGTTGATTTCCAGACATTAATTTTGCTCGAGGCTTTTTGTTCAACAATACAAGTCCATATATATGCATATACAGTACGTACAGTATGTGTGTGTGGTGGTGGTGGTGGTGGGGTGGGGGTCATATTTGTGGTGTTACTATAGCAACTGGTGCATACAGTATACAGGAACAAGCTCAAGCCCAGGAAATTATTAACACTGAAATGAATGAATGAATGAATGAATGTGAAGCAACTCATAGAGCTTTACTGTGATTATACTGTATACCAGTACAGTATATATGATATATTCAATTTACAAAACACTAAGTATAGTATACAGTCCTGTGCAAAAGCTTTGACTCCATTTCTTCATAATTTGCTTTTAAAGAGCTTGAATTCTTATTATTTTTAATGTATTCTTGATGAATAGTTCTCCACACTTCTTCTTCAAAACTTTTTTGTCTCTCATTTTCAGTCTAGTCCCTGTACCTGAGCAGTTTCTGAGGAATGTTTATTTTGTTCACTAGGCCACACAGTGACGTACAGTAATTTGAATCATTCAAATATATATAAAAAATAATAATCATCTAACTTAAAACTTGAACCAGTGAGAAACAGATGCAAATGACGTCAGATGATCAGCCCGGTGATTAGTATACTGAATGGTTGGAACAGACAAGAGGGTTTATCAATTGTATCTTTAGTCAGTTTGCAGTCTGCTCAATACTTTATAAGTATGGTATCAATTTACCTTTCTCTATAGATAGATAGATAGATAGATAGATAGATAGATACTGTAGACTATCATTAACTTGACAAGAATAAAATGAATGAAATAAAACAATAACAGTCCTGAGGTAGAAAGGAGAATAATATCCTAAAATGTTTTTGAAATCTAATCAATATTTAAAATGTATTGTAGATCTACTAATGTATAGGCATATTTATATGTATGTACAGTATATACATTTAAATGATTTAAATAAATTATACTGTATATAGAAGTTATTTCTTTAGCTGCTAATTAATATTCTCTATTTTAGTATATTCTACTTCGTCTGCTGGTACATCTTTACCTTTTTTTCATAATCAGTCAGCTTTGCCCTGCAGTGTGAACGAAGAGATTATTAGGATTCAAGTGGTGAGATGTGGCACTTATACACCTGGTGCACAGAATAATAATGTCCTTTTTTTTTTGTTCAAGTATAGAATAAGTTTTAGATTTAGGAAAATAATATACAGTAAATACGCAGAGAGTGTGAAAGAAACAGGAGACCGATGTACACGCTGTATTTCTGCTGTTGTGGAGCAAACCAGATGGATAAAATTTCATGAATGTAAAGTTTTAATGAGATTTATGTAAAAAAGGAATCGGATATGTGTGAGATAATGATGTGGTGGTGCAATTTAGACAGCCCAGAATCACAGGGCTCAGGAAATTAAGTGGTAGTACAGAGTGTGTGTGTGTGTGTGTGTGTGTGTGTGTGTGTGTGTGTGTGTGTGTGTGTGTGTGTGTGTGTGTGTGTGTGTGTGAGCTTTTATTTAGTGAATTGTTGTAGACTAACATGTATATACTCCAACACTGGGCAGTGGTATCTTGCACCAAGACTTCAACAGCAGATGCTTTAAATCCTGTGAGGTGGCGCCTCCATGGATCAGACTTGTTTGTCCAGCCCATCCCACAGATGCTCAGATTGACATCTGGTTAATTTGGAGGTCGAGTCACCACCTCAAACTCTTTGTCATGTTCGTCAACCATGTTTGCAGTCTGTCAGGGCGCATTATACCGCTGAAAGACCCCACTGACATCAGGGAACGCTGTTTCCATGCAGTATTTGGTTAACAACAATGTTTATGTAGGTGGGACATGTCAGCGTAACATCTACATGAATGGCAGGACCCAAGGTTTCCCAGCAGAACATTGACCAGACCATCCGACTGCCTCTTCCAGCATGTCTTCATCAGACCTGAATCTTCAGCCGCTTAGTGCTGCTTTCGGGGAACCAAACAGGTTAAAGTCCGATGGAGAGAGATTAGGAATATAGGGAGGAAGCTTTAACACCTCCAAAGTTTTTCCATAATGTCGACAGTGTGAGCAGAAGTGTGTGGACATGCATCATCATGAGAGATCACAACATGCTTGGACAGCAGTCCTCTGTGTTTAATCTGAAGTTTAGGCTTCAGCTCTTCTGGATATTGAACCTTTTTTCTGATAATGTTCCAATACTGGCCCTTGAGAATCCCAGAAAACTGTAAGCATTGATGAATTTTCCAGGTGATGGTTGACTTTGAACTTTTTCTCAGTTCAGGATGTTCCTGTTCCAACTCTGCAGTTTACTCTCAGGCTCGCGGTGATGAATCCACGTCTCATCACCAGTAACGATTCTCTTTAAGAAATTTTAACCTACCTTAGAGTATTGCTTAAAATTATGTTTGCAGACATAACATCCAAACACTTTTGTTTATGCTCTTCTGTAAGTTGTTTCAACGCCAAGTACATCCTTAGACCACAAAAAAACTAATCTTCTTTAATGCAAATCACTAGTGGGGCATCAATTTTTACCTCCACCGCAGTAACAAATGAACTGATGTAAGACGTACAGTACACACCTGCACAGCAGTGACTGTGGAGGCAGGAGCCTTGAATGGGAAGCGCTGATGAGACTTGTCAAATTGTCAAATTTTTTGACTCACCCTTGTACTAACAAAACTCCATCCTGTAACCCAAAACTGATTTGTCCCAATGCCAAATGATCTGTGAAACATGATCCTATTCTTCTCTTTAGCATATATTATAAGCACTGTAGAAGGTGTTTTATCTATAAATATCTAAGGACTGCAAAAGTTTCATTTATTTCTGTCCAGCCAGTTTTGCATGATGCTGTGACAAACAGACATACAGACATACTGTAGAGACAGATTTTTTTTTTTTGAAAACTGGTTTCAGGTCCTCCAATATATGAAACATAAAGATATCATTGAAAATGTGAGTTCTGACCAATATACAGACAAAACCTTTCATTTGCTCATATAGATAGCACATAGGGGTATAGTATAGCGCCGGGGTACTCAATAGGCGGACTCCGGTCCGCATCCGGACCCAAATACGGTTAAATCTGGACCGACGCCAAAACAAATATGCTAATTTAATCATAATCCAAATGAGTTCTCAATGAAGTGCGCAACTGTGTTTCCGCGCGATATATCATTGAGTCTTCTAGTGACGTGACTCAGAAGAACGAGTCGTCTCCGAGAGTCATTCGTTAATTTTCTACTGGGTGCGCATGCGCAAAGCATCGCAAAACCTCCGTAGACTATGTATTGAACGAATCGTCAAGTCCCGAGTTGTTCAGTCCTTTGTCACGTGACTCCCATAGGGGCTATGCGGTGCAGTAGATTCAAAAGAACGAACGACTCGTGGAAGATATACTGTAAGAGGTGAGCTACTCATTCTGTTTATTATAATATGTCCTTAATATCCTAATAGTGAGCTCAAAGCTGGCCATTGATATAAGTTGTTTTTGAAAACAGTGAATTTAAGAGTGAGTGGACAGAAAAATATGCACTTGTGCTCCCCGTGGGAAGCAGAAAACAAATGTGCTTAATCTAGCGATCAAAAGTGGTCACATTCTCACCTTCTGGACACAGATAGTTACTGCAGCAGGTGTTCCTGTCCTGCAGAAAATGGCCCTTCAAATATTCTCACAATGTTTTCCTCAACGTACTGCTAAGAATCTGCCGTTTCAACTATGAGCACGATGAAAAACACATATGGCAGCTCCATCACCAATGAACATTTACATCAGTGCCTCCACCTGGTCCTCACACCTTTTATGCCCAACTTCAAACAACTGGTGGCACAAAGATGATGTCACCTTTCACACTAAAAGGACTACCTTTTTGGGTATTGTTCAAAAATTTGGGGTTTGACTTTTTCTGGACCTCGGACTGAATAGAAATTTCAGACAACTGTTCTTTGAGGACTTAATAGTTCAGGATTGGAATTTTTTACAGTCTACCTGAGCCTCCAATAATGAACTGGACTCCAAATTAACACATCTCACATCTGGTTCCTCTCAAGGTTTCTTCCTATTGCCATCTCAGGGAATTTTTCCTTGCCACTTGCTCATCTGGGACAATCTGATCATTTCGCAAATTTCATACAAGTTTCCATAATTTTCTTTCGATTGTGTAAAGCTGCTTTGCGACAATGACAATTGTTAAAAGCGTTATACAAATAATATTGAATTAAATATAATTACCCTCGACATTATGGGTCACAAAGGTAATGGTGAACTCTATTACCCAGTAGTGTAGATAATCAGTATGAAAAAATGCCAATATTATGTTTCACTGAAGGTATTTACTAGGCGTAAGAATTTATATTAAAAAATAACATTGGTCTTATTTACTTGAGTCAAATGTACCCCAAATTATACACTCTTTCAATCACTTACCGCTTTATCTTATATTCAGGGTCAAAAGGGGGCCTGGAGCCTATCCCAGGAGACTTAGGTCATGAGGCGGGGTATACCCTGGACGTGGTGCCAATCCATTGCAGGGCACACACACACACACATACACACAATCATACACTGCGGGCGATTTGGGAACACAGATTGGCCTAATTTGCATGTCTTTGGACTGAGGGAGAAAACTGGAGCACACGGAGGAAACCCAATCACGGGGAGAACATACAAATTGTACAATGACTCTTATATACAGTATGTATAGAATATGAAGTAGATGTTTGGAGAAGTATAAAATCTCTTGTTGATCTAGTAAGACATATATTTGTTCTGTGATTTTATGAGTCTAATGAATTATAGCTAATGAATGTGTGAGGGTTGCCCACTAGAGGGCAGTGTTTTTAGGTTGTAGTTCTGTTCCTAGACTCAGTTTCCCAGAAGCCTCCTCAGTCAGGTGACGTGGATGCTCACCTGAACTGAGGAGGCTCATTAACACTGTTATAAATACCTGTTTGTTCTGGGAAACTGGGTCGAGCATTAAAGTGATATAATTTCTGTTATGTGGGTTATGTTTTGTTCTGTTTTAGTTTGATTTGATTATAGTTGGCCTTTGGTTTCAGGGGGGTGTTCTTCATACGTCGCTAACTCAGTTAGCTGGATTTGATTGTTGTGGATTTGTCCTGATCTTGGATTGTTTCGTTCTTCGATGCTCATCTCGCATTTGCTGTCATAGCAACATGTCCGTAAGCTTGAACCTGCTCGGTAGCTTCATGTAAACAGGATTAAGGCTGCGCTCTTGCCGCGTTATGATTGGTTGAAATGGTGAGGTCACATCTGATTGGTTAAAGTGCACGACTGACGTGGACTGACTCACGTGGGGAAAGAAAAGTATCTTGCATGCGCATGCATATATATATATATATATATATATATATATATATATATTAGAACATAAATTCATAGGTTTTTTATTATTATAATAAACTCTAGGCACGAGACAACCCTCAAGACCATTAATTCAAATTCTTGTATAATGTTTATTTTGAAACACATTTATTTTTCAGGAGTTCGTCATTTCTATTTTTCCATATACAACATATTTATTTTCATATTTCTTATTTTATATTATTTTCTCATGTAATTTGTAAACCATACAGTATGCACATTATGTTTTAATATAATATTTGATAGCGATTATGTGTGTGTGTGGGGGGAGGGGGGGATCCATGGCAGGGAAGCATTTCAGTGCATAACACTTGGGGGCGGGGGGGAGGCATTTCAGCGCATAACAGGTGTTACAAAAAAAATTTAGCTTGTTCTTTTGTCATTTCGTCAACCAATCAAAGGGCTTGTGATCAGTGTTTCTACTGTCGATGCATATCGCCTTTTAAACCAACGCACGAACGCGCAATAATCCTAGACAACTCAATCCGGCCATACTAATCATCAACAACAGGTGGCTCGAAGTACCAACTTAGCCAGAGCGTAATTAGCACGATGATCTCATCTTAGATGTGTCAATTCATTCCGGATGTTTCAAGTGACGTACGAAGAACACCCCCCAGTAGCACTTTAAGTTAAGTTTGTTTATATTGAGATGTCCTGGACGGTGTTCTTCGTACGTCGCTAACTCAGTTAGCTGGATTTGATTGTTGTGGATTTGTCCTGATCTTGGATTGTTTCGTTCTCCGATGCTCATCTCGCACTTGTTGTCATAGCAACATGTCCGTAAGCTTGAACCTGCTCGGTAGCAGGTTTATTTCATGTAAACAGGATTAAGGCTGCGCTCCTGCCGGGTTATGATTGGTTGAAATGGTGAGGTCACATCTGATTGGTTAAAGAGCGCTGACGTGGACTGACTCACGTGGGGAAAGAAAAGTATCTTGCATGCATATATATACGGCTTGCCATAATATGTATATACAGTGGTGTGAAAAACTATTTGCCCCCTTCCTGATTTCTTATTCTTTTGCATGTCTGTCACACTTAAATGTTTCTGCTCATCAAAAACCGTTAACTATTAGTCAAAGATAACATAATTGAGCACAAAATGCAGTTTTTAAATAAAGGTTTACGTTATTAAGGGAGAAAAAAAACTCCAAATCTACATGGCCCTGTGTGAAAAAGTGATTGCCCCCCTTGTTAAAAAATAACTTAACTGTGGTTTATCACACCTGAGTTCAATTTCTGTAGTCACCCCCAGGCCTGATTACTGCCACACCTGTTTCAATCAAGAAATCACTTAAATAGGAGCTACCTGACACAGAGAAGTAGACCAAAAGCACCTCAAAAGCTAGACATCATGCCAAGATCCAAAGAAATTCAGGAACAAATGAGAACAAAAGTAATTGATATCTATCAGTCTGCTAAAGGTCATAAAGCCATTTCTAAAGCTTTGGGACTCCAGCGAACCACAGTGAGAGCCATTATCCACAAATGGCAAAAACATGGAACAGTGGTGAACCTTCCCAGGAGTGGCCGGCCGACCAAAATTACCCCAAGAGCGCAGAGACGACTCATCCGAGAGGCCACAAAAGACCCCAGGACAACATCTAAAGAACTGCAGGCCTCAGTCGCCTCAATTAAGGTCAGTGTTCACGACTCCACCATAAGAAAGAGACTGGGCAAAAACAGCCTGCATGGCAGATTTCCAAGGCGCAAACCACTTTTAAGCAAAAAGAACATTAAGGCTCGTCTCAATTTTGCTAAAAAACATCTCAATGATTGCCAAGACTTTTGGGAAAATACCTTGTGGACCGACGAGACAAAAGTTGAACATTTTGGAAGGTGCGTGTCCCGTTACATCTGGCGTAAAAGTAACACAGCATTTCAGAAAAAGAACATCATACCAACAGTAAAATATGGTGGTGGTAGTGTGATGGTCTGGGGTTGTTTTGCTGCTTCAGGACCTGGAAGGCTTGCTGTGATAGATGGAACCATGAATTCTACTGTCTACCAAAAAATCCTGAAGGAGAATGTCCGGCCATCTGTTCGTCAACTCAAGCTGAAGCGATCTTGGGTGCTGCAGCAGGACAATGACCCAAAACACACCAGCAAATCCACCTCTGAATGGCTGAAGAAAAACAAACTGAAGACTTTGGAGTGGCCTAGTCAAAGTCCTGACCTGAATCCTATTGAGATGTTGTGGCATGACCTTAAAAAGGCGGTTCATGCTAGAAAACCCTCAAATAAAGCTGAATTACAACAATTCTGCAAAGATGAGTGGGCCAAAATTCCTCCTTCTGCTGTAAAAGACTCATTGCAAGTTATCGCAAACGCTTGATTGCAGTTATTGCTGCTAAGGGTGGCCCAACCAGTTATTAGGTTCAGGGGGCAATTACTTTTTCACACAGGGCCATGTAGGTTTGGATTTTTTTTTCTCCCTAAATAATAAAACCCCTCATTTAAAAACTGCATTTTGTGTTTACTTGTTTTATCTTTGACTAATAGTTAAATGTGTTTGATGATCAGAAACATTTTGTGTGACAAATATGCAAAAGAATAAGAAATCAGGAGGGGGGCAAATAGTTTTTCACACCACTGTATATATATATAATTGATATCAAATATTATATTAGAACATACATTCATAGGTTTTTTATTATTATAATAAACTCTAGGCACGAGACAGCCCTCAAGACCATTAATTCAAATTCTTGTATAATGTTTATTTTGTAACACATTTATTTTTCAGGGGTTCGTTATAAATATGCAAATATATAGATAGATAGATAGATAGATAGATAGATAGATAGATAGATAGATAGATAGATAGATAGATAGATATGTATGTATAATAAAAAAAAATTTATAATGAAAAATTGGACAAAACTAATTTTATTATAAAGTAAACAATATAAAAGTATACGTTTTTGAAAAAAACATTCATATTTCTATTTTCCATATACAACATATTTATTTTCATATTTCTTATTTTATTTTATTGTCTCATGGAATTTGTAAAACATATGTGCATATTATGTTCTAATATAATATTTGATAGCGATGTGTGTGTGTGTGTGTGGTGGGGGGATCCATGGCAGGGAAGCATTTCAGCGCATAACACGTGTTACAAAAAAAATTTAGCTTGTTCTTTTGTCATTTCGTCAACCAATCAAAGGACTTGTGATCAGTGTTTCTACTGTCGATGCATATCGCCTTTTAAACCAAGGCACGAACGCGCAATAATCCTAGACAACTCAATCCGGCCATACTAATCATCAACAACAGGTGTGCTCGAAGAACCAACTTAGCCAGGTCTTAATTAGCACGATGATCTCATCTTAGATGTGTCAGTTCATCCCGGATGTTTCAAGCAACGTACGAAGAATACCCCCCTTGTCTTTGTGTCTCCTAGCAGGATTAGCCTCTAGGAGAATTAGCCCTTTGTGTTTACCCTTTTGTGTAAGTAACCCCCAATTGCATGTTTAGCTAGTAGTCTGTTTCAATACTAATGAGGGTGATACTAACATGTCTAGATCTTAGTCTGTCTAGTCTTCGTGCTTGTCTAGTCTCATTGTCTGATTAGCTCTTAGTCTGTTTTGGTACTAACATCTTTAGCCACTAACCTTTAGAGTTCTTAGTCTGTTTCATACCTAGTCTGCTGTGCACCTTGTCTGTTCATTCCCTTGTGTCTCAGGCTACTGGCCGGTGTAGCCATTAGTCTTAGCAGCTAATGTGCAGCTCAGCCAGTAGACCTAGCCAAGCCTGTCTTGTGTTTGTTTATCCCTTGCATGCACAGTCCCTAATGTTTAGTCCGTTAGGCTGTTTCGTGTGTCTTGTCTTGTCCAGTTTGTATCCCATGTCTGTATTGTGTATCAATGTATGTAATCCCTAGTCTTATGTCTAAGTGGTTGAGTTCTGTTACATTATGCTCCATGTTTTTAGCAAACTCTTAGTTCATATTTTGTTCATGTTTTGCTTGTTTGTTTTAATATTAAAGACTCTTTTTTGTTTCACTGCATCCCCTCTGCATCTATGCCTCAACACCAAGCCCACAGTCCAACATCATAGCAGAACGTGACAGAATGTCATATTTATCACGATTGTGGAATTTGTGTTATCACCCAGTTACAAAGGTATTTTTAGCCGAACGTGATTACAATAGTTAAATAGTAGATAACCAATTATATTTTAGGAGCCTTTACAACAGATTTTATTCTTTACAACAGATTTCCTAGCATATTGTATTTATGTTTATTTATTTTACGGTTACAGCGGCTCACCGGGATCGTATATATTTATTGCGTCAAACCGGACACAACCCTCGCCAATTTATCCAGGCTTGAGACTTGCACTTAAATGTTCATCTCCTTGGCTTGTGTAAGCAAATAAAGATGACAATTCCTCCACCGAGCGCCCGTGGCCATATTGAGATTGTGTAAATGAAGCAAGATTCAAATAATTAACAAAGAAAAAACACTGAGCAACTTTTTATTTATTTTCTATATTAGTATCAGGACGAAAAGTATCTCCACATTAACTCAAGTAATGGGCTTGTGGACTTTACCCACATCTGCTTGTTTTCTGCAAGATTAAATAACATTAATATTAAGCAAAACATATTTTTCCGTCACTTTTAACATCACTTAACGAAAAAAACACTTTTACCAGACACATACACGTGAAATGTCCGACCCTAACATTGAACCAGGTGTTGCTTTACGCTGTTAAGGTGTTTATCCGTGTATATCCACACCAGTCCATCAAAACACACCTACACGCCAAAAGAAAATCACACACACACTAGTGTACCAATTGTCCAATGTCAGGAAGAGCTCATTAGCCGGCTGCTATTTATACCTCACCCACGTCCCAGTCAGTGACAAAGCTTTATTCATGCCATATGAACGACTGTAATTACCATCACTTCGACGTCAACGTCTGAGTAGGAATTCCATATCAGTTTTGGATTTTTTTCTCTCGAAAATCCTGATTAGTTTGAAATGAGGAAGTCGCTCAGCAAGCAAGCAGAAATAAAAAATTAGGACAGGAATAGCATAGCTATTTTGTGGAAAACACTGTGTCATTTCTGGTAATGATTACGAAGACGTGTCCTAATATTGACGCATTATCATACCTAGACTTTATAAATCATCTGTAACCATAATTTAAGTATATGCTTTTTTTTTTTAAACATAGGATAAATAACTGAGGATATTCACACAATATTTATTAATTAAATCATTCATTTATTCATTTATTCTGTACAGGGTCCCGGTAGGCCTTAACAGGATCGAGGGCGGCATTCATCCAGGCTCTTTTCTGTTCTGGAACCGAAACTTGTGGTGGAACGAACTTCCTCTAGATGTCCGTACAGCAGAGACTTTGACTATCTTTAAACGACGACTCAAGACGCATCTGTTAGTCCAGTACTTGGACTAACCCCCCCCCCCCCCCCCCCCAAAAAAAAAATAAATAAATAAATAAAAATAAATAAATTAATAAAAATAAATTCCCTCTTCCCCGTTGTGTTGGACTAATGGCACTTAGTTATTAACCTAGTTAACCCAGTGTAAGTATGTATCCAGTGGTGTAAACTTTAAAGCACTTTCTGTAAGTCGCTCTGGATAAGAGTGTCTGCCAAATGCCCAAATGTAAATGTAAATGTAACAGTGTCACAGTAACCTAGAGCAACAGACCTGAAGGTGGGCCTCGAACCTGGAGGTGCTCAAGGTGTGAGGCCACAATGCCTACTCATTCAATATATATATATATTTTAATGATCTATATTTCAAGTCGATGGCACGGTGGCTTATTGGTTAGCACTGTCGGCTTGCACCTCCAGGGTCTGCGTTTGATTTGCACCCAGGGTCTGCGTTTGATTTGCACCCAGGGTCTGTGTGCATGGAGTTTACTTGTTCTCCCCATGCTTGGTAGGTTTCCTCCATGGGAGTCTATACGTGACCCTGTATACAGTATAAAGCAGTATAGACGATGAGAAAGTGAATGATATTTCTTTTCTTTGTTTTCCTGTCCCACTTAATCAGAGTTATGAAATTAGGGGAGCAGTATATATGGATAAATTTGTACATTTTTTATTACTTTATTGCTAAGCAGTCTTCATTGAAATGCGGCTCATTTGACTTTGAGCTCAGGAGTACTGTTTCGAATTCTCCTAAAGGTCGAGAGTTATGTTCCTTTTTAAACCTTAGAGTCTTAGAGGTTTCCAAAATATCTGTGTTAATGTTATGGTTGAAAAACAACTCAGATCCCACACTCTGACTGCTTAATTTTCTTTCCCCTTCACTCCTTTTCTAAGCACACTGTTTCAGTGTCTGTAGCTTTAAATTAACTGCTCCTGATCTCGCCCTTTGAGGAGGTGCATTTCTTAGCCAATTAAAATGCAGGAGCCAGAAATGTCCATGTTTGCTTTTATCAAGCAATTCCCACCTTGTTTTTCAGCCCTGCATTCATGACAATCCAAATAAAAAAGTTTGTTGATTCACAATGATGTCCTCAGTGGTAAGTGGTATGAAAATAAAAAACAAAGCAAGAGCTGATGAAAGCAAGGTTGTCAATAAGCACTAAGCCCTTTCTGGTGTAGTAGTTAAAATGCAGACTAGAGAACAGCAGAGTTGAACACTGAGCTGGGGGAGGAGGTCTTGTTATATGAGGTCACATAAGGGGGAAAATCAGATTTTCTTTCTGATTCAAGCATCAACGAATACAAAATTTAAAAAAGACAAACAGCAGGGGATTTTTTTTCCTCGTTTAGTTTTTTTGACTGGTGACCCATCTGAATGACTAAACATGACTAAAAAGTGAATTCTGCATAATAGGTGCCTTTAAATGCCATGATTAAAGATGTCCATTTCTTTAGCAACCTCCGTGCTTTTTTATACCCGTTGAATTTTTGACTTTGCACCATTTTTTTCCCCTGACGCTAGTTGTTTTGGATTCTCTTACCTTGGATGCTTGTGGATTTTGCATTGTGCTGACTCAGGTGCTGGCTGCCACGCTTTGGAGCTCATCTGTACTCTTAATAAACCTACTGCATAGGAATCCACAAATCTCTGCAATTTTGTTTAGAATATTCAACGAGATTTGTTCCGGGGTTTTATCTAACCGTGACCTCTGTTTGAGATATAGACCTGGGTTTGTATGAGGTAACCGTGTCTCCCTGTGGACCATAATTTGCAAAAGAAAATAATAATAATAATGAAAAACATATATATTTTGTGCATTGAAAATTCAACATTGATCCTCTTTTGCGATTTTCATTTATCCATCCCGAGAACGCAATTGACAAAGGATTATATTATTAACATAAATGAATAACACATATGAAATAAAATTCTCAGCGAATAATAATATTAAAAAAAAAAAAAAGCTCATAACATTAAGCAGTTTGCAATCTACAAGCAATCTCACTGCTTATAAGAAGGACTCATTTGTCAGGATAATCTGATGCAAATCCTCTGTGCAATTGTCTGCAGCTGATTTAGCCACGCTCTGGTAGGTTCATCATTCTTTAAGAAAACTTCATCCCTTAAACAAATTGTTTTGTGAGCCTTCTGCCTTCTCTACTGGGAAAATTTACACCCTTACTTTTTTTTAAATGTCGTTAGTATAATACATGATTTTTCAGAGTAGCGTAAACAATAAAATTACACCGTCATGTGATAATAGAAAAACAAGCTTTAATGTTGACGTCTGTAATTTATTATTGTTCAGTTTAACTAGACATAAAAAAAACACATGTCTTTGTGTATTTATTAATATATTTATTTATTTATATGAATGCATTTGACTCTCTGCAACTTACTAAACCACTTATTGTGGTATCACGTATGTATTGTACTATTCATTATTAAATGCTAACACTAACTGGAGCTCTTATTAAGGTTGGACTGCATTGGACCAACTGCTTTTATTCTTCATGGCTTGGACTCAACAAGGTGATGGCAACATTTCAGTCCATATTGACATGATAGCATGACGCAGTTGCTGCAGGTTTGCCATCTGCACATCCATGATGTGAATCTCCCACTCCATCCCATCTCAAAAGTGATCTATTGGATTGAGTACAGTGACCTTGCTGTCATGTTCAAGAAACCAGTTTATGATGATTTTACAGTAGCTTTGTGTGTTGTCCTGTGTTCATAAAGGGATGGACACAGCCAGCAACAATACTCAGGTGAGCTGTGGCGTTTAAACCATGCTCATTTGGTACTAATTGGCCCAGAGTAACACTATTAGACTGACACTACCAGTCTGAATCACTGATACGGGGCAGAGTGGACCCATGCTTTCATGTTGTGTAAACCAAATTTTGACCCTACTATCCAACCGTCACAGCAGTGATGTTTTTCCAATCTTCTGTTGTCTGTTGTTTTGGTGAGCCCATGCGAATTATAGCCTTGGTTTCCTGTTCTTAGCTGACAGGAGCAGCACCTGGCCAGTGAGTGCATGGAATACACTTAACATTTCATAGTAGGAGTTGAAAACTCTTACGTTTTGGCTCTAAAGCACCAAATAATTGATGTTTTTTTTTTTATCCTGAAACTGTACATAACCTAGTACCAAGTTGACTCTGACCCCTATCGTTTCCCACATTTTGTACCCCATCTGTCCCTTTTTGCCTTCCACATTTCTTTTTCGTCCCCCCTGCTCTTTTTTGAGTATTTTTATATTTTGGGAAGTCTGAAACTATAGGTTATGTATGTGGGATGAGGTAAGAGGAGCAGTAGAACTGCAGTATGTGAGGATCTTCAACCTTGGTGCTGTTGTTGTAGTTGGTATGGCTTTGGACTTTTGCCTGGTTTTAATCCTGGTTTTTAGGCAATACTTTTTTTTAATTTTTTTTATTCACTTCGCCTGGATACTTCTCTCGTCTGTTCGGGCAAAAACAAGCTAACTATCACTGTACTGACATAAAGTGTGTAGAGACTAGAGAGCTGTATTGTCAAGTGTAGCATTGTACACAAGCACACAGTAGAGTGAAATATCATTCATCCAAGGCTTTGGTGCAATGTGTTATAGAAGAGTGTAGCAGGGTGGTGGTGCGAGATTTTGAACACGATACCAGACAGTAAGTACACAATGGACATTTTGAAATACTTTTGGAAAAGTGGGAGGGTGTAGGACGATGAGATACTTGGAGAACATGGAGGAGGATATACACTGATATCGACACTGTGACACTAGTCCACAGATCATGTTAGTTAACTCTGTTTATGTTTACATATTTTCCACAAGCAAAAAAAAACTATTAGAGCATATGCTAGCGTAAATTAAAAGCTATTAAAATGAAGTACATTAGCTACTATAGCTACATTATTTAACATGGATGGAGCAGAGTTGGATTGTAGTGCATAATGGCTCAGTGGTTAGGCTCAGTGGCACTGTAGGCTGATTGACATTTCCAAATTTCCCCCTGGTGTTCTGTATGAGGGGGTGTGTTCCTGTGCCATGTGATGAGATGTTCCCAGGTAAGGTTCCCTGGGGTAAACTCCAGGCTCCCCGCAATCCTAAGTGGGACATTAAAATGTCAAGAGTCAAAAAAACCCTCACTTTCACATTACAAGCCTTTAAGCACTCAAAACATTTTTTTACCCTGATGTGACACAGATCTATTTTTTAAAGAAATGCCTTCATGCACAAATGTGATGTTTTACAAATCAGATCTGAGTCACTTTCATATGTGATTGGATAAATATTCGATACGTTAATCATGCGACTTGAATTTGTAGTATGTACAGGATCCTCGCTAACATCATGTGAAAGAGGGTGGATAGTGCTTTCCTCTGATTATAAACACTGAAATGTGTTGTTGTTGTTTGCTGTATTTCATCACTGCTACAGTGTTTAGCCAGACATTTCAGATGGACTTTCTGATCATGTTGCATGTTTTTTTGCATTATTTTTTACCTTGTATAACACTCAGGGGATTTGAGTACCTTCGGATCACTCTGCAGACAGGAAATAAATGTTTCGATGGATTAACCTGGCTTAGGGTAAGCAGAAAATAAAGCATGTTTCATTGATTCGGCGCTGACTGATCGCTTTGAGATGGTTTTTAAATTAAGTCTAGAGTTCAGGCTTCGCCTACGGAATGCACGTTTTATTATATCATTAGTTACTTAAATGCCGAACGGGACCGAGACGCAGTAGCAACTGGTCAGAGGGACTAAAGTCTCCGTCTCTCACTGGTCGTTTGAGTCTGTCTAAGTGTGTGTGTGTCTGTGTGTGTTTATATAAATATATACTTATATGCATTATTGATTGTAATTGAATTTGGTTGGAGCGAACTCTCAGACGATTGTCTAGGCCAAAGCCAGTGATGGATTTTAGGTTTCAGCTACAGTCATCTCAGATTAATGGGAGGAGACCACAGTGGGCAGGGAAACGGAGCGATCAATTCCCCGATAATTCCATATTTTTCACATCATCATCCAAGAGAGAGAGAGGGAGAGAGAGAGAAGTAGGGGTAGTGTGGAGTGGATCAGTGGCGTGGAGATGTGGCGCTTCATCACAAGCCTTTGAGGAAGTGATCTGTTATGTTCTGTATGGAGGTAAATAAATAAATAAATAAACATTGCGGAGGACTAAATTGGAATTAATTAAATGTATGGGTGCGAGTATTGACCCAACTGGATGTAAACGTAATAGATGGCTGGAGAAAGAGATGATGGTTGAAAGAGATAGAGAGAGAGAGAGAAAGGGGAAAGCGCGAGTTGTGCACTTCTACTACAACAAGGGCATCTGCAACGTGATCGTGTGAACTAAGAAAAGCAAAACTGCAATATATAAAAGAAAAAAAGAGAAGTAAATATGACTCGGATGGCAAATTTACACAAAGGCCCTCTCTGTATCAGGGACAGGACATTTTCATCTTCCCAAAGTCAGCGGTTTACTGATGCAGTACTTTTACGCCCTCCATTAGATAAAGTGCATGCTTGTAGTGTTTTTTTTTTTTTTGTGTATGTGTGTGTGTTTATACCTAAACCCTCTGGCCAGGCCCAAGCTGGATAGAGATCATGTGTGTGTGTGTGGTGCAGGTTTGAGAGTCCGAGTGGTGGATCCTGTTTCAGCTGATCGTGCATGAAAGGTTTCTGCCTGCAAAGCTGCAAAAAGAAAAAGAGAGAATAATATAAAAAAATTTTTTTAAAAGACATAGAGAAAGAAAGAAAGAAAGAAAGAAAGTGTGTGTGTGCCTTTTGACGTGTGTGGGGGTTTTTGGTGGAAGTGAGAAATCTGAAGAGAACAAGAGCGAGGTGAAAAATGAGCTCGGCCCCCGTTGGCACAAATGTGTTTGTGTGGGCGTGCATTAACATTTACGTGGGCCGGATATGCAAAAGCGCTCAAACAAAAAGAGCGGCTACTCCTAAATAGCCGAACGCTCTGCAATCCATCACCCTGCGCTCGGCGCTGCCCAGACTCGTTTCCCTCCTCTTCGTAAAGAGATGCTTATTTGGCTCAGAGGAGAAGACAATTAGCCCGAGCATGAGTGTGGACTCGGGCAAAATCTCGCCACGCCGAGAGCCGCCACAGCCGCATGACAGAACCGTTCGAGGGCCTGACAAGCAATTAGACCGGAATGAGCGTCGGTATCTCTCTCTCTATCTGTCTAAAAGATCCTATAACAGCTGCGTTACAGCTTCATTATTTTATTACTGATCCTCATGGCTGGGGGGGCTTTTACAAAGAGATCCTTGATCTCTGGCTTGGGTTCTTCTCTCTTCAAAGCGCCCCCTGGTGCTTGAAGCAGTTCAAGTAATACTTTGACTAAAAAAAAAAAAGATGTTCCTTTACTCTGTATGAGATTATACGAGTCAGGAATTCTGTTGGAGGAAATGTGAGAGTTTACGGTTTATCATTAACATGCCTCATATTATTATTATTATTATTATTACAAACATGAGACTAGTAAAGAAACCTTCTATCTCATAAACATCCGCCAACTTTAAGCATTTATAAATGGTTATCACAGTGGTCTCATAACTCCAGGGTCAGGGATTGGAATTCTGTGCATGGAGTTTGCATGTTCTCCCCGTGCTGGGTGGGTTTCCTAAAGGGTACTCCAGTTCTCTCCAACAGTCCATAGACATGCTGATTAGGCCAATTGGTATTGGTATTGCCCTGTGAAGGGTTGGCACTCCATCCAGGCTGTACCCCTAGTCCCCAGGGACAGGCTCCAGGCTTTCAGTGACCCTGTACAGGATTGAGTGAGTGAGTGTTGGGAGCTCACAGTGCTATAAAAGGAATAAAGTACTACATGGTTGTGCTGTTGCAGTCGCATGCTTTATTTCCTCATACTGATGTTCGTCAGCTGCTGGACCACACCAGGAGAAGTTCGCCAACAAAAGAGTTCGAAGAATGAGACAAAAAGTCTTACCAAATCTTTTTTTCTTTATCGATTAGTCCTCGGTAAGCACTTTATCCTGGTCAGGGTGGCTCATGGATCCAGAGCTAATGCCAGGATGGGAAAACAGCCCGGATGGGATGCCAAGTAGGGGCAATTAAATATAGCTGGGCCACTTACTCACAGGTTTAAAGGAGGTGGGAGAAAAACAGGGGGAGCTCCTGCTCAGGATCCAACCCAAGGCTGGGAATACTGGTGGGAATGTTCTCTCGATTTTACTGTTTCACTTTCACTGGGTTTTGTTCAACACTGGAGAGATTATTATTATTATTATTATTATTATATATGTTTTAAAAATCTCTCTAGTGTATTCCTGTCTCATCCATCCATCTAGGAACCTTTTGTAGTCCAACTAGGGACTGTGGAGGCCAGTGGTGACCATTGAATTTAGTCCCATTTGTCCAATCATAGTAGGACCTCCAGTCAATATTCAGACACTACGGCCAATTTGAGAACAGCAGTTAGGCTAATCTGCATGTCTTTGGACTTTCGGAGGAAACTTTGAGAACCCGGAGGAAACCCACCAAGCACAGTGAGAACATGCAAACTCGATGTACACAGACCTTGAAAGGAATCAAACCCAGGACCTGGAGATACAAGGCGATATTGCTAACCATTAAGCCACCGTGCCGCCATTATAATAATAATAATAATAATAATAATAATAATATTATTAGTCGAACAGGAATACACTAAAGTCATGAATTCACTGAGACAAACAGAATAACAAACAGTACAAATATCGTGTTAAACATCGCAGCAGGATGTACAGGTTCACAGGTTATGTGTGCAGATCGAAAAGTTTGGTAAAAATGGAAGTGTTCTTACACACACTGGGAAACGAAATCATGTCTTATACACACAGAGGGGAAAAAATAAGCGTTGAAAAACTCGGCCTTTAGGCTTTCAGTGTAAGTGAGTTTGGAGTAAACCGGTTATCTGTTATCTCAGTGAAGGAGAATGTGTAGAAATGATTGCTTGTGGTAATCATGCACGTGCACACACACACACACACACACACACACATGAAAGCTACAGAATGTTCACTGGGATATTATATCAGTTATTATTATCATTATTATGAAAAGATGATCGTCTGTTCAGTGGAGGTGGATCTTTGAAGTGGACGATTGTTTTCACTTCTCAGGTTTCAGGGCGTTAGTGTGTGTGTGAGTGTGTATGAGCGTGTGTGTATATGTGTATCGCTCTCCATTTCAGTAAGTTGTTAAGGGAATTTAAAGGCAGGGATTTTTTTCGGACTTCTGTGTGTTAGAAGTCACTTTGATCAATGTCTGCATCTGCTTCCAGTAGCTGCGGGGCTGGAGAACTGCTGAGAGACGAATTCCTGCATGTGTATGTGTGTGTGTGTGTATGTGTGTGAGAGAGAGAGAGACAGAGAGCAGGTGCGTAGGTGTACAATGTGAGCATGTGCATCCATTTTGCTTCTCTTCGTGGCCGAGGTGTGAAAAGCGGACCCGTGTGGGGAACGCGGCTCGGCTCGGCTCGGCCTCGGCTCAGGCGTCCTCTAGTCTCTAATGAGAGGTTTTTTCACTCAGCCGATTGGAGCTAATGAAGCATCCGCACTAACGAGGGAGCTGCATCATGATGGCATGGTGCCATTTGTCCTCTGAAAAGGCATGCATGCACACATCGATATGTCTTTTTGTTTGAGACATAAAGGTTTAAAACACGTCATATTCGTGCGAGCGCTCTATCATCTTAAGCAATGTAGATGATTTGAGCAAAACGTTTAGCACACTTGGGGACGAAGATGAGAAGTAAAACATCAGATTTTTGTGTTGAGACAGCTCTAAAAACTGTTCTGTGTCACATTAGGGTAAAAACATCTAACTTAAGTCACTTCAGGCTGGTAATGTGAATATGCCATTTTTTAAAAAATCACAAAATAGTCGGTTCTGAAACAGAAAGAATCAATAATCTGCAAAAAAGCACTTTCTAATATGGAACAAAAATGATTTAACTAAATACAAAAACTGATGAACCAAACAGTTAAAATGTAGAACAAATTTAATAAAATTAATCATATTAAAATCTATAATGCAAATTGTTAAAATGTTGCCAAAGTTTATAATAATTATATTGTCATTATATTCATTCATTCATTCATTTTCATTCATTTTCTGTACCGCTTTATCCTTATATACAGGGTCGCGGGGGACCTGGAGCCTATCCCAGGAGACTTTGGGCACTAGGCAGGGTACACCCTGGACAGGGTGCCAATCCATCGCAGGGCACACACACATACACACATTCATTCACACACTACGGGCAATTTGGAATGTCAATTAGCCTAACCTGCATATCTTTGGACTGTGGGAGGAAACCGGAGTACCCGGAGGAAACCCACCAAGCACGGGGAGAACATGCAAACTCCATGCACACAGAGACGGGAATCGAGCCTGGCCGGGGAATCGAACCCAGACCCTGGCGGTGCAAGGCAACAGTGCTAACCACTACACCACCGCGCCGCCTTGTCATTATATAATAATAATAATAATAAGAAGAAGAAGAAGAAGAATATCTGAAATGCGAAAAACTTAAAGAAAAAAAAATTGGAATGCAAGTGTTAAATTTAAAAGAACAGTTGTTAAAACTTGTTCAAAATGTAAATGAAATTAATATTTGCAAAATAAAAAAATTAAAAAAATCAAAAACAAGTAGCTTTGTGCTAGCTCATCCACACTCCCAATCATCTTGTTCATCTTTCACTCATCTTCACATTTTCACACTCAGATTAATATTTTTGCACTTTTTCTATATGGTAATGATTTAAAAAAAAGAAAACATTTACCATTTTTGTACATATTCTTATCTGTAAACTATAACAAAAATTATAAATTGTTATATAACTTATACAGTATGAAAAAGTCTAACATTTATATAAAAATATGGATTTGTTATATGTTCGGAGCAGAATTCACACAAATTCTGGTCAAATAACAACTAATATCTATAAAATATAAATACGTTTGGTGTCTTTAAATATGGCAAATATATATAATATGTTTATTATATAATATATAATAATGTATATAATCTGTAGATATTTATTAATAGAAAAAGGTTAAAAAAATTATAAATAAATAGTAATTGTTATAACAGGAAGAATCTATAAAACAATGTTTATTTATTTCAACAATTGCAGTGAAATACAGCATTTTTGCAGACTATTTTTGTTTTACTTTTCTAAACTACTGTATTTGGTCTAGTTAATGAAACATGTGTATCTGTATAAGCTTTAAGGATTTTGATCATTACTTTGTTTTTATATTTGGAAATATAATTCTCCAAAAAATAAGTATTTTCAGCTCAAAAAGAATATCATAATGTGAAACCATGCTGCAGGATATAAAAGTAAATATATCTTACTATAATGTATTATTGCGTCACAGGCACTGTCCTGATATTTACTGTACAGTTTACGGAGAGCAGAGTATAAAATCTCCAGATCTCTTTAAGAGCCCCTGGAGAAAAAAAAACATCTACACACACGCGCGCACACATCTACAGTACAACATGTTCGGTGAACGTGTCATTGAGTGTTTAAACTTCTTTTCTCCTATGCTGCTCTTCGTCCCTGGGGTTTGTCGTTCCTAATCAGCTTATTGAGTTTATAGTATTGTTTATTTTCATTCTGCGATAAATCCAGGAGTAGTTGGAATTGATTTTCATTCTTATATCCTTGATTTGTTGTTCGTCCGGTTCATACAAGAAATATTGATGATAATAAATAATAAAGCAATGATAATAATAATAATAATACTAATAATAAAAGATATATTACCCCTCTGGTCAATACTGCTCCACAGCACTGAATACACACCAAGTCTATATTCAGGCTCGATTTCCTCACCGTATATCTTTCGGGTGAAAAGAACAAGCCAATAAATCTTGCTAAAACCGGTATTTTATATCTTTCGTTATCGACTGCAGAGGGTTTGAGGGTTTCGAAGAAACGCACTGGTGTACTGTTGCAACCT
This sequence comes from Channallabes apus, assembly GCA_030522415.1. Taxonomy (NCBI): domain Eukaryota; kingdom Metazoa; phylum Chordata; class Actinopteri; order Siluriformes; family Clariidae; genus Channallabes; species Channallabes apus. The sequence continues at coordinate 12,851,290 of CM060127.1, forward strand.
CAAGCAGAGTTCTTCCTCTGCTTTTTGATCTAGACGCCGTACTGTATATTACCCCACGTGGTTATGTTGTGTGACGAAACACAGGACAAGACAGAGATCCGATGTCTGTAATAAAGTCCCAGAACATGGAGCGCTTCGAAGTAGGAGTGTAGGAGAAATAACAAGCACATGTCAGTCATTTCTGCTACTGCATGCGGCGGCCTTGGAGCACCCACAGGATTTATGTGGCTGAGTCTGAATTTAATACTGCATTCGACTAAAACTTGTAACTCCTTATCGTACTGTGAAAAAAGTCTTGAGCCCCCATCACTTCTTCATATTTTGCTTCCAAAGAGCCAGACTTTCTTGTTTTTTTAATGTAGTCTTGAGGAACAGTTCTCCAGGCTTCCTGAAGGACTTTTCCGGCTCTCACTTTTGTTATTTTCAGTCCAGTCCCTGTACCTGAGCAGTTTCTGAGGGAGGTTTTCGGTTTGTTAACCTATAAATCATTCAAGTAAAAAAAAAAAAAAAACATCTAACTTAAGGCATGATCCAGGGAGAAACAGGTGCAGATGATGACAGATGATCAGGCCGGTGATTAGTATACTGGTGATGCTGAATGCTGAGTGGTGCACAAATGAGGTTGTTACATAAAAAAACTTTTTTTTTTTTAAATTGGCACCTTGCAGCCTGTCGCAGTAAAACTTTTGTTTTTACATTTAATATGAGGAAATGGGGGGGGGGGGGGGGTGTCAAGACTTTTGCACAGTACTTTAATTCGAATTACATGGCTTAGCAAAATTCAATATTGTCTTAATTAGTTCAGTTTGCAAATGATGCCAATTTGGTAATGATCACATCATCACCATCATTCTCATCACCATCAAATGAAAAAAGAGCACTTAGTAAACTCTAAATAGATCTTAGCATATTGTTTTTACATTGTTTAAATAAATAAATTAGCAGTTAATTCTTCCATTTTTGGCGTGAAGACACTAGAAGACACTGTTGAAGCTTGGGTTGAAACAGAGTGATTTTTACCTCAGGTGCTGAGATCGAGACCGATGTTCTTGATTGGATAAGCTCAAAGACATATACGTAGAACTAATTATAATCGGGCCTCCGAGTGGCGACTAAATTATGAAGAAAATTAGGGTGGAAAAAAAAGAACTAAAAAAAGAGCAGTTTAAAATTCTTAAAGATACTACTGTATGTTGTCATAAAGTGAGGAGAATAAACCATGATGATGGTGGTACAGTATGTACTGTATTGTACATCTATGTGCCGCCTGGCACATCGGACGACGGATATACAGTATATTCGTAGTTTCTGTGGTTGCAGTTACAGCGTCGGGTTGCCAGCTTGACTCCCGATTATATCAGCATCAGAGCTCAAACCAGGGACGTCCTGGTCAGCAGTAACACCTTAATCACCAATCTACGCCTGCTCCTGGTGGTGCACAGTCCTGTAAATCTCATAAATGTCCCCTCATGGGCTGACTTCTTCTGCTTTAGAATATCACCGTACTAACTTTTTTCCAAAAACAGAAAGGCAAAAACAAACCTAACAGTATTGATGTTGAATCCCTAATAGCGTAAAATAGAAATCCAGTGTGCTACATAGGAAGTCAAATCACTTGTTTCACACACCAAGTAGTGCCCTTGATCAAGAGTTAGACAGGGATTTGGGATTAAGCCTTGTGTTAGAAGCTAATTAGTTTTGTAGCTTGCATTAGCCCTGAACAGAACAACATAGACGGATTCAGAGGTAATTTGAAATGATTTAGAAGTGATTCTTGTGAATACAGCATGTTGGTTAAGATGACAGAATTTATCAGATGTGTTTTCTTGCTCAAAGTGTTTAAGTAACTGGTTATGAACGTGGGTTTTGGCATGCACCTACTATCCCCTCTTCCTGGTACTCTGGTTTTTGCTTTGCTGCTACCTCTAAACGATTTAGCGGTTGTCCGCAGTAAGGGCCCATACCACCCTAGTTTCACCCATTCGTGGAAATTGACCGCCAAAAAAATTCGAACCTAATCCATACAAACTACAACTGCTCCATTTTATCATACATTACTCATATTTTTAATCAGTTCTCCAATAAAAAAAAATTAATAAATAGAGAAAATAAATAAAGCAGAGAGAGTAGAACGTAAGAATGTAGAATGTAAGGTCTGGGCAGTAACGGTAACCTGAGCAATACTGATTGATAACAATCGCTCCGAGACGCACCAATCCAGACCATATTCAGAAAATCTCCACTAGCTGTGCATCCAATCCGGCATGACTGATGTGCACCTCATCGTGCCTGTGGCAACGTGCGCCGCCATAAGGCAACCGCGACTGATTTCCCACTACACCTGATTAGCGCCCGAAGATGAAGCTCAGGATTCAGCCTGGCGAGAGAGAAATTGAAGCTGGAAGTAGCAGTGGCTGAGAGCTGATATACTGTAGCATCACAGACTTTCTCCACTACTACATCATGTTGGGTTTTCCAGACCAGCGACACAAGAATACAGGAATAGAAACGTGGAAACGTTGTATATCACATCGAACTGCACGGACTCTCTGCTCCGGAAATCTCCACTTTCCATCTGAAGTTGCTTCCCTACTTACATTTCACTTTTCAGATAGTATTGAGGAGATTATGCAGCTTAAAAAGCCGCAATGTTTTTTGCGTAATTCAAATAGCGATCCCAGTTGGAATATTATATTTCCAAGACACTCTTATAGAAATATACAGATATAACTTAAGAATGATAAAAACTAATGAACAGATATTTTATCACTGAGATGTTTAGTGCTTGATTCTGATTGGTCAGAAGGTAATGACTGATTGCCTATAGAGTGATGTTTTGCCTAAGGTGTTGTCTATTTAACGTTTATAGAGTCTCCAGTGTTCGGTCTTTTAACCTATTGGTGCAACTTTCAAGACATCTACAGGACGGAGGAATCAAGAAAACGTTTTTTTTTTAGGGCAAGAAACAATTCTTTGTAGCTTTAGGGATATCAGCAATACCTTATTTTAATGTAACTGTGGTGTGTCAGCCTATTATTAATAAAAACAAATACAAATCGCTGTTGTATACAAGAAATCCAACATTTTATAATATGCAGTTTTAGGGAAATTATCGACTTTTAGCATGGTTGAAGTTTCATTAAATGGATGAACTCCTTACTTATTGTTTTCCCCAGTTTTACATCCTATTAGTTTGTGTATTTTCTTTTTGTCATGACGTTTTCCTCCTTAGCTTTCTTTCCCCACACACTTCTATATTTTTGTGCTCATCATGTTTCCTCTCAGGTTTTTCTCCCAGACACTGATTATAGATGAGCCTTGTTTCACTCTGCCTCCCTGCCCTCTGTTATGAGCCCAGGCTTTTTGGATTTGCCCAAAATAAACACCGCAGCAAGTAAAATATTCTCAGGCCCAGCACACAGCATAATGTACTGTAGGTTTCAGTGAATCTGGAACTGAAATCTGCTCTAAACATGGCGGTCTTTACAGATTTCTAATTATACAGTAGGTAGGCAAAAAGGGAGAGTTGTTTCTCTTTATACAGTACCTTTATGTGCTATCAGATTCTCAAACCCGATCGGTCAGAAAGTGATGAGTGCCTTACTTAACAGCACTAAAACCACTTCCATGTGTCTAAGAGAGGCTTTCCCACATTTATGAACTTGATCCTGAACTAGTACAATCTTGAGATTGTTGGAAATTCTAGATAGTGGAGTGTCAGGAAGGAGTTCAGTACAATGGTTCGGAAGGAAAAGACAAATCTGTTGGTTCATGTCTCTTTGTAATGATTATAGAATCCAAAAATATGGTTACTTCCTACAATTTGTCCTAATATTTAACTATGAACCTTTACAACTGTCATGGATTCAACTCACAATTGAAACTATAGGCTCTGATTAACTGATCGGGAGGTAAGCGTTTGGAGCCCCATCTCCACCAGGTTGCTGCTGTTGGGCCCTTGAGCAAGGCCCTTAACTCTGTCTGCTTTGGGGTGCCATCAAATGGCTGACTCTGCGCTCAAAAGCTGGGATATGTGAAGTATAAAGAATTTCACTGTGCAGTAACGTATATGTGATGAATAAAGGCTAAACTGAACTGCTCTCGTGATCACATCGCAACTTTGGTTGAATGATGGAGATGATTCGCTGATGTGGCTGGATGGTGGGGCACTAGCTCACTTGTCTGGGATGCTGCATTTCAAATTGATATGTACTGTAGTACACTATGTATTATTACTTCTACTAAAATGTAGTCCGCTTAAGTTTAGGCTTCACCTCAGACTGTTGGCTAAGTATATGATTCCTTCTATGTTAAGACAGAAGATGTTAAAATTGTGCACCAGCTGGATCCATTTTAGTTTCAAAGAACTTTATTAATTACAGGGTGAAATGACTTAAGATACAGTAGTAACACCTTGGCCAGAAATCGAACCCAGGTTTCACATGTGGCAGGCTGGAATTCTAAACCTGTGAACCACCAATGCTTAACTAATTGTAATAAAAAGATGTCATACACACTCAAAAACAAAAACCAGGAAGTATAAAAGAGGTAAACAAACGATGGCTTACCGCTCAGTCATTGAGTTCGGCCCATGTCAGCTCCAGTTGTCGTTTCAGCAAACCGTGAGTACTCACATGTTGGTTCCGTTTGTCTTTTGCTATTGTGTGTGTATCTACAGGACGCGGGTTAAATTTGTGTTTTTCCCTTACTCCGTTTTTGTGAGAGTCCTTAGACTAAATCGCGTGGCTATCCTGCCTACTCGCTTCTTTCCGCGTTTGGGTTTATCCTCCACGCTACATTGGGCTAACCGCTAAAGCTACGTCTTCTGGTCACCTCAGGTTAGTCCATCTTGACAGAATGACTGAGCCCTCCGCGATAAACCCAGCGGATTATGCGAGTCTCTGCGACGTTGTAGATCAGCATGCCGCGCTCATCAATCAGCTAACCGGGGATCTCGCTTCTCCCCGCCGCGAGGTCGCTGAGCTCCGGTGGGAGAATGCGGATCTCCGCGCAGCTGTTGATGGCGTCACTGCTCGTTCGCACGCCGCGGAGGCCGCATCGTCCCCCCTCTCCCCCCCCTTCTGATGTTTTTCTTTCTCTACCAGAGAAGTGGAACGGCACGGATGGGAAGTGCAGTGTATTTCTGACAGCTCTCGATCTGGTGTTTGAGTTTAATGCCACCAAGTACTCCACCGATCGCCTTCGCATTGCTCTTCTCGTCTCGTTGCTAAAAGGGCAGGCAGCTGAGTGGGCCACTTCTACAAGCAGATACGGACACCGCCCACTCATACAATGAGTTCACCCACCAACTCAGACTCACCTTCGAACACCCAGCGAGCGAGGTGGAGACAGACACCCGACTCTATCACCTGAGGCAGGGAGGATTGCCCGTGAGCCGCTACACAGCGGAGTTTTGCACCCTCGCCGTTCAGACCACGTGGGGCGATGCAGCGCTCCGGACGTCCTACTACGAGGGCCTGGCTTCGCGAATAAAGGCCGAACTAGCCGGGCGAGAGCTTCCTGCGACCCTGGAGGGCCTGATCCAACTCGCTCTCCGGATCGACCAGCGCCTTCTCTCTCGCCCGAGGCCAGCCCCTCGCACCCTGCCACCCGCACCCACCTTCACTGTCACCACTCCACGACCCGCACCCGCCTTCACCGTCACCACTCCACGACCCGCAGACTCCGTCACCTACTCCACCCCTGGATATGTCGGTTCTCCACCTCCTGCTGTGGTTGACACAGGAGCCGGGGAACCCATGCAACTAGGACGCGCCTCCTTGACCGCTGCAGAACGGGAGAGACGCTTCCGTGAAGGGCTCTGTGCCTATTGCGGGTCAGCCACACATCACAGGGCAACCTGTCCTCTCAGACCGGGAAACGCCCAGGCCCGGTGAGAGGAGAGAGATACTCGCCGGGTCACCTTCGTCTCTCCGCCATCACCACCAACTCCTCCCGTCTCACGGTTCAGGTACACCTCCAGGTTGGCCACAAACGAGTCCGAAGTGCTGCATTCATCGACTCCGGGGCAGCAGGTAACTTCATTGACTCCGAATATGCCAAAACCCTGGGGGTAAAACTCGAGGCGTTATCCCAGCCCGTTCGCATCATATCTGTAGACGGTCGCCCCCTATCCACCAGCCCAATCAGCACCCAGACCGAATCCATCACTGTCTCCATTGATCAACATCACGAACAGTTAAAATTTTTCGTCACCTCCATCTCCTCACCTCCCATCATCCTAGGACATCCCTGGCTGCTCCAGCATGACCCTCTAATCTCCTGGACCCAGAACCGGATCCTCCAGTGGGGCGCGACCTGCAACGAACTATGCCTACGGGCAGCGGCTGGGACGTGCTCTAGGGAGTCCGAGGCCCCCGACGTCGACACCAACTCCATCCCCGAGCCGTATCGAGACCTAGCGGAGGTTTTCTGCAGACGACGAGCCAACCATCTTCCTCCTCATCGCCCATACGACCTCGCCATAGACCTCCAACCCGGTACAGTCCCACCCCGCGGCCACCTCTACTCACTCACACCCACCGAGACCCAGGTGATGGAGGAATATGTAAACAACGCCCTGCACCAAGGCACCATCAGGCCCTCCTACTCACCTGCCGCCGCGGGGTTCTTCTTCGTGAAGAAGAGAGGCGGTGAACTTTGCCCTTGTGTCGACTATCGGGGGCTCAACAATCTCACCATCAAAAACCGACATCCTCTGCCTCTTACCAACTCAGCCCTGGACGCCCTCTCTGGTGCCACCGTCTTTACGAAGTTGGACCTCCGGAGCGCCTACAACTTGGTGCGCATCAGAGAGGGCGATGAGTGGAAGACGGCGTTCATCACCCCCACCGGACATTATGAAACCCTCGTCATCCCATTCGGACTGTGCAATGCCCCCGCCGCATTCCAACACTTATCAATGACGTCCTTCGGGACATGCTCGGTCGGTGGGCATTCGCTTACCTGGACGACATTCTAATTTACTCACGCACCATGGAAGAACACACCCAGCACGTCAGGGCGGTTCTAAAGAGATTACTCGCCCACCAACTGTACTGTAAGTTGGAAAAGTGCGCTTTTCACGAGCGCTCCACCACGTTCCTGGGTTTTGTCATCTCGCCCCAGGGTGTGGCCATGGACCCGCAGAAGCTAGAGGTTGTGCGTCATTGGCCCCTACCCAAGACCCTCAAGCAGCTTCAACGGTTTCTCGGGTTTGCGAACTTTTATCGTCGCTTTATCCGGGACTACAGTACAGTTGTCGCCCCCCTAACTGCTCTGACCCGTCCCTCCTCTCTCCCTTTTCACCTCAACCCGGCAGCTGTCTCCGCTTTCCGATCACTTTGTCACCGCTTCACCACTGCACCGATTCTCCACCACCCAGATGCCAATAAACCATTCGTTGTAGAGGTGGATGCTTCAGATGTGGGCGCTGGAGCTATCCTCTCACAGCAAGGTCCAGACCAAAAACTACACCCATGTGGTTTTTTCTCCAGAAAATTTTACTCTACTCAGCAGCGATACGGGGTAGGGGACCGCGAACTGCTGGCCATAAAGTGGGCTCTGGAGGAGTGGCGTCACTGGCTCCAGGGCATCAGTGAGCCATTCATAGTCTGGACGGACCACCAAAATCTAATCACCATCAGAACCATCAAACAGCTAAACCCACGACAGGCGCGGTGGGCATTATTCTTCGAGAATTATAACTTTCACCTCTCATACCGCCCGGGGTCCAAGAACACCAAAGCGGACGCCCTCTCCCGACAACTAGAGGTGGACCTCCCCCGGGCGGACCCCGCGCCTGTCCTCCCCTCTTCCAAGATCATTGCCCCCCTGCAACTGGACCTGGAAACGAGAGTGCGCCAGGCACGAGGTACAGAGACCGAACCGGCAGGTGTGCCACCTGGACGACTCTTCGTGCCCGAGGGGATGAGACCAGAGGTTCTCCACTGGGGACACTCCTCCCCAATTTCAGGCCATCCAGGCACCCGACGATCCCTCCAATTCCTCCAGCGGCACTTCTGGTGGCCGTCCATGACGAGGGATGTCCAAGAGTTCGTTCAGGCATGCCCAGTGTGCGCCAGGGCAAAAAACACCAACCAACCATCTCCAGGAGAACTGCAACCACCCCCAGTCCCTCGACGGCCCTGGACACACATTGCCGTTGACTTCATCACGGGCCTGCCGGCCTCCGAAGGAAAAGACACCATCCTCACGATCGTGGATCGGTTCTCTAAGAGTGTGCACCTGGTGGCTCTCGCCGGACTCCCGTCAGCAAAGGAAACAGCAGAGCTGATTTTAGAGCACATAGTCCGTCTGCATGGGTTCCCCAAGGATATCGTCTCGGACAGAGGGACCCAGTTCACAGCCCGGTTCTGGAAGGCCTTCTGCCGTCTGATCGACTCCACCTGCAGTCTGTCTTCCGGATACCACCCACAGACTAACGGTCAGACGGAGCGGACCAACCAACAACTGGAGCGCTACCTGAGATGCTTCATAGCGGACCGCCAGCGGTCCTGGGCACGCTACCTCATCTGGGCGGAGCTATCACACAACCTCCACATCTCCTCTGCCACCAACCTAAGCCCATTTGAGGTATGCCACGGTTTCCAACCCTCCGTGTTCAACCACCCAGAGCCGGAGGTTGATGTACCGTCGGCCCAACAGTTGGTCCGCAGATGTCGGCGGCTCTGGATAACGACCAACCAGGCCATCGCCCAATGCCCACGTGCCAATGCCCGCTACACCCACCAACATCGCCGCCGACATCCTCCGGGACGACTATACCACGTAGGTGACAAGGTATGGCTTTCCACAAAGAACCTCCACCTCCACACCGAGTCAAAGAAGCTTTCCCCCAGATTCATCGGACCATACCACATCACCCACAGAATTAACCCTGTCACCTAGTATTTCACCTATCCCAGTTCAAGCCCTTCATCACCTCACCCATGATTCCACCCACCCCCCCAGCTCCTCCTCCCCGGATCATCGACGGCGGTCCCGCCTACACCGTGCGCCGAATCCTTGAATCCATGACAATTTATAGTCATGAGGCGTTGTATGTTTTCTGTAGGTAAGTCATGAAAGTTCATAGACAGTTTGTGACAGTTCAAAAAAGATTTAAAATCACATTATAAGGTAATTTAGGTCCACTGGAACATTTTGTTGCCCTGCGATGGATTGGCACCCTGTCCAGGGTGTACACTGCCTTGTGCCCTAAGTCTCCTGGGATAGGCTCCCGGCCCCCGTGATCCTGAATACAGGATAAAGCGTTATAGATGATGAGTGAATGAATGAGTGGAACATTTTGTAGATGATTAAAGGCTGTCAAGAATTGATGAAGAATTTCAATTCAGAAATGTGGAAAAGCTTCCTCAGACCAATAATAATATGTTTTTTTAAGGCTTATGTACAATCATGGGGAAGGTTTCTGTAAGGAGATGTTTGATTAACATTTATCAGAGGAGTTTCCAGTGTCAGAGCTTTTTTAAACTAAGAGATAATGCTTTACGTAACTTTTACATGTATGTCAGTTTTACGACATCTTAAGGACCATTAACTTGTTTTTATTTTGAGGTTTGACAGTAACATGACAACCTGCAATGTTTAACTATAAGAGAAAGAAATGGGAGACTGGTGAAGAAACAACGTTTCTAGCTGTTGTAACTAGACCGATCAGCCATGACATTATGACCCTCCTAATATTGGGAAGGTCCCCACTTTTGCCTCTAAAACAGTGAGGCACTGTGTGTTCTGACACATTTCTACTGGAACCAGCGTTAAACTTTTTAACAATTTAAGTTACTGTAACTCTTCTGATGGATCGGACTACACCGGCCAGCCTTCGCCACCCATGACCCTGTCATCGGGTCACTGATTTTTCTGTTTTTTTCTGTTTCCAACACATCAACTTCAGGGACTAAATATTCACTTACTGTCTAGTATATCCCACGTATTCAAAGTACTGTATACTTCCAGGTGCCACTGAAACGAGATATACTGTAACTGTAGTTCCTATGGCAAGAGACAAAGCGACTCCAAAACTGCAGCTCAGAACATATCAAAAGTGATTCAAAGAAGGAAAACTGGTGAACGGGCGACAGGCTCATTGATACACATGGGGATCGAAGGCCTGTTTAGTTCGATCCAATATAACAGAAACAGTACTGTAGCTCAAATAAACCAGTGTATGCTGGTTCAAGTAGAAAGGTGTGAGAACAGACAGCACTATTTTAGTGGCCAAAGTTGGGACCTACTCAACATTAGATAGGTAGTCATAACAGTATGGCTAATCAGTGTAAGTGACAACTGGAACTAAATTGTTTTGTGGATGCTCAAGAATATTAAATGCTAAAATGCTGTTAATAGCGGACCATCCAGACCGCACGTACAAGCTTGGCACAGGTTTTACGCAGGATGGCGGCTTGGGACCGGCACTGCATCTAGTGGCTGGGGTTTGGGAACTCAAATATGGGTCTTCCTCATGGCAGGCAAAACATCTACCACTGAGCCACCAGTGCCCCAACTAAATGTTAAACTGTGAATGCATTAAATGTATGAGTTGGCATTTCATGTGATTAACACCCAAGTAAAAAAAAAGTATGCTAAGTATATTAAATCCTAGCGTGCCAAAGCATACTTAAATGTACTTGCTCCAGAATAATGACTAGTATACTTGAAGTTTGCTATTTTGGAACAACTAATTTTGTACTAAGTGTATTTAAGTTGTAATTAAATTGTACAAAAGCACAATTTTAAGTGTATTAAGTATATTTTTGTGTGCTAAAGTGGAACAACTTTAAGTATACTTTAGTACACTTAAAGTATATGGCTGTGTGTGTACTAACGTACATACCTGACAGTATTATTAATACAATTTAAGCATATATTTAATGTATTATAAGTACATTACAGCTACTTTTACTGTATTACAAATACATGATTAATGTACTATGAGTATATTCTTATTGCAGCAGTAGCATGCTGTTATACTTCTGGCCAATTATAAATACTAAAAAAGTACACTTTGTGGTTAATACAAATATACTTTATTGTATCATACAGTACACACAACCTTCTATAATACTGTAGCGTTTTTCGACGCTAGCAGGGAACTTGGAGGACGAGTGAGTTTGGTGGCTACACAATGTAATGACTGGGAGTAGTTTATTTAACCAGCGCACACGCTCACCACACACACACACATACATCTATTCAGCTATTCACTGGAACTGAAGAACGGTAGCAGAATGCAGCACATACACACATAGAGATAGCACACATGTACACATACTCAAACTCGGCCGAAGCCACTAACCTAAACACACGTCCCAAACAGGGTGAACACAAAAAGAACACCTCCCGGTCGCAAGCCGCCGCCCCGCCCACAATACTGTACTGCAAATGTGTTACCAGTACGTTAAGTGTTTAGGATAATTTATAAATGCTAAATGCATTTTCTACACTATAACATGTTTTTAAAAAGCATTACATCAGTAATTACGAGGCAGACTTTATTCATGAGTTCAACAGATTTAATTTGCACAAGGTTACAAAAAAAGCACTACTATAGTTTATTTGTGTTTAACAAAAGTCAGGTTGTCTCACAAACACACAAACTAAAATATAAACTGGTGTGTAAACACAGACAGACATTAGTATTAGAATCTAACAACACATTAACAACACATTAGACAATATATACTATAGATTAAAGTATGTACTTAATTTAAAACCGTTAAATTTACCTTATGCCGATGAAAATAAAATAATAACGATACGAACTAACGCACGCGATGATGCAGCTTCAGCCGTTAATTCAAACTACTGTAGAAGTGGAGAACTGGGGAGCCAATCAGAGAACGGACAGTCCGAATCTGCCCGCCTCCAGCCTCTGATTGGCTGGTGGGGCGATGTCTAGTCTCCGGTTGGCTGGAATAGTCGCAAAGTTTACAAACCTGCTGCAGTTTGTGTGTCGCTTTATGACAGTGAGCGGACAGAAGAGTGAGAGAGTGCACACATAAATTATCTTGAACGGCAAAAGTGATTTTGAGCGCGCAGAAACGAGTTTGAGATCGCGCGCGCGAGGGAGAGATTCAGCGTGCAAAAACGAGTCTAAAAGCACGCGCACGAGAGAGTAGTGCACTCAATATAAGTACATATTAATAAGTACATTTACATTTAACTGATAATATACTGAGACTACCGTATATTAAAATTTGTATTCTAATATATACTTTCTGTACATTTGTACAATGATTATTGCGAGCATATTAAAAAAAAATATACCAAAAATATATTGAAAAACAAGTTTAAATAAGTATACTTTGGAAATTAGACCAGCCTTTCACTTAAAGTATATTTTCCAATAATATATCTTTGGAACGTGTACTATAATACAATTATTTTTAAGTATATTTAAAGTTTAATTCCAAAATTTGGTAAAAGCATGATGTTAGTATACTTTTTATATATTAACTGATGGTACAACTTTTTGTTAGTATATTAGCAGTGTATTATCGAGAATTTCAATATATTTGTAATACACTAAAGTGCTTTTTTTTTCACTGGGGCAGATAGGAAAAAAGTGCCATTTAAGGATAAATGCTGTTTAATAAGAGAAATAAAACCCCTCAGCACTTGCTGCTGCAGTGGTAACAATAACTTCAGTTCATTCCCACCACTGACTATTTTACTATACCAACATGACGTGTAATGTATTTATAGCACTCGACCCTAAAATCTCGATGTTTCCACGTGGAACTCATGCCAGATTCAGTGTGATAAAGGTGAAATTCCTGCAAGTCAGCTGCTTGAAAGGCAGACACTCTGTCCTCTCTTTTTTTTTCTCTCCATGAGAAAGATGGATAGCTCTTTATACTGATGGGCATGGAGGCAGGAATTGTTAATAATCTTGTGATTCTTTGGAACATTTCCAAGGCCTGATCTTTCTGCCAGGGATGGGAAAGAAGCGGCAATGTTTGAGTGCCTCACGCTGAGGCAGCAGGGCTCGGGCAAAAAGGTGAACGCTATGTATATTTACCATCCTGCTGCTTCATCTATTAAACAGCCACACCGAGGCATCTCCATCTGTCTGTCAACCTCTCGTTTTGATGTATGCGCATGTATCCATTTTTTATGTCCCGCTTCATCTCATTCTTTTTCTCATATCAATATCCATTTCCTTATATTGCTGATCCTTCTGTTCTCTTTCTCTCTCTCTCTCGCCCACTTCTGTCCTGGTCTGCCCCGATCTTCTCTGATTTCTCCCTCTCTCGTTTTCTCTCTTTCTTTTTTTCTAAAAGAGGGCTCAAATTACACGCCCCAATCGGCGGGCCGGGTTCGATGGAAGGTTGGGATCGTGTGTTGAGCGACAGCAACACGTTGTTGCAGTCACCCAAGCTGCACGGATCAGTAACACCCGGAGCAAGTGCAAATGAAAGCAGAGAGACAGAGAGAGAGAGAGGGCTGTTGACAGTGACATCTGTGTCCCCACTCTGTTGCTGTGTGAGTTTGTGTGTGTGTGTGCGCACACTGTTGGAGGCAGTTCCATTCACACCTGAGATGAAAGGGTAGCAGCCTGTTTTCTGCCTCAGTCCACATGTGTGCATGTCATTTTCATGCGTGTGTGTGTGTGAGAGAGAGAGAAAGAGGCAGGTGTCCTTATAATATGTTCCATAATATGTAGTTGACAGGAAATGTTTACTTCCTGTCTGTAGTGTGTTATGTTGTTATTTATCTGTCTGTCTCATTTCCTGTCTGTCTGTAGGCCAATCTATTTGTCTGTCTTCAGTCCATCTTTCAATCTTTTCTGTTTTCTTTCTTTCTACTGGCCCAGCTTTCCACCCATACATCTGTTTATCTAACTGCATATTAGTTGGTCTGTCTTCCCGTCTGTTTCTGTTGGGGTATCCATTCATCAGTGTCTGCCCATCCATCCTTGCATCTATTTCTTGATGTTTCAATCTCTTAAAATATTTATTGATGCGTTTCTTTCTTTCTTTCTGCAAAGATGTCCTCATTTTGCATAAATTTATTAACAAATATTGCTTTTAATAAAAAAGGGGGATTAAAAAAAACATTGTATAAAGTTGTTGTATATAGTGTTGTATATAAGGTACAGGTAGTGGTCTATAAAGTGTAGAGTGCACAGTGGAACTTTAGCATACAGATGCCTTCCCTTACGAAAAAAATTGCATCGGCATATGAATTCAATTCAATTTCATTTCATTTGTAAAGCGCAACTGACATTGTCACCAAGCATCTTTACACAATCATAAGAATTAAGGAAGTTTGTATGAAATGTGAATGTGTATGAGTCAAAATGATCAGATAGTCCCTGATGAGCCGAGGACGACGTCGACAGTGGTAAAGAAAAACTCCCTGAGATGCCAATATGAAGAAACCTTGAGAGGAACCGGACTCAACAGGGAGCCCATCCTTATTTGGGTGATAACAGATAGCAGGGATTGATCAGCATTCATACTGTGTGTTAGGAGGCTGGAGGTTCAATTTAACAGTTGATGTCTTCAAGTTAATGTAGAGTTCAGTTCGTTATTGGAGACTCAGGTAAAACCGGAGTGATCAATGACAGTGGGGAAGACAGCATCTAAACATACCAGTTCACCATAAAACTCTTCGTCCATGAGTCCCCCAGATTTGCTCCTTTACCTAAGGCAAATTTATTTATAAAGCCTAGACTTAAACACTGAGACTGTGTCTGAGTCCTGAACATTAATTGGAAGACTATTCCATAACTTTGGGGCTTTGTAATAAAAAGCTCTGCCCCCAGCTGTAGTTTTATATTATACGTGGTACTGACAAGCAGCCTGCATCCTTTGATTGAAGTAGGCGTGGCTGAGCGTGAGACACTACTGTAGCAGTTCACTCAGATACTGTGGCACGAGAGCATTTAATGCTTTATATGTCAAAATTAGTATTTTAAAATCAATGCGGAATTTCACAGGGAGCCAATTCTGTGTAGATAAGATAAGGGTGATGCGCTCATATCTTCTGGTTCTAGTGAGGACTCTCACTGCTGCATTCTGACATTTACATTATTTCTGATGTGAAAATTAATATTACAATAAAGAACTCGCCCCCAGAATGAATTAAATTTGTATGCAGAGGTATATCCGCTGTGTGGTATTTGGGAGTATAAGCCTGTAAGGTGTATAGGGGCCTGGGGTGTAAGCATGTAAGTTGGATAAGGGTGTGGGACGTAGGTTTGTGAAGTGTATAGGGATGTGGGGTATAAGGCTTTGGGGTGTAAGGTGGTGTGAGGTGAAAGCTGTAGAGTTTACAAAACAACAAGGTTGTGAAATGTATAGGCATCTGGGGTGTAAGCCTGTGAGGTGTATAGGTATGTGGGGTGTATAGGGATGTTGGGGTATAGAGGTGTATTGGAACTTAAAACATAGAATTTGTACACTTACTTATCTTTGTCCGTTTTTAGCCCCTGTCTTAATGGAGTCTCTTAGCTGAGACTTTCCTGGCCGAGACAAAGAGTATTTCTTCTGCAATGTCTCATAGTCCTGTAACACGCTGGATAAAAAAATCAGATAAATGACAGAACCAATTCAAATTATTAGAGGGACAAAAATAAAGGGACATGATACAATAACAATTTCTGATTACCCTTTATACACTCCGGGTGTGCATCTTCAAAAGTCATCTTTAATTCCTCCAGCAGATACAGTATGTCATCACTGACTGATTATGAAGTAAACTTATTCTGTGTGGAAAGAGAGTAGTATCATTAATTACATTTAAAATGATTATGTAAAACCCCATACATAGGATGTAAAGAAACAACATTCTTACCCAGTTTGTGGATCGTATTTATGTGGGTTGTTTTCTGAATTATGGAGGCTCCTTACAGCTTCCTGTAATGTTGAATTAAAAACTCTTTAATACATACATTTGTAAACAACATTGTATAATTCGGATGTGACAAACTTTTAAATATGCTGGACACCTACAACAATACAAGTAACAAAAAGTGTGTAAAAATGTGTAGCCAAATTCTTAAGCTAACTGGCAAGGTATAATTTACTACTGTATTGTAACATAAAGCTCAACTTACCGCAATGCCCATGTTATGCGCCCTCTTAGCTCTTTTATGCACATGGCTTGACTCTTCCTGCAGTCTTCTCTCATCACACTGGCGCTCAAATGAATCAAGACACTGGATAACCTCTTTGAGAAGAGCAGTGTGTGCAGCATGCTTCTCCTTCAAACACTCAAGCTGAAGAGACACAGACACACCATGGCTAATCCCCCCACCTGGCTATGATAGAAGGACAGCACTTCTTCCTGTCAAGATGGACTAACCTGAGGTGACCAGAAGACGTAGCTTTAGCGGTTAGCCCAATGTAGCGTGGAGGATAAACCCAAACGCGGAAAGAAGCGAGTAGGCAGGATAGCCACGCGATTTAGTCTAAGGACTCTCACAAAAACGGAGTAAGGGAAAAACGTCTCGGGTTACATTTCTGTAACCCTGTTCCCTGAAAGGCGGGAACGAGATGCTGCGTGAAAACGCTATGGGAACCAGTTTGTTGCGTTGCCGGTCGTTGAAGCATGCTGTGAAAACACGCCAAAGTTTTTGGCTATATATAACCTCCACAGGTGACGTCATCTGATTAGATGTAGGTGGAGGTTATAAAAACAGGTGAGCCGGCAACGACCTCAGATTAATTTGTCTGAACAGCCGTTCGGTCACGTGGTAGTGCGGCATTGCGACGCAGCATCTCGTTCCCGCCTTTCAGGGAACAGGGTTACAGAAATGTAACCCGAGACGTTCCCTAGCAAGGCTACACTCGATGCTGCGTGAAAACGCTATGGGAACGAGAATACCAACGCCGCCGCACTACAGGTGTCTGGACCCCAAGGTTGTGTAGCGTGTGCGCACAAAGCCAAGAAGGTCTCAGAGCTATGCCTGGGCAGCTGACTCGGGGGCAGTGAGCCCGGAGTAGCATGAACATCCAGATTTATAAATGTAAGGAATGTGTGCGGGGAGGAACCAACCCTTCGCGCCACACAATTACTGCAGGGGATACCTCCTGCTGGTGAGACTGGGATGATCACCCTGGTTGGGTGAGCCCTGCTTCCCAGAGGCGAAGTGAACCCACGCGCCTCATAGGAGAGGGCAATATGCATCTCTCACCCAGTATAGTGGCGCTCTGACTTACGCCACTAGCTGATGCGGTGGACGTGAATCTGAAGAGCACATACTGGATAGTAAGTGATGTTTCTCCTGCTCCGAAGCTGTAAAAGGCGGAGGACAGAAGGCTTCAAACAATGCAGCTAAGAAAATCCTGAGGGTACTAGGGCACAAGCCCAAGGACAAGCTTTTACTGCAGAAGCTCCAGCACTGAAACATTTTGGCAGTGGACTGGGTCTACCTGCTTGGCACACACTTGTTGCAGAGGAATACATCTTGCTAATCCAATAGCTGAGGCGATCCCCTGGTTGAATGAGCCCTGATTCCTAGAGGCGAAATGAGGCCACGCGCCTCATAGTAGAGGGCAAAAGGCAAAATCTCTCATCCAGAGCATGAAGAAGTTGCTCTGACCTACGCCACTAGCTGAGGCGGTGGACGTAGATCTGAAGAGCACAAGCTGGACACAGCAAGTGAAGTCTCTCCTGCTCCGAAGCTGTAAGCGCGGAGGACAGAAGGCTTCAAAAGCAATAGGGTGCCTGTTGGGTTTATAGTTAGCTTTTGGAAGATAGTTGAGAGAGGATGCAGTTACGCACGTCCTGAAATTGCTAGGGCATAGACCCGAGGACGGAAACTCCAGCACTGAAACAATTCGGCAGTGGACTGGGTTTACCTGCTTAGCAGACACTTGCTGCAGGGGAATACCTCTTGCTAGTGCAATAGATGAGGCAATCCCTTTGGCTGAAAGAGCCCTGATTCCTAGAGGCGAAGTGAGGCCACGCGCCTCATAGGAGAGGGCAATAGCATGTCTCATCCAGCATATGTAGAAACTGCTCTGACCTATGCCACTAGCTGATGCGGTGGACGTAGATCTGAAGAGCACAAGCTGGACACAGCCAGTGAAGTCTCTCCTGCTCCGAAGCTGTAAGCGCGGAGGACAGAAGGCTTCAAGAGCAATAGGGTGCCTGTTGCGAGGAGGGAAACTCCAGCACTGAAACAATTCGGCAGTGGACTGGGTTTACCTGCTTAGCAGACACTTGCTGCAGGGGAATACCTCTTGCTAGTGAAATAGATGAGGCAGTCCCTTTGGCTGAAAGAGCCCTGATTCCTAGAGGCGAAGTGAGGCCACGCGCCTCATAGGAGAGGGCAATAGCATGTCTCATCCAGAACATGTAGAAACTGCTCTGACCTACGCCACTAGCTGATGCGGTGGACGTAGATCTGAAGAGCACAAGCTGGACACAGCAAGTGAAGTCTCTCCTGCTCCGAAGCTGTAAGCGCAGAGGACAGAAGGCTTCAAGAGCAATAGGGTGCCTGTTGGGCTTATGGAGCTTTCTGAAGATAGTTGAGAGAGGATGCAGTCACGTACGTCCTGAGAGTACTAGGGCACAGACCCGAGGAGGGAAACTCCAGCACTGAAACAATTCGGCAGTGGACTGGGTTTACCTGCTTAGCATATACTTAGCATATACTGCAGGGGAATTCCTCTTGCTAATGCAATAGATGAGGCAATCCCCAGGGTTGAAAGAGCCCTGATTCCCAGAGGCGAAGTGAACCCATGCGCCTCATAGGAGAGGGCAATAGCATCTCTCATCCAAAACATGTAGAAGCTGCTCTGACCTACGCCACTAGCTGATGCGGTGGACGTAAATCTGAAGAGCAGTAAAAGGCGAAAGGTCCGCCTTGCTACATGAAAATCTCTCTCTGACTACTTCGGAGTGGGGTTACCATTCCCCGTGTGTCAGAGATAGACTGGACAGTACTACTGCTCCCGCATCCATGCTGGAATGTAAATCGCTCTGAGGGACAGGAACCTGGTGCGCTAGCTGTTAGCGGCGCGAGCACAGTCCGCCCTGGCGATAACATATGAGACTGCCATAGTGTTGTCCCCCGCACTAGGACATGGCAGCCTTTCAACTGCTGGAGGAAGTGCTTTAGGGCCAGAAATAGAGCCATCATTTCGAGGCAATTGCTGTGCCATGCGAGAAGATAGCCTCTCCAGCTCCCTTGGGCTGGACAGTCATCAGAGACCGCACCCCAGCCTATGAGGGAAGCATCTGTCGTTAGCCTCAGCCACGACAAGATGAACTTAGAGTGGGACCCAGAGTAGAGACCGGGGTCTGAACCACGTAGAAAGGGTACGAAGCACCTGGCGCGTAACCCATATTGGGGATTGGCCCTAGTAATATCCCCTGGTTCTTAGTCACAACTTAGAATGCTCTCATGTGCAGAAGGTCCAAAGGTGTCACCGTGGATACAGCTGCCATGAGAGCTAGGATGTCTGAAAGTGATGGTCACTTTCTGGTCTAGCTTGTTTTCCTTGAGGGTGTTGAGAATGGGTTCGATACGAGCGGGAGACAGCTGTGCCCGCTTACGACCGAATCCCATATAGCACCCAATGTGTTGTCCTCTGCACAGGAAAGAGCACGCTTTCGTGGCGTTGGGTCCCAGTCCTGAGAACAGAGATGAGCTAGGACGACATGCTGATGTCGAAGCACTAGCCACCGGATGCCCTGGGACTCCCGTAAGAGCCAGGGCTAAATCCGTGCATTTTGTATGTGTGCGGGTGAGCTAGACCAATGGAAGGACCCGATACTGGTAAGCTTCGCCCCCGAAAGCGAACCTCAGGATCTCCCTGTGTTGTGGCAATGTTTCTGTATGAAAGTAAGCGTCCTTAAATCGATTGTCAGAAACAATCGCTTGGTAGGGTTGAGAGCAATCACCTTTACAGTCAAGAACTGAACTGTATTCATTGATTTTCAGGTAGCGGGAGAGCCCGCAGAATCTGAAATATTGGACGCAGCCCCCGTTCCTCTTGGGAACCAAGAATACCGACTGTAGTAGCCTGACTCACTGTCTGGTGGGGGAACATGTTCCATGGCCCCCTTCCCCGGCAGCCTGTCAGCAGATGCGCACTTTCTGGTTTCATGGAAGTGGAGGCCACGCCATTGAAAACACAGAAGGTGAAGTGAGAACTGAATCCTGTAGTTCCTCTCTCCAGTGCTTAGTACCCAAGGAGATATACTTGGCAGTAGCTTCCACGCTGCCAGTTTCTCATAAAAGGGCAAAAGTTTCGGCAGCTTGGTTAAACGGGGGGGGGGGGGGGGGGGAGGATGTTAGATGTTCGGCATCCTGAAGCATGGCAGGAAAAACCGAAGAACTAACAGCCTATTGGAGACTGGTGTTGCCCGAACACCAGTGGTGGCGGAGCAAACACCGACCTCCTGGGGGTGCCAGGGAGAACACATATTCGTTAAAAGGAATTCTGGGTGCCTTTCCCTATTGGGGGGGCCACCCCCATTTATTTTATTTTATACACACATGTATATATATACACATATATACACACACACATATATATATATATATATATATATATATATATATATATATATATATATATATATATATTTTTTTTTTTTTTTTTTTTTTTTTTTTTTTTTAAATCAGTCTGACCTCCTGTGTGCAGTGGAGCACCAAGCTGACCCACTGCCTGAAAAGCTTTTCCCTCTAGGGCAGATAAAAGTCTACACAGCTAGAAAGGAAGTATAAGCTTACCAGGGAGGATGATGTCCCAGGAGAGAGATAGCCTGTGAAGCGTCTCTGCTATCTGGGCGTCATCATACAATCCCGCGTTTCCATATCGACTATATTTAAATAAACAGATAAGTCGATGGCATGAAAAACACAGCATGAATACAGCCTACTCCATGAAAGGGTTAACTCATATGAAGAGAGCTGAAAGGGGGTGGGGGGGGAGAGAGAGCGTCATTGAGGCTCCGCCCCCCGGCCACCCGACAGAAGCTTCCGTCTACTGCTTGTTTTAGTGCTTAAGGCTATTTTCATCTCCGGTAAAAAAGAGAGAAATCCTCGTGATGACAACGCGGAAGAAAGGAGTTTTCTTATCTCCGTCTGCCGCAGCTCTGTCAGATGCACGAGTTTTAAGCCAGGAACGCGCGGCGGCTCGCAGCTTCTCACGGAATGCGCGGCGCGCGCAGCACTAGTCGGAGCAGTGTAGAGATCGCACTCCGATATGGATTATCACACACGGAGGGATTAAACTCGTCAAATCGGTGAGTTAAACACCTTCTTATTTTGCTGGTTTATCACAAGCACGCTTCACAACTAGGCACTGAAGACAAATGATCTGAGGTCGTTGCCGGCTCACCTGTTTTTATAACCTCCACCTACATCTAATCAGATGACGTCACCTGTGGAGGTTATATATAGCCAAAAACTTTGGCGTGTTTTCACAGCATGCTTCAACGACCGGCAACGCGACAAACTGGTTCCCATAGCGTTTTCACGCAGCATCGAGTGTAGCCTTGCTAGGGAACACAAATTTAACCTCCTGTAGATACACACACAATAGCAAAAGACAAACGGAACCAACATGTGAGTACTCACGGTTTGCTGAAACGACAACTGGAGCTGACATGGGCCGAACTCAATGACTGAGCGGTAAGCCATCGTTTGTTTACCTCTTTTATACTTCCTGGTTTTGCGCCCGTCTTACTTCCGGGTCCTAGTGCCGGGCGCAGATTGAGTGTGTATGACAGTACCCCCCTGTCCAGGACTGGCTCCTGACGGTCCTGGGGTGGAGGATACCCTGTGACGGTAGTCCCGAATTAGCTGAGGGTCGAGAATGAACCGGGCCGGGATCCAAGATCGCTCCTCGGGGCCATAGCCCTCCCAGTCCACCAGGTATTGCGTACCTTTGCCCCGAGGGCGTGAGTCAAGGATTCGGCGCACGATGTAGGCAGGACTGCCATCGATGATCCGGGGAGGAGGAGCTGGGGGGGTGGGTGGAATCATGGGTGAGGTGATGAAGGGCTTGAACTGGGATAGGTGAAATACTGGGTGAATCCGGAGCGCCGCAGGCAGCTGGAGCCGGTAGGTGACAGGGTTAATTCTGTGGGTGATGTGGTATGGTCCGATGAATCTGGGGGAAAGCTTCTTTGACTCGGTGTGGAGGTGGAGGTTCTTTGTGGAAAGCCATACCTTGTCACCTACGTGGTATAGTCGTCCCGGAGGATGTCGGCGGCGATGTTGGTGGGTGTGTGTCATGCTGGAGCAGCCAGGGATGTCCTAGGATGATGGGAGGTGAGGAGATGGAGGTGACGAAAAATTTTAACTGTTCGTGATGTTGATCAATGGAGACGGTGATGGATTCGGTCCGGGTGCTGATTGGGCTGGTGGATAGGGGGCGACCGTCTACAGATGTGATGCGAACGGGCTGGGATAACGCCTCGAGTTTTACCCCCAGGGTTTTGGCATATGCGGAGTCAATGAAGTTACCTACTGCCCCGGAGTCGATGAATGCAGCACTTCGGACTCGTTTGTGGCCAACCTGGAGGTGTACCTGAACCGTGAGATGGGAGGAGTTGGTGGTGATGGCGGAGAGACGAAGGTGACCCGGCGAGTATCTCTCTCCTCTCACCGGGCCTGGGCGTTTCCCGGTCTGAGAGGACAGGTTGCCCTGTGATGTTTGGCTGACCCGCAATAGGCACAGAGCCCTTCACAGAAGCGTCTCTCCCGTTCTGCAGCGGTCAAGGAGGCGCGTCCTAGTTGCATGGGTTCCCCGGCTCCTGTGTCAACCACGGCAGGAGGTGGAGAACCGATATATCCAGGGGTAGAGTAGGTGACGGAGTCTGCGGGTCGTGGAGTGGTGACGGTGAAGGCGGGTGCGGGTCGTGGAGTGGTGACGGTGAAGGTGGGTGCGGGTGGCAGGGTGCGAGGTGCTGGCCTCGGGCGAGAGAGAAGGCGCTGGTCGATCCGGAGAGCGAGTTGGATCAGGCCCTCCAGGGTCGCAGGAAGCTCTCGCCCGGCTAGTTCGTCCTTTATTTGCGAAGCCAGGCCCTCGTAGTAGGACGTCACTCATTGTATGAGTGGGCGGTGTCCGTATCAGCTTGTAGAACTGCCGTGGCCCACTCAGCTGCCTGCCCTTTTAGCAACGAGACGAGAAGAGCAATGCGAAGGCGATCGGTGGAGTACTTGGTGGCAATAAACTCAAACACCAGATCGAGAGCTGTCAGAAATACACTGCACTTCCCATCCGTGCCGTTCCACTTCTCTGGTAGAGAGAGAAAAACATCAGAAGGGGGGGGAGAGGGGGGATGATGCGGCGCCGCGGCCTCCGCGGTGTGCGATCGAGCAGTGACGTCATCAACAGCTGCGCGGAGATCCGCTTTCTCCCGCCGGAGCTCAGCGACCTCGCGGCGGAGAGAAGCAAGATCCCCGGTTAGCTGATTGATGAGCGCGGCATGATGATCTACAACGCCGCAGAGACTCGCATAATCCGCTGGGTTTACCGCGGAAGGCTCAGTCATTCTGTCAAGATGGACTAACCTGAGGTGACCAGAAGACGTAGCTTTAGCGGTTAGCCCAATGTAGCGTGGAGGATAAACCCAAACGCGGAAAGAAGCGAGTAGGCAGGATAGCCACGTGATTTAGTCTAAGGACTCTCACAAAAACGGAGTAAGGGAAAAACACAAATTTAACCCGCGTCCTGTAGATACACACACAATAGCAAAAGACAAACGGAACCAACATGTGAGTACTCACGGTTTGCTGAAACGACAACTGGAGCTGACATGGGCCGAACTCAATGACTGAGCGGTAAGCCATCGTTTGTTTACCTCTTTTATACTTCCTGGTTTTGCGCCCGTCTTACTTCCGGGTCCTAGTGCCGGGCGCAGATTGAGTGTGTATGACACTTCCTGATAGTCATTAACATACAAAAGGCCTTTACACCTCACAGCCATCACCTCTCACTGCTACTGTAGCTGTGAGGAATTCTAGAAAGTGTCACAGATTCCCGTATACATTTACATTTAGGTATTTGGCAGACGCTCTTATCCAGAGCGACTTACAAAAAGTACTTTAAAGTTTACATCATTGGATACATACCTACACTGGGTTAACTAGGTTAATAACTAAGTGCCATTAGTCCAACACAACTAAAGAGTTTTAAAAGTTAGTCCAAGTACTGGAGAAAAAGATGCGTCTTAAGTCGTCGTTTAAAGATGGTCAAAGTCTCTGCTGTACGGACATCTAGAGGAAGTTCATTCCACCACCTAGGTGCCAGAACAGAAAAGAGCCTGGATGAATGCCACCCTCGATCCCTTAGAGATGGTGGGATGAGGCGAGCAGTGCTGTAGGATCGGAGGGAACGTGGTGCAGTGTGTTGTGTGTTTTGAGCAGAGAGGTAAGTGGGTGCTGGGCCATTTTTATCTTTGTAGGCAAGCATCAGCGTTTTGAATTTCCAGTGCAGGGAGTGGAGGAGTGGTGTGGTGTGGGAGAACTTGGGAAGGTAAAAAACGAGACGCAATGTTGCATTCTGGATCAGTTGCAGAGGACGAATCATGGACAGAGGCAGGCCTGCCAGGAGTGAGTTGCAGTAGTCCAGTCTTGAAATAACAAGGGACTGAACAAGCACCTGAGTAGCCTGTGAAGAAAGAAATGGGCGAATTCTTCTGATATTGTAAAGAAGAAATCTACAAGAGCGAGTAAGGTTAGCGATGTGTGGGGAAAATGACAGATGATTGTCCACGGTTACCCCAAGATTGCGGGCGGTGGCTGAAGGAGTGATTTGGTTGTTGTCCAGGGATATCACAAGGTCTTGGGATGAGTCACAAGGGATAAACAGCAGTTCGGTTTTACTGAGATTGAGCTTCAGCTGATGAGCAGCCATCCAGGCTGAGATGTCTGCCAGACATACTGAGATCCGGGTGGAAACCTGAGCGTCAGAGGGAGGAAAGGAGAGAGTACTGTAAGTTGGGTGTCATCTGCATAACAATGGTATGAAAAACCATGCGATGATATGACCTTACCAAGTGACCAGGTATAGAGGGAGAACAGAAGAGGACCAAGTACTGAGCCCTGCGGGACACCAGTAGAGAGTCTACATGGGGCAGATGTAGATTCCCTCCATGTTACCTCATATGACCTATCTTCTAGGTAAGAAGCAAACCATTGCCACGCTGTTCCACAAATTCCAAGACTTGTAAGAGTAGATAATAGAATCTTGTGGCTCACCGTGTCAAATGCAGCTGACAGGTCCAGGAGGATGAGGACAGATGACAGTTTAGCACATCTAGCAGCATGGAGCTTCTCAGTGACTGACAGAAGGGCAATTTCTGTAGAATGTGCCATTTTGAATCCAGATTGGTTGGGATCATTAAGGTTGTTCTGTGAGAGATAAAGAGACATTTGGTTATAAACAGTCCTTTCAAGAATTTTGGAAAGGAAAGAGAGAAGTGATACCGGGCAATAGTTCTTATAGGTCCAGGCAGGGTTTCTTGAGGATGGGAATAACCCTTGCCTTCTTAAAAGCAGCAGGAACATGACCAGATGATATGGAATGGTTGATGATGGTTGTGGTGAAGGGAAGGAGGTTTCCTGAGATGGGCTGGAGCATTGTGGAAGGGATTGGGTCTAATGAACATGTGGTGGAGTTAGATGACGAGATGATCTGCTGAATCTCATCAGATGACAGGTTGTCATACATCCACATACATGAGGTATCTGGTCGTTGCACAAAATTTCCTTTGCATTCTACCTTTTACAAGCACTCTGCCTCATACATCTGGCAAACTTAAAGTTTAGCGGGGATTTCCCATACCATATTTGTCCGGATACAGCTCTTTTCATGCAGTGTTGAGTATAAGGCTATGTGGTATTTAGGGGTGTGAGATCTATAGGAACGTTAATCTACAAGGCCTGGGGGTATATAGGGGTGTGTGGTGTAAGCCTGTGAGGTGCATAGGGGTGTGAGGTGTAAGGCTGTGAGGTATTTAGGGGTACGAGATCTACAGTGGAACCTCGGATTACGAGTAACCGTAATTTACGAGTGGTTTACAAGAGTGGTAGCAAGACGAGCAAAGATGTTCCATAAACTTTGACTTGAAAAACGAGCATTGTCTTAGTTTACGAGCACCGAGTATCATGTATCATGCATGTGTTTCTTGTTTTGACGCCGAACGTCACAGGATCACAACTGAGCCAACAGTTTTTCTCTCTGTTGCGCTGCGGAATTGTAGGTAATTGTCTCCCCTGCTGGGTGAATACACACACGTGCTGTGTGTGTGTGTGTGTGTAATGTGTAATGTGCATGCACACACACACACACACACATTAGAGAGTACGTTTTTAAAACCGTTTAAAAATTAGCAAGGAACATCGCTAGTCACACTCACGTGAGCGCATACAGTACTAACGGAATCACTGCTGTAAAGTAAAAAACAACAAAAAAACTAATTAAACAGCTCCTCACCTTTGAAAACAGTCGCGACAGAGCAGAGTTTGTGTGTTTGTTTCCTGAGAGGAGTGGGGCTCTAAAACCGAGACCTATTGTCTCGCCTGCTGGGTCTTAGTGCTTGCAGAGTTTTGAGTGTGTGTGTTTGTTTCTGTGTGTGTGTGTCTGTGTAAGGCAGAGAGTGTGTGTGTTTGTTTGGAAACCTGATAGAAGGGGGGCAGTAAACGCGAGCGTGTGTGTGTGTGGACTGAGGGGGGGGGGTAGCTCAGTGGTTAAGGCATTGGACAACAATTCGGAAGATCCCAGGATCAAACCCCACAACCACCAAGTTGCCACTGTTGGGCTCTTGAGCAAGGCCCTTAACCCTCAACTGCTCAGATGTGTAATGAGATAAAAAAAAAAAAGTAAGTCGCTCTGGATAAGAGCGTCTTCCAAATGCCTAAATGTAAATGTGTGTGTGCGTGCGCTCATTCACTTACACCAACACACATACACTCGCTCGCGTTTACAGCCCCCCTTCTGTGGGTGCAGGTTAATTTTTTTTATTTTTACTTTATATTTTGTGTTTTTTGGGCTGTAAAACGAATAATTTGAGTTTCCATTATTTCCTATGGGAAAATTACATTTGGTTTACGAGTGTTTTGAAATACGAGCCCGCATCCGGAACGAATTATGCTCGTAATCCAAGGTTCCAATGTATAGGGATGTTAGGATATACAGTACACCGCGTTCCAAATTATTATGCAAATTGGATGCAAGTGTCATAAATATTAAATGTTTCGTTTTTAAATTAAACTCATAGATGGTATTGTGTCTCAGGGCTCTTTGGATCACTGAAATGAATCTCAGACGCATGTGATAATTAGTTTGCCAGATGAGCCCAATTAAAGGAAAAGTACTGAAGAAGGTTGTTCCACATTATTAAGCAGGCCACAGGTTTCAAGCAATATGGGAAAGAAAAAGGATCTCTGCTTCCCGAAAAGCGTCAAATATTGCAATGCCTTGGACAAGGTATGAAAACATTAGATATTTAAGAAAACTTAAGCGTGAGCATCGTACTTTTTGTGGTAAACATTTGTGGCTGATTCAGAGCACAGACAGGTTCGTGCAGATAAAGGCAGAATGAAGAAGGTTTCTGCAAGACAAATTCATTGGATTAAGAGAGCAGCTGCTGAAATGCCATTACAACAGCTAATAGGTAATTGAAGCTGCTGGTGCCTCTGGAGTCCCGCGAACCTCAAGGTGTAGGATCCTTTAGAGGCTAGCAGTTGTGCAGAAACCTACTATTCGGCAACCCCTAACCAATGCTCACAGGCAGAAACAGTTATAGTGGGCCCAGGCATACATGAAGACTAATTATCAAACAGTCTTGTTTACTGATGAGTCGTGCAACCCTGGATGGTCCAGATGAATGGAGTAGTGGATGGTTAGTGGATGGCCACCATGTCCCAACAAGGCTGCGACGTCAACAAGGAGGTGCCGGAGTCATGTTTTGGGCCAGAATCATGGGGAGAGAGGTGGTAGGCCCCTGTAGGGTCCCTGAAGGTGTGAAAATGACCTCTGCAAAGTATATTGACTGACCACTTTTTTCCATGGTACAAAAAGAAGATCCGTGCCTTCCGTAGCAAAATCATCTTCATGCATGACAATGCACCATCTCATGCTGCAAAAAATACCTCTGTGTCATTGGCTGCTATGGGCATAAAAGATGAGAAACTCATGGTGTGGCCACCATCCTCCCCTGAACCACCTCAAACCCATTGAGAACCTACAGTATGAGGGTGGAAGGCAGTTTGATTCAAAACAGCAGCTCTGGGAGGCTATTCTGACATCCCACAAAGAAATTCAAGCAGAAACTGTCCAAAAACTCACACGTTCAATGGATGCAAGAATTGTGAAGGTGATATCAAAGAAGGGGTCGTATGTTAAAATGTAACATGCCCTTTTAGGATGTTTTTGATTGAAATAACTTTAGATTTCTTTAAATATGACCTTCTAATGCTGCAAATACAACAAAAGCCTATTTTCAGTTCTTTACAACCTATAAAATGTTTAACTCTGTTGTGCATAATAATTTGGAACAGTCCATTTTCAGTTTTTTATTTTTTAAATAAATATTGTTATCATTAGGAGGTTTGTTCAATAAAATTCTACTTATACCCTAATGGTTGATGACTTGAAAATTATACTGACTGTCATTTGCATTTACATACTAATTATTGAAATCAGAGAAAGATATAATTTGCGCAATAATTTGGAACGCAGTGTAAGGCTGTGAGGTGTATAGGGGTATTGGGGTATAAGGTTGTGAGGTGTATAGGGGTATTGGGGTATAAGGCCTTCGGGTGTATAAGGGTGTGAGGTGTATGGAGGTGTAAGGGCACTATGTGTTAATGTAGCGTTAGAATATAGAACTCCCTCACAAAAGATGTCTCTCATTCTCTATCTCTCTCTCTCTATCTGTGTGTGTGTGTGTGTGTGTGTGTGTGTGTGCACCCACCCCGCACTACTCCTCCATTCGGGGACAGCAGCAGCAGCTCTAATGGCATTAGAGCTGGGACAGATCTGGCGGGTGTCTGCAGTCTGCTGGTCTGGCCGCTCTGCACTAATCCCATCCCACTCTCCACCAGAGACAGGAAGAGAAGCTAATAAATAAATGAGAGGATGCAGGAGGCAAAAAATAATATATAAATTACATCCTGGCTTCTCGTAAATCATGTTCCAAACTTCCAGTAGACAGGAGGGCGGAGCTTGCAGACGGGTGGAGCAGACAGCTTAGAGTGCCAACGAGTAGAGAGAGAGAGAGAGAGAGACAGAGGCAGACCCGAGAGAGAGAGGAAGAGAACGACTGAAAGTAAGAGTGAGTGAGAGAGACAGCAGTTCTGAAATTGCTCAATATTTAAGATAAGAATTGCATCGTGCATGCAAGAGGGGGTGAAACAAAATGCAATCGGGTGTAAAATTAAGGTTAGGTTTGTGTGACGGTTGTGTAAGGGCCAGCTCATGCCCAGTTGGTTTATTTCTTTTCCTTTTTCAACTCGCAACGCTGCGACTTCCATCGTTTAATGGATTTACAATCACGGCGGTTTTCATTTTACACCCTCTACGACCGTGTTCAATTCCCTTTTTATTACTCTTTAATATTCCTAAACTTGGTAACCCGAGCTTTGAATAAAAAAATAACTAAAAAAAAGATTAAAAAAAGAAAGAAAATACCAAAGGGCTATTATTTGTCACACCAATAAAAGCTGCCTGAATTGAATTGAACTGAGAAGGAGACAGAGAGTGAGACGGAAAAAAGAAAGTGAGAAAGACAGAGTGAAAGAGAAACGGAGTGCGGGAAGCATTTCCATCCCTCGCTCAGACTCTCGAGGCTTGGCGTCTAGGTGTTTTTAATTGATTTTTTCATTAGCCAGACAAGAGATGGGGATGGGGCGTGTATGTGGGTGTGTGTGTGTGTGGGGGGGGGTATCCATTAGTAACGAAAGAGATAAAAACCGTAAACGAGTGAGAAAGCCAAAGAGAGAGAGGCATGAATAAATGAACAGACATAGTGACATGTTCAACATGTGCCACAGAGCCCTAAAGAGCATCCTTCACGTTTTTACACGTGCCTGACCACTCGCCCCCCTCTGCATTCCGTCTCTTCTGCTAAATTAAATCTTGCTTAATTAGTCACGAGGTCTCAGATTAGACCGCATCTTGATTTCACAAGAGCCGAGGCGAAAACTTACTTTTCTGTAGATGTAAACTCAGGTACACACTCATTAGCACCGACACCTTGAGATGTACAAAGCTTCAAAAAAACAACAACAACAACAAAAGGAAGTGGATAGAAACGAATACATCATCAATTAGCGAGAGCCGTACCAGAAGGCTCTGTGTCATTTATCACTGGAGCCTTCAGAGGAATACGGCAACATCATTCAGCCTAATCTCTATCAACTTTGTCTGGTGTGTGTGTGAGTGTGAGTGTGTGTGAGAGAGATTGCAACAGGACAACCGTTCGCTCCAAATTCATTTAGAATGGAAGTATAAGGGCAGATGTTGAAGTCAGAGGGTTAATGTTGTAAGGAGTGAAACACTATGTGTCATGATTTTATAGAAAAACAATCAACAACTGTGCGGTGGGAGGAAGTTACTTTTGCCCCCCAAATTTTATTCTTTTAACACAATAGCAGAGTGAAGGCAGAGTGCTTCATCACTCTTAAACCACGATGAGTACAATTAATAAATAGCATTATATTTTGATCTGTTTATAGCTATAAGCTATAAGCTAGTTCTCACGTATGTTATAACAGCCATAAACAATCACTCTATCAATATCCTTTAACCTCTTAAGATGTTTTGGGGTTTATTATTTTGGTGAAGGGAGGGGCGGGATGGACGATACGCAGCTTGTCAGAAAACACGGTTAATGCTTTGAGCTCTGACTGTAACAAAGCACTGACACTCGAGACTCCTTTAATAAAATGATGTATATATTATCCGTAAAAGTCTCCCCATTGAAAACTAAACACTTATTCATTTTAAAAAGTCTTCCAGAATAAACAGAGGAGAAACTTCCATTGCCATCCATTGCCTGATGGAGTCTGTGACTGAAAAGCGCCGGTTAATTTCCAACACAGGAACAATACACTTAAAAGTAATTTTGGTCCCGTCAGACATTTCTAAAGTTGCCATCAAAGTGAGAAAAATGCTTCTCTAAAACACAGTGACAATTTCTTTCCTTTGATAAACGGTTCCTAAAGTCCTAAAGGACCATTTATACAGATTTAAAGCCTCAGAACGCGATAATTTCACCTAAACGCTGATCAACTGCCATTCGACATCTGTTATTCTATTATACACACGTGGCGCTGAGCACCTGTACTGCAATTTGATAGAAATGTAAATCACTTCTAATGGAATCTTTGTGAAATCAACTTAACGATTCGATTTAATAAATCAAGCTGACAGAAAACCCCTCGAGCTCCAGGCTTTAATACAGTCCAGTTCATGACCAAAGAGCAAGTCTCAGAAAAGAAAAAAACACACACTTCTGTTCTAACGGACATTACAATGAACACCGACTTCACAAGGTTCGTGACTTGAATGTGGAAACATTCATCAGTGCTAGAATGTTATATGAATAATGATGCCATACAAACCTACGGTACACACACATCCAAAACCTGGGCAGTACTTCCTGTATATACTATGTGATACTTCCTGTATTATTGCCAATGTTGTGGGAAATACTTCCTGTATATACTATGTGATACTTCCTGTATTATTGCCAATGTTGTGGGAAGTACCTCCCATATGTACTATGTACTACTTCCTGTAGTAGTGCCAGTGATGTGGGCAGTACTTCCTGTATATACTATGTGACGCTTCAAGAATTAGTGCCAGTGAATGTGGTCAGTACCTCCTGTATAGACTAAAGGTATGTGATACTTCCTGTATTAATGCCAATGATGTGAAAAGTACTTCCTGTATATACTATGTGATACGTCCTGTTTTAGCGCCGGTGATGTGGTCAGTATCTCCTGTATATTGTAGATTATACCTCTTGGTACAAATATTGTGGGCAGTACTTCCTGTATATACTACTGTATGTACTACTTCCTGTAGTAGTGCCAGTGATGTAGGCAGTACTTCCTGTAGATACTATGTGACGCTTCAAGAATTAGTGCCAGTGATGTGGAAAGTACTTCCTGTATATGTAATACTCCTTGTATGATGGCCAGTAATGTTGGCAGTATTCCCTGTATATAAACTGCAATAAATTTCTGCACTGGTGCCAAAGATGTGGAGAGTACTTGTACAGTATACACTGGGTGATACTTCCTGTATTAGTGCCAGTGATGTGGGAAGTATTACCTGCATATAGTATGCATTACTTCCTGTATAGGTACAAATATTATGGTCAGTACTTCCTAGATGTACTTTGTAGTACTTCCTCTATCGGAGCCAGCCAGTACTTGTTGTATATACTATACATTACTTCCTGAATGGGTGCAAATTATTTGGCCAGTACTTCCTGTATGGGAGCCAGTTATCTAGGCAGCCCTTTTTGTATATACCACGCCTTACTTTCTGTATATATACTGCAGAGTATTACCTGTTTGGGTGCCAATTATGTAAAATAGACTTACTGTGTGTTATACAGAACGTCCTGCCTGGTTGATTCCCCACCATTAAAATCTATATGGATCTCCTGCTTATTACTTCGAATCAACTTGTTTTGCTTTCAGGCAAACATCTTGAAGTTTACACGGAACAACAGATGCTAGATTAGGCTGAAAATAGCCGTAGTATTCCTCCTTTAACACACACCACAACGAGCGCTTGATGAGACACCGAAGCCGATCACCTTCCAGCAGATGTGACAGCAGCCCTTATTCCTCTGTGTTTATGTAGATTGACTCCGCTTGTCAGGCTCGCTTAGTGGCGAGGGGGCCATGGAAGCAGACGGAGGGATGGACAGACTGAGAGATAGAGGGAGAGAGGGAAGTCAGTAGACGAGGATCAGACATTCCGGTCACGACCAATTTGCACCACTACTGCGTTTTAGCGTGTATCTTTAAAACCAATTTTGGCTCTCTTGGGTTTCTACACCACCCGATACTCCATATTCGCCTGGCTGTGGAGTAGCCAGTCCCAGCTCAACTGAACACCAGACACCAAGTTGCAAACGTAGACACATTCTCAGACATGCACACACACACACGGTCAGACAATTTTTTTTTTTCCTCATAATGCGCTGTGCAGGTGGGCCAAAGCCTCATCAAGACAGGCTGAACAGAAGGAAAAGTGTGGTAATGGCATGGTGGTGGTCGGAGAGTTAAGGCTTACAGCTTTTGGAAGAGGAGGAGGAGAGGTAGGGAGGGAGGGAGGGAGCGAACGAGCGCGCATCTTCACTTCTTCCCTTCTTCACTAATTGTAGCTTGTGACTAATTGGCATATTAGCAAAAATCCATTCCAGGCTAGCGGTGAGAGCTGCCAGGGACACCTCATAGCTCATTATGTCCTCATATTGTGGGGAGAAGAGATTGTTTTGAGGGGAAGGGAAGTGCAATCTGCAATTGGTCAGGTGAGAACGGCAATTAAGGAACTGCACCGGTTTGTAAAAGCCCGACGCCGTGCTCTAATATAAGCATAATTTACCATGGTCTCTGGTGTCTGGCTTTAAATTACCACAGCAAGGCTCTCTGGATCTCGAAAGAGAACACAGAATTGATGCAAGACCCATGTGTGTGTGTGTGTGTGTGTTTATGCACATAATGCATTAAAGCCAAACACATTATTTCCCCCTTTTTTTCTTTTCTTTTAAGGGTCGGTGTGCTGGTTTTCTATCACGTTTCTCGCTCATATAATCGCTTTGTACGAATGGTGAAAAAAAAAAAAGACGACTAAGCTGTATAAATGCATGAAGTAAACTCAGAGATGTTATGGTAATGACAGACTCCGGATCTGACTGATAGGGAGCGTTGAAATAATTGGCCGATTACGCGCAGTTATTTTCTAAATTTCTGCACGCCGGTTGATGGAGCGTGTTTGACGAACAGCGTTAAGTGTGAACCGGGAGATATCTTACTCTAGCGAGACCCTCTGTGATTTCAGCCTTTAAAATTTTTAATAGTCATTTCGAGGCCTTTTTTTTTTTCCCTGGGTTGCGGCGTTTACTCTGTGTTGCAATCGTGAATATTGAGCATTAACACCTGAGCTTGGGGAAATTTCACATTTCAAACAACCCAATTACACATATGCCTTGATTTCCAATTCTTGTCTTGTTTCACTCTTAATTCCTCCGTCTTTCCTTCCTCCCTCTCGTTCTCTCTCTCTCTCTCATTCACTCTTTTCACATGTGATGTTTTTGCGCTTAAGGACGTTAGAATATTTCCACCAGGAGAACATCGATCCCACTAAAACCTTCCCCGTCCCAGCCAATTTACCCGCACTAAAACTAATATTGTCTTTAATCAGATGCAATTAGGACTCCGAGTTAAGATCTCCTCCCAATTAAAACTCATTAGACCCCCTAATAGCGTTAGCGAAGGCTCTAACTGCTGCTCATCTGCGCGGCATGTGAAGAGGGAGGTGGGGGGGGGGGGGCAGCGGGGCGGGGTGTGTGCTACTGGCAGACGTAGAATCCTCAGCAAAACTGACACCCACCAGACGGTTAACACACAGCTGGAATCTGTAAACCGAGCTTCCTGTACCGTTTCCTTCGAACGCATAATGCTCTACTTATTCCCTCCATATTTTCCAAAAGCGATCCCACGTCGTCGCCTTCTGTTCAGTTTTCTATCTGCTTGTCTGCTTCTCTGAGCCTCATCTGTTCATATGAAAAGCAGTTAAAATATAAAACGCTGTATTCTGATTGGTCAGAAGATGTTGATTAATTTTCTGTAACAGCAACTGAAACTCAGAGGTTGATATTAAGAACATTAATGCAGTTAGGTTTTTTGAATTTCTGAAAAGAGTGTCAGTGCTATATGTACAAAGAGCGTTCAAGTCAAATCGGGGCTTGTGATAAAATTTCTGGTGAATGAAGGCATAAAAGCAATAGACATTTAAAGAAGAGTTCGAGTACGGCACAGTGACAATGATCGCGGAATGACGATCCCAGCTGAGGCGGCTTGGAGCCCACTGTGGCCATTCCGGTAAACATGTCAGCAAGTAAAACGGCCAATACTTGAAAACTTGACATTCGTGGTCATGACTGCAGTGGGCTCTGAGCAACCACATCGTCATTTACTGTACAGATGTACGTCCTTCTTTAAAATGGTGGCACCATGTCAAATGTTTTACTTCAGCTAGGGGCTTCGTCACTGCACTGTACTTGTTGTCTTCTGTCAATTTCAATCACATGTTTTACGCCTTTTACACCAGAAATTTCATCACTTGACTTGACTTGGACACCTTTCATACAAAGCACTGACACTGAGGACTCCTTCCATAAGTCTAGAAGACTTCACCATATTAAAGTCCCGGTTTGACTTCCCGTATAAAATCTGTAACTGTTTGGAATTTTTGGGAACAAAGCATAACAAAGGCACACAAACAGCACCGTTATTATTATTATTATATTTTAATATTTATATATTATATAGCAACAAAGCTATAAATCCCTTAAATTCCATTTTCCCCTTGTAAACAAACCTATAGGAACTCAAATGTCTCGAGTTTGTGTTGACGCACTCATTCAAACATGTGGGCAAGAAAGGAAGGAACTCAGAGCTGGTTATATGCTGAGGTTCTGTGTAGGGAGCTAAGGCCAGTAAGAAGGGCATGTTCTGTGAAGAAAGCTAGAGGGAAGTAATTTTCAATATCATCATTAGAAACTATGTGGGTTTTTCTTGTATTTGTTTTTATTTGTGATTTTGTTCCAATTTTACATGAAAAAAAAACAAACATGCATTTGTGTTTTTGACAAAGTTTCATTAGCTTTCCCTTCATCTCCTGGTCCGCAGGGAGCGGCGAGTAGCCTCTAGCTTGAACACTGAAGTTCTTGTTTTACTCTTATTGGTTGTTATTTGTTGCTGTTTTTAGAGTTCATTATACATGCGCTGCATGGATTGCGCTGAAAAAGCAGTCTGGAATAAATGCAACCATATCTGCCCATGAGCAACATTACTATTTATGCCATGGCCATGCTGAAATCTTTATTCTGATTTGTCAAGAGGTGCTGATTAATTTTCTATAACAGGCAGTAGGTCAGCTGTAAATCACAGGTTTAAAGGTATTAATGCACTCTTTTTAATATGTTGTTGTTTCCATAGTAACACACACAGACATGTATTATGGATAACAGTGAATAAAAAAATAAGTAGAAGCTTTCCATAAGAAAACATTTCAATTTACATTTATATTAGTCTCTGGTGTTAAAGACACTGAGTTTGCACAGCAGCTGGCCTTCGTCCTGCTTCGCGGTCTTGTCCATGGTGCTGACCCTAAAGACAGTTTTAGACTGTCTGATTCCTCAGCCCTTTCAAGCTTACTGTGTACGATCCCAGTGAACTCTATGATAGGAGATTTTTTCCCCTTGTCTATTAGAATTTTTTGCTAATGTTTTTTTTTTTTGGCCGAAACTGAAGGATTTTTGGATGAGTGCTTATACAGTAGTCACACTGTCAGAAGTGAATCACACTGCCAACAAGTCCAACATAGAGGGTTTAGAGACAATTATTATTATTATTATTAAATCCCATTTACCTCTTCTAAACAAACCTATTCCATGTGTAATGATGATCTTAGTAAAATTACAGATTTATTTTACCAATATAATCTATGACCAACAAAACACACACACACACACACACACACAAAATACTGTGTAAAAGTCTTGACACCCCCTTATTTCTTAATATTAAATTTAATTACATTATATAGATGATGTAGACTAAATTAATGAAATATGAACCAATATTTTATTGCAATAGGGTGCAAAGTGTCTAAAGATATAATTAAGAAATTTATTGTTTATGTAACAACCTCAGCAGCAACCTTATTTCCCCTCTCATCTGCTCCAACCATTCAGCACTGTGCTGCTTAACAAACAAAAAACTTTCCTCTGAAACTGCTCATGTATAGGGACTGGACTGAAAATGAGAGACAAAAACTTGCCAAAAATCACTGTGCCCTCTCGCACCTCCAGGGTCAAGGGTTCGATTCTCATCTCAGTTCTGTGTGAGTGGAGTTTGCATGTTCTCTTCATGCTTGGTGGATTTACTCCAGGTACTCCAGTTTCCTCCCACAGCCCAAAGACATACAGTATAAAGTGGGCTAATCTGTGTTTCTAAACTCTCTGTAGTGTGTGTGTTTGTTCCCTATGGATTTTATTAGCACCCTGGATTAGCACCCTGCCTACACTCTAAAAAATGCTGGGTTGTTTTTTCTACCCAAACGCTGGGTTGCCGCTGTTGGGTCATTTTTCTGGGTTATTTACAGAGAGTTGGGTAGTTTTTGTGTAACCCAGCTGCTGGGTTGAAGTTTGCTTAGCCCCTCCCCCAAAGTTCACCGGTGGATTCAGCGGCTGTCACTCAGCTTCGTGTCTCTTGAGCTCCCACACCGCTGATGACGGTTCATCCTCCTCGGACATTTAAGGGGAAATGGCGTTAAATACAAGGTCTGTATACACATGTTCACTCACCTAATTCACATATGACTGAAAAATTATTACTATATGTAACATTTATTACTGTTACCGTGTTAAGGTTACACACAAACTTTCCGGCTGGTCTGAGGTACTGTATGATAATTTAGCTGAGAATAGCTGCTAGCCACCCCACCTGTGTGTGAAAGAAACGGCTAAGATGTCTGAGCTTTTTAGCTTTCTCTGTAGAATATTTGCAGGGTTACGAAGATGGTGAAGTGATGAATGAACGTTAAACTGTTAACTGTAGTGCT
Organism: Channallabes apus; assembly: GCA_030522415.1. Lineage (NCBI taxonomy): Eukaryota > Metazoa > Chordata > Actinopteri > Siluriformes > Clariidae > Channallabes > Channallabes apus. The sequence continues at coordinate 12,889,104 of CM060127.1, forward strand.
AGCATGACGCAGGCATTTAGTTAGTTTGCTAGCGTTAGCAACCACTTTAGAACTTTTATTAATCTCACTGCTTGAGACAATAAAATGCTGGTGTGTTACAAAACACTGACCCTCTCACAAATACACAGACCTGCTAACACACCGTTTTTCACTAGCTAGTAATTTACTCTGTGGTCAAATTTCTCCTGCGTTTCTCCCGAGTTATAACAATATTTTACACCTTTCCCCCTTTGGCAAGTATGCAAATGTATCACCAGTAATAGCATGTAAGCTAACCAGGTAGCTCTCTTTAACCAAAGTTAAAATAACTAATAATCAGTCAGCGCGCCAACTACAGGAAAAAGTACCACAGCGGTACAGATAACTATTAGATGGAAGTATTAATATTTTGGTGATTGTAATGTACCAGTATGACACCAGCTATGACATTTTTTCTGTAATTAGCTTAAAATCAATGCAGACCACAATATCAACTAGTCTGACATAAAGAGCTGTATCCTAAAAGCCATGCTTATTCTGCTGTTTTATTTTTGGTAGTAACTGTCTCCATGTTTTTGTTTTAGGTTACCTATACCCTATCTTAATGGGCAGCTTTATAATTTTTTAGTATCAATCCTATTTCACACTAAATTAATAGTCTTATTCAGTTTAATCTTTGCTGTTCAACAAAATTTTAACTTTTTCATTTCTTTCTTTCTAAGGTTGGCACCAACATGGTGGAATACCTCCAGCAGGCTGAAGTGTCGAGGCCGTACCCCTACATCCTGACGTTGGGAGATAATGACCAGCGATGCTCTCAGTAATGTTGTAATGTTGCTATGAAATAGCGAGGCCTACCTGAAAAGTCATAGACAGTGTTTGTATGTTAAAATGAGACCAGGGCTGGATAGTTTTGTTCTGCAGAAAAGATATCTGAAGTCACAGAGAGATCCTGCTCTGTAGAAGCTGCCTCAGTCTATTTGTGCAATTACTCCATTCTGCTCTTGTCAGTAATAGTATAGTAATGATGTCACTGTTGATTATCTGTTCTTGTGCTTTTGAAAAATAAATGTTTTTTCTAAGAGCATTTAATAGGATGTTGTTTATTGCATATATGTATGGTTTTTTGTAATAGACCAGCATATCAAAGTAATTTAACTGTTTAATAGACATGGGTGTTTTTTTTTACAGATTCACTGTAAAACATGAAAATAATAATAACCTATTTGTGAGGTAGAATTAACCCAACATTCCAGATAAAATGAACCAACAAACCCCAAACATATGGGTAGAACATTTGACCAATTTATGTGGTAGAATTAACCCAGCATTATAGTTAAATATGTAGCATTTGGATTGAATATTTAACTCATCTTGCTGGGTTAAACAAATAACCCATCTTGCTGGGTTAAATTAACCCAGCATTTAGTTAGTCCTATATTTACCCAGCAGCTGGGTTAAAAACAACCCAGACTGGGTTGTTTTTAACCCAGCATTTTTTAGGGTGTAGTGTCCCAAGTCCCCTGGGATAGACTACAAGCTCCATGTGACCCTGAATAGGATATACAGTACATTTACATTTAGGCATTTGGCAGACGCTCTTATCCAGAGCGACTTACATTTTTATCTCATTATACATCTGAGCAGTTGAGGGTTAAGGGCCTTGCTCAAGGGCCCAACAGTGGCAACTTGGTGGTTGTGGGGTTTGAACCTGGGATCTTCCGAACCATAGTCCAATGCCTTAACCACTGAGCTACCCCTGCCCCCATGTAAATGTAAATGTAAATATACAGTACATTATAGAAAATGTGTGAGTGAGTGTTTTTTTTTTTTAGTGTTTGATGTTTAAACATCAAGCAATATCGGTATCACCTATAAGCACTTAATAATCAATAATAGAGAGCTGTGATTTCCGCTACTGTAATAAAGTTTTTTTTTTTTTTTAATCTTAGACATCTCAGTTTTCCTCTGTTAAAAGGTTTAATCTCAGCAAGAAAGGTTTGTTTTTGGACATTTACTTAAAGAGATACCTTTCATTTCTTGGCCATTTTTATGTTGAATAATGACTTTGGTTTGATGTTAGTGAGCATTCTCCTGCCTAAAAAAGCCTTGAGCAAAATCCTTCTCCTAAGTCACTTTGGATAAAATCCTCCAGCAAAATGGGTCATTATCAGTGCATTTATTCAGAGGTTAATTCTCACGTTCTGCTTTCTAATTTCAGACATCAATTTCCATTTCTTGATCTTGATGTTTGTAAAGTGAAAGCAGGTTTAGGCTGAATCCCATTTCTACCCCTTACCCCTTCACATAGCCCTACCCCTCCGTTTGGCGCGTTCACGTGAAGGGGTAGGGGTGTCTCATTTCTCTTTTGGTTGGAGGGGGAGGGGGAAGGGGAAGGGCCAGATAGCCCTTCAAACGAAGATTTTTCAGGACCTCACTTCAAACGAAGGGCTAAGAGAAATTTTCAACATGGCGGCTCACTCGAGCAAACAGACCCATAAATGTAAATTTTTGCCATAAATAAAGATTTTTATGACAAGTTTTCATTATATGTATATTACCTCTAGTCTTGTGTTTGTGTTTATGGTGATGTTCTGTAAAGAAATGTTTGCAAAAAAATCGCTAAAGTTTGCTAGCGGCTAGCACCGATTGCACGATATTACAAATATATATTTTATTTTTATATATTTTTATAATTTATATTATGTATAGGGATGAAATACGGCGCGAAAATACTTTGGGAGTGAGTAATCTCTCTCTTATTGCAATGTGTGATAAACATCGGCGCATGTCCTTTAACGTAACATTAGGAACTAGTGACAACGTATGATGACGTATAACAGTGTTGTAGTGGTGTCCCATTTCTTAGGGGAAAAATTTAAACCCTTCCCCTTTCCACTTCGTTTCAAGGGACAAGGGGAAGGGGAAGGGGTAGGGGAAGGGGAAGGGGAAGGGGTAGAAAATAGAAATGGGATTCAGCCTTAATGCGTCAGCAACGGAGCTCTCCGTGGTTCTGAACAAGATTCATAACAATCGCTGTGGAAAAATTTAAGGAAAAATTAAAAAGAACAAAACTAACTAACTCAACTTCAGAGAAATATATGTTTAATATGTAACACAGATTTAATATTAGATTATGCTTTTTTTCATGACAGGGTGGTGTTATTTGGGGGAAAAAACTAAGTGTGAAAATTTGCAATCAAGCTTGCCTTGGTATAAAAGAAAAAAAAATCACACTCTGTTAAAACCTGATTTGTGTGGCTCCACTATGGTTAATTTCACACTTTGATTTTTTTTCCCCTTTCTTTAAAGATCCACCTACTGTCTATCAGTGAACACCAGCCAGCCTTTTTTATTATTATTATTCTCCTGTTGCACTTTGGAGATTAGACTTGCTGATCTTTATGCTAATAATTTCATTAAGCCATGATCTTTAGATAATTAGGTAATAAGTTCAATATAATTACACCTATTAACACAAATCAGAGCAGGCACTGGGTTTCTATGTGCTTTCATTTTTCTTAAAAAAAAATAAATCTTCCTGGATGTTGAGCATCTCATTGCTGAACTGGGAAGAAATTTAAATAAAGATGTAAGCAAAATGCCTGTGTAATCGACAGAGAAACCCATGCTTCATGCTAATCATGAAATTAAAGTATGTTTGCAGGTATTTAACATGGACTGAATACGGAGCGGAGACCAGTAAAGATGTCTCATGTTAATCATTTCTTCTTTCTTCGTCCCAGATAATTTATTGTCACTTTAATTCACTGTACAGGAGTAACAATGATGCCCTAATAACATGCTAGCAAAGTGGATTCCAGGATCCAATCAGCAGTGATGATCGGCTCCCAATAGAAATAGCACAGATTCAACATCCAGGATAACACCCGCTAAGAAATAGTGAATCGGATATCGTGGAAGAAAATTGCTCTGATCCTGTAACCAACAGAAAAGACTGGAATTAGATTTTAAAATGTAAATGGTCACATTGTGTATAAAAGTGACCCAAATTTATTCCTTATTAGGATTGATTTTTATTACATTTACAGGAGGCTCTGTTCACATTACCGGCCTAGAGTGACTCAAATCTGATTAGTTCCCCAACGTGACACAGATCTGATTGTCTTAGAGCTGTCTGAACACACAAATCTGACGTTTTTTTAGATCAGATAAGAGTCACTTTTGTATGTGGTCCTAGATCGGATACATATCCGACACGTGGTCATGTGACTTAAATGAGAACGGGCAGATAGGAATTGATGTGACTTTTTGCCTTTGTGCATCAGTTGTTTGCTCACTGATGCCATCAGTCATCATTAGATTTCATAACAGAGCTAGCAACAGTTGCTAAAAGAGCTAAAGTAAGGCATCTGGGTTTTTCCTTCTTCTGGACCTCAACAAAGACAGCTGACCCATCGCTCACCTTCCTCCAGAACAAAACCCTAAGCATCTTTTTTGGAAATAGTCTTTGACATTTGGCAAGTAAATAATTTTTGTTTGGAGTTTTGTATAAGTCTTTTTTTTTCTTTTAAAAGCATTTTGGGTTATAAAACATTATAAAGGTTATAAAGTCTGTTGGTTCAATTCTCAAGGCGTTGATCTGAGTTTTGGTATTGTGAAATCTCTAATCTGAACTGACCTTAGAGCAGCTGTTGGTTTACTCATAAATGTAATTCATAGTTATGCTTAGCTAAAAGATGTTTCAATTCTAATTATAATGGAGAAATGATCATATAACATCTATAGCTAGAATGTACTGTGACAGTATCTTGTACAGTATGTGAGAAATGATGAGTGAATGAGGCCATCTCGGTTTGTAAAATGCAACTACTGTAAAAGTACCGCTTTGCTTGCATCTCCTGGTCAAATGTAGCTGCGCCAATTTTTTCATTAGTTGGTTTCCTCATTGCATTCCTCTGTTTTCTGGATGACCCACAATAAACAACTCTCTACGAAGTGTTAATAAACAAAACTCCAGGAGTTTCCCCGGGAGCAAATCTCTGCTGTTTCTCTGCTGGTTTCTGTCATCTTTTTCACTTCTGCGAAACAAGTGTTTCACTCGCGGAGCACCTTGACAGACCTAAACAGACTCAATTCAACAAGCTTTTTTTTAAGAGATATTTTTTTAAACTTTTTTCGCAGTGTAAATACTGTACGAGAATATAAGTTTACATGCTTGCATCCTGCTTCTAAACGCATGTAACAAGGTTGCCAAATCGGTCGGCTAGCTGCGAAAAACATTGACTAGACCACAATCTCCTTTGCTTGTTATCAATAATACCTTCAGATTAGCTCAATTTTACACAATTATGCCGCATAATGTTACTCCATTTGAATGCAATAGAATTAAACTGATGAGGTGTTGTGATATATTAATTATGACACACGTCTGCAAATTGGACCTCAAATGAAATTTTGCTTCTAGCTACAGCTGTGTGTGTTCATACACTACGAGTGAATTTTAATGCAGTCCGGCTGACGTAAGGCCATTTCACTAGACCGTGTGACATCTGACACAGATCCGAGCTAATTAGCACACGCGCTCCGCATCCCTCTCCTTGCTCCAATCAGTTTTCGCTGTCAATCAACAAGTTATTCCGGATCACGCTGATGTTGTGGGGATAGACTCAGGTGCGGGACAGTGGGGATAATTGAAACTAATTGCGCATGCTGTGGATTTGAGGCGTTTACATCACCCTGCTCTCTCCGGAGAAAAAGAAAAGAACTGCGAGTGAGAGGGAAAAGAGAGACAAATCAGATTCAGATGCTGGTGAACCTGATGTCTCTGATTCTCTGATTTGCTTCCGTCAGCCGGGGAGAATAGCGTCGGCTTATCAGGATAATCGCACCTCGCCTGTCTGGCTGTCATGAGCAGGAGAGAGGAAACACACCTTTGATCCCTGAGCCTGGAACACTTCAGCTCTACAAGACAGCTCATTGGCCTCGGGGCATTTTTTGTCCTATCTGGAAAGGCAGTGACATAAAAATTAGACAAATATATGAGTAAAAAAATAAATAAAAAATGCGAGTGTGTGTGTGTGTGCATATATTATTAAATAAATACATGACCTTATCTTATTAAATAAATAATAAGATTTATGACCTAACCCTTAATCAACATGATGACTAGTGATGACTAGTGATTAACATGTTAAACTTTACACTGTTAAAAATTTACTTTAAAATGTACAGTACATCCTATAAGACTAGAGATTACAGTCATATAATTTGTATTGAACTGAAAAGAAAAGAATCAGTGAGATGTACAAGTACAGCAGCAGTTACCAGTTTACATGTTTAAGTGCCATATATAATTTACTGCTAAAGAAAAATAAATATTGCAATGTGATATATTTGCAGATATGTATTATACGGTGAGTTATGTTAAATTTATTAATGTTAAACAATTGATCTCTAATGTAATATATTTGCAATTCAGTATTGTACAGTAATTTTATGTTCAATATTAAATATTTACATTAAATTGTAAAACTTTACAGTACAGCTGTAAAATAGCTATAACAAGTATGTAAAAAGTATACAGTAGTAACATTATGTAGGATACTTGCAGCAACAAATAGATTTCTGTAAAACTTACAAACAAAATTTGTAAAAACATGTTGAGTTACCAGGAAGTTTATTGTAAATGTAATTCTTAACATATTTATAGTAATGTGGAATATTTACATGTAACACACTGTACTGTAAAACAATTTTTGTCATATAGACAGTAATCTACAGCAAATAATTGTAAAACTTGTACCTAATTTTAAAGTAAATAATGTAATATACAGTAATGTAATACATTTAAATGTAAGTAGTACTAAGTCAATGTTAGGAATAAATTATTGTTAAAAACAATAAGTAAGTTGTAACTATTTTCAGAAAATATTTACATTAAATAAATAATATATTCGAAGGTATGTGCTAAACAAAGTACAGTATGTTTAACATTTACAGTAAATAATTGTAAAGTTTAACAATAAATAATGTGAATTGCATTTTAAGTAAAGTAGTTTAATAAACAGTATTTGCCTGTACTGTAAGTGCTCTTAAATCTTCTGGCGATTAACAGTAACATAATGTTTTTTACACTAAAGAGCTTTTACAGTTTTATAGCAAACAATAAAAAACACACATATTTACAGTAGGTGGTAGTTGTAACATCATAACAGCTAATAATTGCAAACATAATGTTAAATATTTGCAGGTTAGTAATTTGCTGTAAAAATAAATCTATAAAAATATACAGAGTTGTTGCAGTTTTCCACCAAACTATATAAACCAAGTATTTTTACACATACATACAGTAGTAGAGAAATGCTACAAACTTTATAAGAGCTAGCTGTAGCACTAAATAACCGTTAATAATTATGAACATAGTTCTATGAAAAGTGTACAAAAATATAAAATAGACTGAAATGAGTTTTTGCAGTTTTATAGCAAGCAATGCAAAACATGTATATTTACAGATATACTACAGGGAATTATGTAAACGTTACAGGAGCCAGCTGTAAGCAGTGTAAAAGTTCCTGGTAAGTAATGTAATATAAACCTTGTATATTTACTGTACAGATATATAGTGCAGAAATGATGTAAACTTTACAGGAGCTAGCTGTAACATTAAGCAACAGCTAATAATTATGATCATAATTACAGTTCTGAAAGATATTTTCAAGTATATAAAATACTGTAAAAATTGTAAAATCTACAGTAAAGAGATGTTGCAGTTTTACAGATTTCATAACACCTTATAATTGTGAATATATTTGGAGTTATATAATCTACAATATTTGCAGATAGGTAAGTGTGCTGTAAGAATTTTTACTATCTGTAAAATGTACTGTACAGTAACACTATTGATAATTGTATTAATAAATAACTTTGTGAATAATTAATTATTATACTTATATAATAATAATAATATAGAAGTATAGTTGTTATCAGTATTTATATATATATTTTTCCATGGAGGAGGTGTGGTGCTGGGTGGAGGGTATAGGGGTCAACGTTCACAGCCTCAACACCACTTGATGTAATATCAAATTATATTTACACTATTGATCTATAATAAGAGCTTTATTCCCTGTAATGAAGGGTGCTGGTGTGGTCAATAGATATTGGCTGAAGTTTATTAAAAACAAACTATTAAGAAGGGATCTAGGATGAGACGGATATGAGAGAAATACTTACAACAACATGTCTGGATTTGTGTACAGTACAGTATATGCCATGTACATATTTGGTGGTAGAATTCTTTGTGATTTGGTGGTGAGTACACGTGAGGAAACATTTGGGGGAAGCATGAAATTCCACACAGACAGTAACCCGAACTCAGGATTGACCTTTGAGGCAGAAACTCTACCCGCTCTAGCACCACCCATACACTCCATAATCATAATAGTTATTTGAAGTTCTGTAATATAAACTGGCTTCAGCACCTACGGCTTTCACAGCTGATTGAAGGACATCTTGTGCACATACTATATATAGGGCTATACTGAATCTCATATGTAATTCATTTACACACACACACATACACACACACTCTAACGTCTTCCTCGCCTTCCTACAGAAAGATTACCTTAGTCTGCTTTTGAAAAAAAAAAAAACATTTCTCTGCAAAATTTGCATTTCTATATGCTGACAGTGGCGCCAGAGAGAGTGGATAATTGCACCAAATGCTCTGACTCTGAGAGAGGAATAGAGAGGGATACAGAGAAGGCCGTCTAAAAAAAAAAAAGAAACAGCCATTACTGGGTGGTTTTCGGTCTTTCTCGCCACTCGTCATTTCCATCCCGCTCTCAACCACTTGTACCGCTGAAAAGATTTACCTTGGTCTCCCATTTTGCCTATTTCCTTCCACAACGTGTTCCCTAGTGGCTTTAGCTTCAATCTGTTGCTCGATTTGCCTCTCAGTCTTTCTCTTATACCCCCACCTCTCTCTTTCGCTCCCTCTTTCTGTAAGTCTCATCCATATTCATCCAGAGACTCACTCGCTCCCTCTGTCACCCACAGCACGGCGTTAATACACCAATTAGCCCTGAGAGCAGATAATGGACTATTTCACGTTGCAGAAGAATGAGAGAGAGAAAAAAGAGTTAGAGTGACAAGGAGGAGAGAAATGGAGTCCTGAGATGTTACTGATTATGAAAAGCTACCGGGCGACTGCAGGGGCGCTTGGTCAAAGAAGAGGTCTGGGGGTTTGAAACCGACCCACGTGTAATATCTAAATCGTGTAATAAAAAATGCTAACTTTTTATTTCTGCATTCCTTCCAAAGCCACGGCCATTAGCATACATTGCTAGTGCAAGAAACTGAGATCTTGTGATTTATGTCCAGATTAATTGATGTATGGGGCATTCAAGTCAAAGCGGAACTTCTGATTGCGCAAAATAAGAGTAAACTAAAAGTAAGAATGAGAGTAAAAACTCCCTTTATTTCTATATATAACCCCCACTACACTAATGCACCTTTCCCAATGTTTCACTAGTGCTTGGATACCATCATCGTACCATGACCTTCAACTCTGACACACTGGCTTCCCAGGAACTCCCTTAATGACACAAACATGTGGAAATGGCTTGGGGCGAGATCTGGACTATAGGGAGGACGTGGTAATAACTCCCTGCTGAGGTCCTGTAATGTGCAAGTGCTGTTTGTGAATGATTGTCTGTAAAGTTCCCATAGACAGATGCGTCTCTTGTAGGGCTGCAACTAACGATTATTTTGATAATCGATTAGTTGGTCGATTTTCTTTCTTTCTTTGATTAATCGATTAATCGGATAAAACTATCCGCTTTAATTTGATGTTTTGCTTAACTATATAAAACCATAAATCAGGGTATTATTTATGTATAAAAGTAAACTTTAAAAAATGCAATAGCCACATAGAGATTAATGATCTATAATTTTGACATTTAAACCTTATTTTATGTAAATCAACGTTTTTGTTTTTAACAATAATTGCAGATGGCAAGTTGACAGTGTGTATATATATATATATATATATATATATATATATATATACACACTGTCAACCCTGAACACAGGATTAAGTGGTATAGAAAATGAATGAATGAATGAATAATTCAACTTAATAAGAAAAATAATAGACTTCTAGATTATTATGATCCTTTCATTCATTTTCTATACCGCTTTATCCTGTATTTAGGGTCGCGGGTAGATTATTATGATATTATTTTTAATTGAAGTGTCTACTACATCCTTTTCACGGTTTATACATTATTCCTCTCGCGTATTTTATCCTTTTTTTTGTTGTCTCAATAAAAAAATGGTCTATATATATATATATATATATATATATATATATAGAGAGAGAGAGAGAGAGAGACAGAGAGAGACCATTTTGCTATACTAGACAGTCTCGTAATACGACAGAAAAAAAATCTGGGTTCACTCTGTTTATTTTGCCCTTTTCCCGCATTTCCCTCTGTATAGCCTGTAGGATCATGGGATATATCCGGTCCTCCGAAGTGTAAAATGAACATGAAGAAAACGCACTAGAAGTGTTTTCCGTGCGTTTGTTTGGGATTTGAGCGCCAAGAATAGTCACTTAGTTAGTTTAGCTTAGTTAGATATAATTTAGTTGTAATTTCTTGTTTTCTATTTCTTTCTTATTAAGGCACCACGGAGGGCCTGTGTGAAACGGCATTTCAATACAATGTATACTGTGTATATTGTTGTATTGACAATAAACCTCTCTTGAATCTTGAATCTTGAAGAAAAAGCTGCACGCAACGTTTTTTTTTTGACACCGTATAACCACGCAGCCGGACAAATGCACGTCACCAAACCCCGTGGGAACTCTCTCACTGACTCCTATGTGTAGAAAACCCTCTGCGCTTCATCCGCGCTCACCGGACACTACGAACGCCCGAATAAAAACCGCTCGATTTCAACACCCGATAAGAGCCGTTTAATGTAAATTGCTCCGATACCTGGGAGGACTTGGGGCACGCGCTTTTTCCTGCAAACGCTTCTGTAACCTCCATGTGTGTGTCTTTGTGTATTTGTGCATCTTGTGCTCGCGCTTCTCATTAACGTAAGCAGCCCAACTAATCGATAACGGCATTCGTTGACAACGAATTTCATTATCGATAATTATCGATTTTATCGATTAGTTGTTGCAGCCCTAGTCTCTTGTCTAAGTTGGCGACATGTTATTTGTTGATTCTTTCAAAGATCAGGTGTTCCCTTCTGTGAATGTTCACAGGAGCGATTGCAGTGGGCCCCAACCACCTGTGCCAGGATTATCATTCGAGGACGTACTGTACGGCCTTCTTTTAAGCATTTGCACCATTCAAATGTTTTACTGCGGCTAAGTAAGAGTCTCATCACTGTCCTACTGTATGCTCGATGTTTTCTGTAAATGTCGATCGCTTTTGCGGTTTTTGAATTGAACAGGTCTCACAGAGTTTTATTTCCAAGCAGGAACTTATAGCCAAATCTAACCAACGTGTCCTCTGCTAACAATCACTAATCTAGCCTGACGTGTGCATATCGTTGTACAAAAATGTAAAAGTAAGCCGAATCTCACTCTCAACAACAACCACAACAAAAACTTCTTGTTGTAAATAAGGCACACAGCCTGGCACCTAGACAAGTCCCAGGTAGTTTGGTTTCAACTGGAGAGATGGAGCACAGTAAAATATACACTCGCTGTAGAGTTTGACAGCTTGGAAGCTGCATTATAACACTGCTGAGAGGTTACAAAGCTGCTACATTTCCCAGAAGCCCACGGGTGCTGAACTGCTGTATTTCCAAAACCGCTACTTCCAGCAAGTAATGAGCTGATCCTGATACAAACTAAGTCGCATATTATGCCTCGAGTGACAGTTTTTTTTGTGTCATTATTTTTGTAACCATTAATATTGTTTGTGTTGGTGTTAGATTAATTATGCTAAATTCAATACTTATTGGGGCTTAAATGTACAGTACAGTAGGTTGTAATGTGACCCGGCTAAGATTTATAAAAGTTTTCTCTAGTTTGATCTTGTACAATAGTGTATATGCAATGGAGTCTCACACATGCTAAACTAGTAGTTTTGGTTATTAACCGCTTGCTGTATATGGGAATGATAATGAGAAATGACATTAAATATACCCAACATACATTTTATTTATACCATATAACATTATATATTATTTTTCTATGTATTCTATATACTTTATTTCATACATTAATATATTTAATGTTCATTCATTTATCTTATATACTGCTTATCCAGTAACCAGGACACCAATCCATCGCAGGGTAGACATGCACACACACACACACACACACACACACACTCACATTGACACACTATGGCCAATTTGAGAACAACAATTAGCCTAATCTGCATGTGTTTGGACAGTGGGAGAAAACCGGAGAATTCGGTTGAAACCCACCAATCACAGGGAGAGCATGCAAACTCCATACACACAGACCCGAGGCGCGACTCGAACCCTCAACCCTGGAGGTTCGAGGCCACAGTGCTAACCAATAACCTACCATGCAGTCTTGTAGTGGCCCTCAAACCTGCACAAGGATGTTTAATATCCAGGGTCTACAAAGCTTATAGAGGTTAAAACCCAGTTTATAATACCTGGAGTTATTATAGTCTTTCATATAGACCTGAGAAAGAGTTCTGGTAATCTCTGTGCTATATGAAAGATTTTCGAAGCTACACAAAATCAAAAACACTGAGCATAACAGTCACGTCTATTGACACCGAAGCTAAATCTTTAGCTTTCTAACCCATTATAAGCAAAAAAGAAGAAAAAAAAAATAGATTATACTGAACATAAAAATATTCTGAAGCAAGTGGGGGGGGGGGGGTAGCTTTAAAATGATAATGTGTCATTATCAATGACAGCTGACGGTCAGTAAGTACTCACAGACAGGTACTATTTTCAAGCAGAATACTATCCTAATTCTTATGTCAATTTATAAATTAAGGCTTTGGTATTCAAGGCTGAAGACCCAATCAGAAACAAACGATGAGAAAAATGTGGAAAAAATGGGGTAATTATCAGCTGTGTGTGAATAATACGATGTAGGACACAGAGGCACTATAAGCTTTATACATGAACAATGTACTTGTATGTCTAAAATAACTTAATTGGTTTTACTTAACACACACTGTATATATAACTCTGGCTCTATAGGCTCTTTGGGAATTGTGGTGGAAGTTGAAAGTGAAGCAGATGATAATCTGAATTCAGACTGAACTTTAAAAATAGACTTTAAACACTGGTGAAAGGTTACTGAAATGACATTCTTAGCAGAAAACAAAACCAGGACACAGGACTCTTTCAAAAGAAATTGAAACAAAGTCAATGTCAAAATATAATGAGCAGGTAATTTGGAGCAAAAAGATATTTTTGATGAAATCAGTGCTTGTAACATGATAAAATAGATTGAAATATAGAACAAATATATAAAAAAGGTTTGGCGAAGGTTAAGGCTGAACGTTAGCCATCGTCTATACACGGAGTTTATTATCATGCCGAAGTCATAAAAAAATTATAATGTGCAGATCCCTGACTGATCACTAGGAGCTTGCTCCAAAATTAAGTCAATCCTCACATGTTTAAACGTTCAACATTACGACAGAAATAAACGGCTTTGCATGCTGAACAAAAACACTTTTGGTCTCCATAACATGAGTTCCCATTCATCACAGCTGTTGTTGGTTTTTTGACTGCTCCTGTCAAGGGGTCGCCGGAGCAGACCATCCAATCCACAAACACCTTGGCATTGGTCTTACGCCAGATGCCCTTTCTGAGGCAACCCTCCCATTTTATCCGGGCTTGGGACCAGAACTACATCTATTGCCTGGGGTTTGGGCATTGGGTGGAAATTGAACCCAGCCCTTCTGCATGGGCGGCGAGAAACCTACCAGTGAACCACCAATGCCCCCACTCTTGACAACCGTTCACAGGGGGTGAATGTTTACGTAACTTAACAATTACATTTATATCAAGCCATAGAATTACATATAATTAGGGCCATGGATGATTTGAGTGACAGCTGAGATAGCTGTGTGCTATTCATCACTTTAGCTAACCAGCTTGTTTTCTCAGATGTGTGGACCTTGCAAAGCATTCTTATTCACGGGATGACCTGTAGGAGAATGGATGATGAAGTTCAATCAAATGCAAAGTAACGTAAGCATATATATTAAAATTAGCCACCTTAGCACTTTATCTAAGCTACAACTAAGCTAGTTTGTGGTAACTGAGATGAGTGAGCATGTTCCAAACAACAGCCAGGGTCAGTTCGTTACGCCCATTTGCCCATATGGATTAACCGGGGTTTAAGTGGAAACAGTTCCTGACAACATTGCAACCATCAGAGGTCCTGTCGAGCTTCAAAACTGCTTCTCAGGAAACCTATAGGTTTGTCCAGTTCTTTTTATACATTCTATGATTATATCACACACTTCAAAGCTGATGAACCTTGACTGCATGTCTTTGGACTGAAGTACCTGAAGGAAACCGTAAAAGCACTGGAATAAAAATTTATCTAGCCAGCAGAAGTAAAAGAAAGATAAAGAATGCAGTATACAGTAAGTGAACAACAGTTAAAATGAAACTACAGTATGTCTGACATATACAGTATGTACCGATATGGTGCAAGTGTTAAATCAGACGACAAATCAGACACCTGTATAAACTTACCTTTAAATCAAAATGTAACAACCTGAAAAATAGCAACACATTCGAAAAGAAGCTTTACTTCTGCAAACTGGCCAAGCCTGAACTTCTCAAATAAAATCATCTGACCTCTGGCTTAAAAAAATATATCTATAAACTTTGTATTTATCTGAGATTAATTTTTCCTTTTTAAATAAATCTGCTTCAACACTAATTCATTTATTACAGTGTAAAATGAAGGAAGCAAATGTCAGACATGTGGCTTGTCTCGAGTAATTAGGACAAGTGTGAAAAAAAAAAGATTTTTTCCACTTAAGACGTGTTCACACTTGAAAGTGTCATTTAATTTTGTGCCACAATGATGTTACTGCAAATTCCTAAACCTTTGCACAGCTCAGGCTCAAACAAATCCCTCTGTGTTGAATTAACTCCTAACACCTACAGTGTGGAAGTTACAGTGCCGAAGTCATATTCGTGTCCAGGTGATAATGCAGCACATGGGACGAATGGCTGGCTGAATTAAAATTCAATGTCTGGAGTAGTGCTGGGAACTGACGCAGCAAACATCGGCGTGGCAAGGGGGCAGCGCGCCGAAACGTTTACAGGACTATTTGATGATAATGAACAGACTTATGTGCGTGTTGAGCCAGTTACAGCAGCGTGATGGTTGGCAGCCAAACAGACTTCATCGTTGGGTAAGTATTGAATTCCAATGGGTCGAAAAGGAGTGTTCTTAGGAATAATTAATTACACTAATTAATTAACATCTTAATTAGCAGGTAGATGCAGTGTATGACAATATCACACGGATCCTGCAGATTGCACCGTAATTGTAAAAGCATTATATAATCTATCTATGGATTCTACAGTAAATGACCATCTGTTGCTATTTAGTCATTTAAAAAAGAAAAAAAGAATGAAAGAAAAAAAAAGACATCCCAGGAAGATATCAATATCCTAGCGAGCATGCATGTCCATTACTGAGCCAGTCTGGTCAGACTTAAATTGACCCATTAAAGATGTTGTTATTGGTCTGTTTTAGGTCTGAGTTCATCTTCTTAATATCAGGATTCTTAAATGGTAGCGTTATTGTTATTATTATTAATGTGATGTAACATTGAGCGGTGTGTTTGGTTAAAGTCGTCTTAACTTTACAATGCTTTTGGGATACTGGAGGCTGGTCCCTAAATATATAACAAAAAAAAAGCATTTAAGGATTTTCCTCTGGCAAAAAGTCTAGACATCATGTTGATGCCTGGCTAATGCATCATTATGCTTACTAGGACTGTCCAATCTGTGACAGTCACAATGGACTTTACTTTGAGCCTGGGATCAAATTCATGTCACTTTAGTAAGTGACCCTGCAAACTACTGTAAATAAAACAAAATGCTTTTTTTTCTTTCTTTCTTTTTTTCGAACCACTAATATACAGTAGGCCTCCAGAAATTAGTAACCCTGGAACCCATCCATTTGCTTTTATGAAACAAAATGTTTCTTTAAATATGCAGTAGTACAATTCACGTTCTTCTGAACATCACCTCCTGCCGCACTACACACATCAGCTAAAGCAATACTCCTGAGGTTACAACAGTTGTTAGAGGGGTGGTATTCCATGGCAGAGAATCATGAGTATTCGATGGCAGAGAACCAAAAGTATGTGCACCCCCTGACCATCACATCCGTATATTTAATTCTTACCTCTTCTGTTTACACAAATTGTGCAAAAAGTCCTTTTATCCTATGGCACTATCATTTTCCTTAATTGGAACTAAGAAGCCTAAACACATTCCAGAATGACACTGCACATGTTCATAAAGCCAACTCCATGTAGGGCACCATGGGGTGAATATCGTACACAGAGGTCAACCCCACTGAACCATCACCTTTGGGATGAACTGAAACTGGAGACTCCTGGACATCCCAACATCAGTACCTGAGTACAGTAATGCTATTGTAGAACGCCTGACGTAACACAAATCCCTACAGAAATGCCCCAATATCTTGTAGAAAGTCTTCTCAAATTTAAAATACTGTAGCAACGAGGGAGTCAATCTATAATGTTATGATCAGGTGACCACACACTTATGGCTATTAGGCTTATGCAGAAAACCAATGCAGAATGAAGCCACCAGTGCAGCATGAAGCCACAATATGACCATATGGGGAGGTAAAATATATTTGCACAAGATTAAATACACCAAAAGAGCTTTTACTTGCCTGATGCAAGTTGATCTGTTTTGGCATAAGAGATGTATATCAACCTTTATCTGTAATAACTAAAAAATTTGGGTGCATTTATAAAAATGAGGAGTTAGTTACCACTCTTTTCTGTACCTTATCCATGTCCACATAAAAGATGATCGTGTGGAATTTTAAAGACTTGACATGAGTTTATTTCTTAAGAACTCCAACGTATGTTACAGTATGAATATCCTCCATGAAGGTCACAAGTCCTGAAATCTCCACCATGACAAAAAAATCTCCATTGAATCACATAACCAAAAATGGTGAAATTATAGTATGTCAAAAGCCTATACTGTATACTGTATATATGGGCCATAAACCTATAACCACAGGCCACTCATTTATTTCCCTGAAAAAATAATATAGGCATTTAAACAGTGTAAAAAAAAAGTGTGTGTGTTCTTGTGTGGGTGTGTGTGTTCACCCAGACGTCTGTGTATCCAGACCAAACGTCTTCTAGGGAATCTAATTATGGCCTCTCACTCTGAGTCCTGAAATAGCCTCTGCGCTAGAGCCTCGGCTCCTTTTTTTTAATATACTCTCCTTAATGTGAGCGCTGAATGCTGAACAGACAGATATCAGAAGCAACACTGATGGCGGACTCACCTACACCAAGTAGTTAGTGCAACTCTGGGACATTTTATTTCCAGGAAATTATCACGACGGCTGACGCTACTGACCGGCTACCGACGATTAACTTCTTCTTGGTCTTCTGAGAGGTTGGTCAAACTTCTAGCCACACACTTGAGTACTGCGATGTGATGCATCCTCTAGACTATTCGAAAAATTTTAAAAAGGGTTCCTGAAGGTTCCTTGTGGTGGTGGTTAGAGGTCCTGGAGTTCTTTGGGTGTTTGTTGTAATTCGGTTGGACTCGTTATTTGTCAGATTCTCCACAGGACGTACAAGGCTGGATCCTGGCCTTTATGTACTGTACCACCACCTCACTGTTAACCTAATTGATTAATCAGCTGATGAGGTTGGGGAGGGCAAGCATGAGCAGGCCAGTCGTAGGTACGTTAGGGCCAGGATTGAGAAGCACTGCTGTAAGGGTTATCCTGAGGGTCAAACTTTTTTGTAAATGACTTTTTATTTTTATCTTTATTTATTGCTGAAATATTAATAATCCATCTTGTTGAGTCTAAACTGGTGTTAAATGTTGGTGAGGCAATGATGAAAGTATATGAATTCAATCCAAGTTTTTGGAAAATCAAAAACCAAACCAGATCATGATCTGTACCATGGGTGACATTTATAAAATCCAAAAAAATTATTCTGAAGCTTAAGATGGAAGATAAACCTGGCGATACAGTACCATTATATACAGTTTTTTCTTGTTTCCACTTGATCTATCATGTAATATCTGTTTTTCATGGATTCTTCATAGTATATCACAATCTGAAAGTCGTAATGGTGACCGCTGACTCATTTTGGGCTTTTAATGGGATCGGAAAGGGTCTTTCAGACGTTTGGTGGTCTCTGATGTTGACCTTATGGTTTGTAAGCTGTGGTTTAATGGGCCTAATGGACTTCACTATTATTCTGACTACTGTAATGGATGTCTGCTGTGTTGAGGGATTTGTTGAGGGTTTTGTCAATTGTTTTAATATTGTTTGTAAAGAGGTTCTACATGGTAATTTTTGAACTTTTGTCACATTTCTGAAGGTGAAGCTGTGAGTTCAAGAGGCACCCCAAGCAAAACAACAACAACAAACAAACAAAACAGAACAACAACAAAACAATATTTATGGTACTGGATCAAACCTAGAACCTGCAACTAGTCAGTGTTTCATTGATTACACTCCTGACACACCTGAACATATGATGGATGGGTAGCTAAAGTAAAACTGCAGAGGCTGCTGGTGTAAAATGTCTGAGAGAAATTATTAAGTAGATAAACATTTTTTTCCTTCTTCCCCATCCTCCTCTTCTTCAGCACAAAAGGTTTAGTTATTATTATTAATATTCTAGTTAATAATAATTATAAAACTGTAAAATAGAATTTATTAGCTACCTTGCTAATATGTTACCTCAGGAAGGAGAGCCGTTGGCGATTCGTTTTCTCGTCACGAACGAATTTGAAAAATAACCGACGCACGAAAGCGACCGTTAATACAGACGGTTAGATGGAGGGAAAGAGAACAGGCGTCGAAGCCTCGTGTTACCGCGTAAAAACGGCTATAAAGTGGTACATGTGTATGTATATGTGTAAAAGAAACGCGCTGTTTGCGGGTTTATCCCTCGTCCACATGTGAGAGAGGAGTGGAGGAGTGAGTGGAGGAGTGAGTGCAGTGCGCGCGCCACATGCGCAACATCATCTTTCCCCACATTCGGGTCTGGTCACGGAGACAGCCGGAGCACACCGAGCCTGGCCGAACCGAACGGAACCGGGCTTGGACATGGACTCGTTGCAGTTATAAAGGATATTTGCTTTTTATTGTTTTTTTTATATGTATATATTTATATATATATATATACGTGATTGTCGGTTTCACGAGTCTGTTTTTTTACCCTCGCTTTCAGACGGACTGCTTTCACGGAAGATATCCTGCTTTATTATTTTCTTTCCCCGCATCACATACAGCGTGTAAATATTCCTGTAACACCTCTATAATATCTCTCTCTCATTCCGTCTCAAGGAACTGGTGCGTTTTCGAAACGAGACGTTACACCATGTTACATTAATAACCGTCTCTTCTTCACGTGCGCGTTAGGAAAATAGGACCGCACGTGCAGGATTAAAAAAAATAATCTTTCTTTTAATGTGAGCGCGCGATAATATTCTTGGATTCTTTTATGATTTTTTCCATCCTTTTCCCCCCGCGATGTCTCTCTCGCCGTTGATGTGGGACTGCTATATTCTGGAGGACTCGGTTTAATCCATCCTTCATTCCTCCTTTATGCGTAAGAGAAAGCACGCAAAGAGGAGTCGGCAGAGGGGGAAATAAAGGCAAAAACAAACAAACAAACAAGAACAACATAATAATAACAATAATAATAAAAGAAGAATAAGAAGAGAAATACACGGGACGTTAATCAATAAGGGAGCGATGAGTGCATGAGACGCAGTGAAGAGAAAGAAGAAAGGAGGCTGGAGGAGTGAAGGAAGGGAAAGAGGTAAGCGGGGTTATGGAACAAGGTGTCCATCAGGACACCAGGCTATAGGACACCGCGCGTGCATGCTCGGGAGTGACAAGGACCGCTTTCCCGCACTGACAGACGGCAGAACCGGAATAATAAGTTGTGCATTGTGTGAAATGTGTGTGTGTGTGTGTGAGAGAGAGAAAGGGAGATGCGTCAGGATGTCTGTTGAAAAGAAAACGTCGTGTTTATTTAATAAATGTAATAATGTATTGCTTTGTCGAGGCTGTACACTACATTAGAGCAAATGTAACGCGTTTGTCCTGCACTGTTCATGCGTTACACGGAGCCGTGCACGCGCAGCCACTTTGAAATTAATGTAACACAACCGTTACAATTTTAACCGTTCAACATGTTTTATGTAGCCTTTTTAATTATGCCTTATTAATATGTTTTCTGTGTGTGTGTGTGTGTGTGTGTGTGTGAGAGAGAGAGTGTATGTGTGTGTGTGTGTGTGTGACCTGATGTGGATATCATACTATATAGTATATTCACATATTCACACTATACACGCATCTGAACCTCGCACTGAGATGGGTGAATAATTATGTGTCAAGATAATAATCATGTTATGGTCGAAACAGGCTCGGCGAGAGCAAAGGAAGCTGTTCAGTCCTGTGAAAAGAGAGAGGAAAGGAGAGATAGAGAGAGAGAACGAGAGAGAGAGAGAGAGAGAGTTTCATCAATAGGCGACTCACGGCATGTTATACAAGAAAAATCCGCATTAGCTCAAATACCTACCTAAAGGTAAAACTTAAAGGCCATGTCGGAAAACGCCTTCTTTCTATAATGTATAATAGCTAGTCTGTGGTACTGTAGTTACCGTGGATGGAATGCTAGTTTAAATATTAATAATGTACTATAGTACATAGTAACATATACTAGATAAGAGGTGGTTCGTGCGAATAAAAACGAGATGACGGTACGCAGGTGGGAGATCTAAACGAATCCGAACGTCCGGATCCGGTCCGATTTCACGCGAGAAACGATACGAGCGCTAACCCTGCCCCTAACCCTTAACCTTTGGGCGTTGTTAGTTGCAGATCGCAGAAGTTTGAGAACAACCTGGAAAAGGCTAAGAAAGCAGCATCTGCTCTAGTCTGTCATTGTGGACTCACTCAGTCACTCACTCACTCACTCATCGTCTATACCGCTTTATCCTGTATTCAGGGTCGCAGGGACCTGAAGTTTATCCCAGGAGACTTAGGGCACGAGACAGGGTACACCCTGAACAGGGTGCCAATAAATCGCAGAGCACACACACATACACACACTCACACACTATGGGCAATTTGGGAATGCCAATTACTGTAGCCTACCTGCATGTCTTTGGACTGTAGGAGGAAACCTGAGTATCTGGAGGAAACCCACCAAGCACGAGGAGAACATGCAAACGCTATGTACACAGAGAAGGGACTCGAGCCTGGCAGGGAATCGAACCCGGGCCCTGGAGGTGCAAGGCGACAGTGCTAACCACTACACCACTGTGCCGCCCTCATACAGTATGTCTGATCGTTATATCGTAAGTACGGCGTGTAAAACTAGCCGTAAAAAAATTATAACAGGTCTCCCATGGAGGATTCTCTTCGTCGAACTCTTGTGACAGAGCAGCCTACAAGGGCTCGTATCTTTCGGAACACAAAAAGACGGAGGTGTCTATCTGTTTAATTATATACTCTATCTATCTATCTATCTATCTATCTATCTATCTATCTATCTATCTATCTATCTTTACATGCTAAATCGGACGTCACGACCTGAGGACAGCCTGGTGATTCCTCTGCCTCGACAGCCCTGATAAAACCGATCATTAGCCGATTTAAATCAGGCGCAATTACAGGTTCAAACCCGATCTCTACCCCTTAAACACGGATCGAACCCAATCAGTCTGAACTGGCTGGCTGTCAGACGCCGAGAAGGATTTATGTCCGCTCTATGTCTTTCTGTCACATCACTATCAGAACGATTATTCTAAGCTTCCAACGGATGAATAATAGTCAGGCGTTAGCGCAATATTAATTACGGAGCAATTTTTTTATTCTTTTTTTTAAAACGTGGCAGAGGGAGATTTATTTCTGTCGTAATATCTGTACGCTTTCTAAAGCAAGGACATTTGTTATATATTTCATGCGATAAACAAGATAACGAGGAAGTATGGAGGCAATTAAGCCGCAGCCGTTTCAGATCTCGTCCCTAATTGGCTCGGCTCAACACGCCAGACACGATCTTTAGTCGTGTGAGATTTCAACCCACGTTCCCATTTCTTAACATCTATAGCAGTCCTGCAGTCCTGCCCCTTATAGTGAACCGTACTCTCCCGCACACACACACACACAGCCTAATAATGAAGAGGTCGGTATTAAGACGTCGATTCTCGAGTCAGTTTCAATTCAGCCAGCTGTTCTATAGAGCCGGTTCGAACGTGACACGGCGTGATGCAATGTCATACAGGATTGTGCAAACACAAGCCACGCCTCCTTTACGAGGAGAAGCGTGGAGAGTGAACGAAGGAGAAAGACGCAGCGTCAAACGAAACGTGCGATGTTTTCACAGCTGTTAATAAAAGATGAGGTGCACGTGTGATCCAGGAGTCTATAAATCCCACAGACGCTACACAAGCGTCCATGTCTAAGCCAAATGATCATTCCTAAATTATAGACGCAGCATGGTTTTTTTCTAAGGAGACGTCTGTATGTGTAACGCAAAATTATTCATAATCAGAATTATTAATTAATATAAATACAAGAGAGCAAGCAAGCAGTAAGGTTTGGAAATATAATGGTCTAAAATGGTCCAGTTTAATATGTGTGAGTCAAAAAAACAGAGAAATACATTTTTGCACAAAAAAAAAAAAAATCAAAGAAAGCCATGCGCCTTGTCCTGGCTTGAACCCTCAAGTCGTACGGAGCGTGTTTTGTTATAACACATGCATATTTCATCACGCCTTATTCCTCATTCCATCTGCCACCTCGTGTGTGTGTCTCTGTGTGTGTGAGTGGGTGGGTGGGTGTGTGTGTGTGAAGTGTGCACGCGCCCATGTGCTCATGCTCCCGAGCTCACGTCTCGCTCCGCGTCCTTTGTCATAGTCGTGCACCTGAAATTGTCCCCGTTTTCTTTCTCATTCTTTATTATTATTTTTCTCTCTCTTCCAACCACCCGAGATCTACAAGCTGCTTATTACAGATACCATACACCCGTCCGGTCCTGACATCTCTCCATCATTTTCACTTTCTTTCATTCTTCCTGCGTGGTGCCTCCCTGTAGGCGACAGAGTTGTTCAGCTGTCAGTCACGGCCCCTTTTTTCTTTTCCCTGTCCGCCGTAGTTTCTTGTAAGGCCTTCCCGGAGACAGCGTCCCCGAGGACCCGAGCGGACGTTGCCGGATTTATTTATATATTTATTATTTTGTTTTGTTTAAGCTCAGCAGCACTCTCTGTAAGCTGAAATTCATGTCCAGAAATGTACGTGCTCCTTTTCCCACAGGTTTCTTTTTTTTTCCTCTTTTTTTTTTGACGTCCATGCTGCGGCTCTCCGAGGTCTACTTTACAGTAATTGGCTATTAAACAGATTTCACCTCATTTATTATTACAAGAGGCCTCAATGAAACTGGGTTCAGGTTTAAACTGTCACTTTATCGCTCATGACAGAATGGACATTTGCCAGTGACTCAATAAACACACAGCAAAAGCAACAAACAGTCTTATAGAAATCCAATCTTACACTTTATAAACTAAGCGATTAGCATACACTACATCTTATGTATCCTACATCTTATTTTATATATTAATGCAATATCTTTAGAAAGTATTTTAGCTTTCGCTTTTTATAGCTCTTGCATTTCAGCATGTAATATAATTAATCTTATATAACTAGTATATATAAAACTAATGCTTTCCATGTTCACATTTTAGTTTTTTTACATAATTAGCAACAACAGTCATAATAATAATAATAATAATAATAAAAACATGGTGCTTTCTATAGAGCGATGGATTGTGCCATGATGACCTTTTGAGAGGTTTTTTTTCTGTTGCGTGAACATGACTGGGTTATAATATCAATATTACAATAAATCATATCACAATATGCTGAGATATTGTGGTTATTGCAATAGCATGCATTAAATATTTGTTTGAAATTACTTTTAAACATTTTGTTTAAAAAACACAAACGTTTTTGAATGATTGAATTTTCACCCCCCGCTCTTATTTCAATAATATATATATATTTTTCATATTAGAAAAAATAATAATACATTTATTTTGTAGACTTAACTCTAAATAAATAAAATTATATATACAAAAATCACAATATTTCACTAAATTTTTACAATGTATGATATGCCTCATGATATTTAGTGTAACAGTTACAAAACGAATCTTTAAAAATATTTAATATTACTAATATTAATAGTTACAATCATAAATTAATACTGAAAAGCTGGAAACAATTGTAAGAAATATAACCATCTGATTTTTATTCAACTCTAAAATTTGTCTGTTTATATAAAAGTAATATAAACACATATTACATCGCAACATTACATACAGTACGTACACAGTATAATAATTTGAGACCAGAGATATGAGGGTATAAAAAGCGGCTTTCATAGCCATAAAAATTTAAAATCGCTCAATAAAACACTTTTACCTTAGGTAATGAATATGTTTGTATAATTAAAAAGCTATAAAAATACAGTACATGTATATATAAGCAGTTTCAGTGCAAAATGAGATAAAGTCATTTTGGCAGTTTTGGCAAAAACGAGATATGTCTAATGGATAAAAATAATGATATAATCATATGATATAAAAATAATAATAATAATAATAATAATCCATGACAATTTATCGCTGTATCGGTATCATATCGTATTGATACCCACTTTAGTCCTGATGTGTATCATGTTTCTTAGGTATGCTTTTAAGGATCATCATATGATAGATATGATAAGGTAAATGATATGATACTTGATATTTCTGTGCATACACTGGCTCACTAAAGGACTGAAGGATATTCAGTGAAAAGTAAACAGGTAAATATAAAACCAGACGTAAAGTACCTGTCTGCGCCGGTTTATGCGGCCCCTGCGTGTCGAGACAGTGATGTAAAAGCCTCGACAGTGACTGCTTTTTCCCAACATCGACTGCTGAGTAAATCCAGCCCACCAGGACGGCCGAGAGATCCAAAGAGATGGGGAGAGGGAGACAGAGAGAGAGAGAGAGAGAGAGAGAGAGATGAAGACAGGCGTGTTGGTGTGCATAAAGCCGAAATGGTCCCTGTAGCTGATGTAAAGGCACCGAGGCGGTAGGAGCTGTCAGGGCTTTTTCTGTGCCGTGGCCTTTGTGCACTAAAGCGCTGTCGCCGAGCGCAGCGGCCTGTAACCGCAGGCGCCGTGCACCAGGCCCTTTGTGCTCAGGAAAAGTCGTAAAAATGAACTGTAGCTGGACGCCGCTGCTGGATGTGGTAGGAACTGAGCGCTGCAGGGAGCCAATCATGGCCTCCACCACCAACCAGCAACACACCAATACAAACACACACACACACACACTGAAGTGGCCCAAAACATTGGAACACACCGATCAACAAGTGTGCATGAATAGAAAAATCAATGGGGGCTCTTTTTCATGAATCGAGCGCATGTTAAATCAGCCGAAGGGCCCCGTGCGGAAACATAAACTGATTGTTTGGCTGCTGTCATCGAGTCTGGTCTATCAACTGCGAATGACGACTAAAGGGGTGGTTCAGGAAGGGGGTGGGGGGGGGGGGGGTCGGTTTACAGCTGTGCAAACCTCGAACAGAACCCAATCAATCGCACACTCAGCCACCCGGGCAATTTACTCGCGTAATACCATCAGGAGAGGCGAAATTCAGCATGCGACAGTTCAAGCTACTTGACTCCCACTCGTTCTGGCAACACAATGCGCCGCCGTGATTGCTTAATTCCGCAAAAACCGCCCAGGCCCAGGCTTTGACGGTCCTCCGAGTTCCCAATTACGGCTACGTGTTTGCTGTGCTAAACATTTGGTGGTGATTTTGTGTTTGTGTGTGTGTGTGTGTGTGTGTGTGTGTGTGTGTCTGTGAGTGAGTGAGCAAGAAAGAGAGAGAGAGCGAGAAAGCTGTTTAACTCCTAATTAACATTCACTGCTTTGCATTTAAAGCAGATACTTAATTTAATTACCCTCATGAATTCAGTCGATCTCCTGAATCGATCCTGAATCGAGTCCAACCCTTTGAGCAAATTTCACAATAATGGCGAACCAAATACAAGAAAAGATCACGGTACGGCTCATTTAGATCATATCTCCTCAGCTGTCACCCGTGTGTGTGTGTGTGTGTGTGTGTGTGTGCGCACACATGCACAGTGAGGCTGTCAAACTTCTTTAAAAGTTGCAGTTGACTTTCACTAAAAAAAAAATAAAATCCTGAATGCATTTGAATATCAATTCTTTTATATCTATTTTTAGATAAAGGGTTGCACAGAAATGGTTCTGGCATTGTTTTTGGGAAAAAGCTGACTCTTTTGTACATAACCTAATTCTTCTTGTTTTAAACTATTCTGATATTAAGCAGACAGCATGTACAGTAATATATGGCATGTTTTATTCTTTTTAACTCACGTTTAATTTTTTATTAAAGGAGGTGTTTCACTTTCCCACAAATAAATACTATTCAATACTCTTAATGAGCAGCAAGCTTTGGTCAGAATATCTTAAAAATCGATTTAGTGATATGTTACAGAATGATTCTTTTGTGTTAGAATTTATGTTTCACCACAGTAACTCCGGAATCTTATTATTATTTTTTATTATTATTATTTAAAAATGAATTTATGTTTCCAATCGAGGTAGTAAAATGCTACTGTTCCTACAGGTGGTGCTCTCTTAACTATGCACACGTTAACAGGCAGCACAGCATCCTGTGTGGTAGGAGTGAATTGCATTCATCCTTGCATCTAGGAACCTCTGTAGTCCAACTAGGGACCATGAAGGCCAGTGGTGACCATTGTATTTATTCCCGTTTTACAACTGTAGTTAGGGCTGGGCCGATAAACGATATCATATCGAATCGCGATTTATTTGATTTTAAAAATGATGAAAAGCTCTAGACATTTTTTGCTGGATATGGATTCATCTAAGAGCCAATCACACAGCAGAACAACACGACAACAATCAGCGTGCAGCTTGCGCGTGCCGTGCAGGTCAAAGTTAATTTCCTGCCGCACTTTGCGAAGCAAACTTGACACCAGGATGACAAAAAAAAAAAAAAAGAGTGGAAGCAGCGACGAAAGTGAATCTAACCTCGAGTTATTATCCAAAGATGTTGAAATTGTCGACAAAAAAGGTAGCACGAACTCTGTTATATGGACGCATCACCCACACGACCACACAGAGCATGAAAATGCGGGCCGTTGGTACAGCCCCACTGCTAGCCCTGCTAGTTGACGGAGTAGCATCGGCCCGCATTTTCATGTCGTCATCGGCCCGATCGTGTCGTCTTTCGTGGCCATTACACCTTATGAAAGGTGTCCAAAAGGAGCAAGGATATAACCAGGGCCGTTTCGAGGCTTCAGCACACGAGGCTGAAGTTTAGCTTCTCATTCGCAGCTTCCGTTACTGCGCTAGTTTGGTGGCAAAGCGGCTGGAACGCATCAGCTGGTTTTTACTGACCGTAGCCGGGACTTTTCCATCAGAAAGAAAGTGAATCCATGCAGCTCTTTGGTCCTTTGAGTCGGATAGCTGATGTAATGTTTAGTGCAGGTTTGCGTGCCTTTTACAGAGCTGCTCTCACGTTTACCTCTAGACCTGGACAGTGAATATGACGGTGGCTTTTCAGAAGTGCCGCTAGTGTGGAAAACGTTATGTTTCCTTATGAAAGTACCCAGCCAGACTGCGGGCGGAGAAACACTCAAGTAAAGACGCGGTTGTTGAAAGAATCATGAAGTCTAAATTAGGGCTGCACGATATTAGGAAAATATGCGATATGCGATATTGTTGTTGAATACTGCGATAACGATATTTCTTGCGATATAACATTTCCCTAGAGAAATGCATTTTTTTATTATTATTATTGCCTATTTTTTTATTATTTTTTTATATGTAATGATCATACTAAAGTAATCAGGTAATAGATTCATCTGATTAATTAAATCTAATTCCGGCTAAAAAGAAACTATATGTCAAGGAAGTTGCAAATATTTATACTTCAAAACACGCACACACACGCACGCACACACACACACACACGCACGCACGCACGCACGCACACACACACTCTCGCTCCGCGACCGGCACTAGGACCCGGAAGTAATGCGGGCACGAACCCGGAAGTATAAGAGGAGTAAACAATCCATTGCATACAGCTTAGTCACTGAGTTCGCCATGTCGGTTCAGATTGTTTACTTTCTGATTCGAGTGTGTGTTTATAGGACGCTGGTTAAATGTGTGTTTTTCCCTTGCTCCTCTTCTGTGAGAGTCCTTAAACTAATTCGTGTGGTTATCCTGCCTACTCGCTTGCTTCCGCGTTTGGGTTTACCGTCCACGCTACAAAGGGCTAACGGCTAATCGCTAAGTCTTCTGATCATCCCGGGTTAGTTCGCGACAGAATGAAGTATAAAGATATAAATAATATATATATATATTAGAGCTGGGCCGATAAACGATATCATATCGAATCGCGATTTATTTGATTTTAAAAACGATGAAAAGCTATAGACATTTTTTGCTCGATATGGATTAATCTAAGAGCCAATCACACAGCAGAACAACACGACAACATCCAATCACCGTGCAGCTTGCGCGTGCCTTGCAGGTCAAAGTTAATTTCCTACCGCACTTTGCGAAGCAAACTTGACACCAGGACGACAAAAAAAAAAAAAAAGAGTGGAAGCAGCGACGAAAGTGAATCTAACCTCGAGTTATTATCCAAAGATGTTGAAATTGTCGACAAAAAAGGTAACACGAACTCCGTTATATGAACCTATTCTAAATAACAACAGTAATAAGTATAAGAATTCAGTAGTGTTTATAACGGCTTTGATAATAACGGGCCGTGATTGTCACTGCCGTAACAAAATGAAAGGATTGCGTAGACTGATTAATTAAGGTTTCAGAAATGCTACAGGCAGTAGTCTTTATATAAATATAAGGCTGAGCGTAAAACAGCACAGGAACACAAAGGGGCAGCACTTCAAGCAAGTTTTCAGCTACAGTACAATATGTACAGCAGGTTATGGTCATGTGACTAAATAGGGATCGAGCAGCATGTGGTTTAGGAAATGTCAAAACAATCGGCTTGTTGCAATGATACCGTATGAGGTAATGGAGTATGAGTTAAAGCTTTCTTTGTGACCGGAGGAACTACACTTAACAGTCATATCACTGTCTCTTGAATAGTACTTACTGTATACACACAGTCATTTCTCACTAGTATTAATGTGAATTATCGCCGAATTGGTATATTAATGTATCATGTAAAAACATCAATCAGAGCAGACTGACTTCCTCGTCTGCGATCGGCATGAGAGGGGTGGTGGGTGTATGTTTTGTACTGTATTTACTTTTCCTTTATAATCCTACAGGTGGAGCGCTCTAAACTATCTACACTTTAGCAGGCAGTACCCGTACTTGCTTGTGGTAGAAGTAAATAATTTGCTAAGTTTGTTTAAAAAAAAAAAAAAAATTAGATGAGACTTAATTATTGTAACCAGTCATAACGCACAGGCGGGATTTGTAGGAAAATGGGGGAATCCTAACCATTTGAGACGCGATTCAGTTATATATCGCAATCCTTTTGTGTAGCAATTCATGTATCGACTAAACTGATTTATTGGCACACTGTCCAGGGTGTACCCTGCCTCGTGCCCTGAGTCTCCTGGGATAGGCTCCAGGTCCCCGCGACCCTAAATACAGGATAAAGCGGTATAGAAGATGAATGAATGAATGATTTTAGAATTTATGTATGTTTGTGTTTGAGGTGGTTGATATTTCTGTTCTCCTAAAATCCTATAATTGTGGAGCTCTCTAAACTATTCACTCATTGGCAGGGAGCACAGAGTCCTGTGTGGTAGGAGCAAAGTTTGTTTAGAATTATAACATAATATAAAATATAATAATGTCAAATCAGGAATGTTTATAAAATCACAATACAATCGAATCGCCAGCTAGATATCATGATAATATCGTATCAGGTGGCACCTGGTGATTCTCATCCCTACTCCGCTTGAACCTTAACATGAGTGTAACTAACTTAACATTAGAAGGAAAAAACTCTTTTTCTTATTTTGTTCCATTTTCAGCAAATTAAACTCTTTACAGCAGGCAGGACCACAAATAGCGACAAATAAGCAAGAGTACAGTGTCGCGTGAAAACGACACAGCCTGAAACTTGAGATTCGGATACAGAAAAATATTCACTCTACTACCTGGGAAGAAAAAAAAGAAAAAGGTAAAACTGTAATATCACATTTAGCACCCATTTGCTTTCCCAATATAATATGATTTTACAGAATATAAATGCCATGCTATTACTGCGAGCCCTTTTACACAAAACCACACGTACTGTAACTGTGTTATGTGACTAAGCGCAGAGCCTTGGAGCTTAATCGTTTGTATAAAAAAAAAATAGCCTTAAAAAACTTTATACCTGGAGTTAGATGTCAACTTGAACCCCTGAGAAAATCTGTAACAACATACTTTCCTTCAAGGTAAAAAGATAAATAAATAAATTGACCTGGCAGTCAGAACAGTGGGCTCTCGGTCAACGAGCCAGAGAAAATACTCGACACCTCGAGTTCAGATTACTAGAAAGCTTTCAGAGGTGCCGCTTCAGAGGTCCGAGGGAAATGTTTGATGTAAAAATGTAAAACCGCGGAGAGAAGGAACGAGCACGATGTTAAACTCGATCGTTACCGCCATAAGGTACGACCGTGTTAAAGTGGACGATTATATCGGCATCATCTAGGTTTATGTCACTGTCTGTCTTTTTATGTACAGCGTTATCATTCCATAACCGTAAAACTTTTTTCCTTGGATTGTTTTTTGGTATAAACAGATCAGACTGCATTCATCATCCCCCCCACAATAACATTCCACTCCCATAATTTCTCTCGTTTATTATGATTAATATTTCGTACGGGCACATAAACGGTACCAGAGGGTCCTAATACGGCTAATGATGCCGGATAGTTATTACTCTGCATTGATGAGCAGTCAGTATTTCGAGGTCCATATTAATTCACCGCATCCGCAGTTTTTCATTTTAATTATATTTTTTCTCCCCTTTTCCCAGGGTAATTAGTAATTACACACATTAGCGCAAGCACGGCTGGGTAAAAGCGCGGATGCAGGGTTTATCTGTATGTTCGACTGCAAGTCGCCAGTTGAACAGGAACGTCCCGTGAAGGATAAAAATCCTATAAAACAATCGAGCCGGTGTGGAGTGGAGTGGAGTGGAGTGGAGTGGAGCGGAGCAAGCGAGCGACTGGATGATTCGAAGCATCACCAGCGACCGCTCGTGACCCCCAAGGAGAGGAGTAGACTCTGGAGAAAACAGAGGGAGGAAAGCTAATGGCCCACACATGTTTAGCACTCGTCCTTGTTGAAGGAAGAAAGACAAAGCTTTGACCTTGTCTGTCTGAAACATCAAGGAGGAAGCAGTGATATCAGGGCCAGTCTGTGTAAGAGCTCCAGTGTTGCTTTATATCTGAATAAAGCCGGTAAACAGGCTGTTTTTTCGAAGCGCTGCTGTTTGTTGCTTTAATAGAAATATATAAATACTTTCCAACGAACATCTCATCGCAACTGCTCATTCTCTCACTCTATCTGGTGTGATTTTAAAGTTGAAAGTGCTACAGCCTGAATTTGCTCCTTATTTATCACGGTTTATACTGTAAGCCGCCATTTTGTTGAGCTGTCTGGATTCAGCGTCTCTGTACATGCATGGATCGGTAAAGGAGGTGCCAACTTTATGGCCAAATGTATTAATATAAAATAAAAGATTTTCTGTATCCGTGAAAGCAATCAGGCAATTGTTAAAGGGTGTGTTTAACACTATGGTGGCTTTTTAGTATTTGTAGCACGACAGTTGTTTATGTCAAGACAACGTGGATGAATGAAGTGTGCTCTGAGCCACTCGGTTTGATGCAAACGTTTTAAAAAATGCTGTACGTCCATGAATGAGGTTTGCGGCCAAGGTGGTTTGTTGTTTCCACTGCAGTAATTCCGCGAATGGACCACCTGATCATCTAAAAACGACGTCGCCAACTTGGAAAAAGACGCATCTGTCAGTGGGAACGGTACAGAACCAACACAACTTGCATGTTACAGGATCTCATCTAGAAGATATTTCCACATCCCTGTACAGTCCTGACATCACTGCAAGGTTCAACTCAATTTCCACGTTTGAGCCATTGAAGGAGTTCCTGGGAGGCCGGCGTTTCAGAAGTAACTCAGACAGGTAGTGCGGTCATAGCTCCGGTGTACTGAGAAAACTTCCTATCTTGATGGTATTCACGTGTTAGTGAAACGCCAGGATGAAGAGAGCATTAGTGTAGCAGGGGGTTACATAGAGAAATAAAAGAAAATAACTGTGATCTGTTATTCTGTTAATCAAAAGTCCCGCTTTCACTCCAACGCCTCTCGTATTTTCCAAGCAGTGAACAAGGAGTTTTCAGAGAGCACCCGAACGAACACCTCCATGAAATTTAATCTTCACCGAATAAGGCTCGAGCCGTGCGATTGAATCGATTACACGATTCAGACGATTCGATTCACTGAATCAGTGGCCCAGTTATTGATTCTGAATCGATTCACACATTTTAAATTAGGGTTGGGTACACGTACAAAGGTTGGGTACACATGCACATACAGTACAACTTTGGCAGAAAACACAACCTGCCTCCATTTTCTTCATAATACTTTACAAAGACTCGCGTTTTCCAAGAGGATCGCTTTTTTTCTTCGTTTGAATTTATGAGTGGTTGATGCCATACTGCCACCTACTGGACTGGAGTGTGGAACAGGAGATTATAAAATAAATTGTGACATTACATACAATTAATGTCGCAAGTTATGCGATGTTTCAGGAAGTGTTTATTAGATCATTTTAATCCTTTAATACTAAAAGATGTATAGCTGCGGGGAATAAAGGTTGAAAGAATCAAAATGTAAATGGCGATGCTCAAAATATCTTATCGAATTGAATCAACAGAATATGATTCACAGCTCTACATAGGGCTGATATGTAGCTGAATTGGTGTGTTTTTTTTTGTAGCTACTCTTAACAGTGCGTGTTTGTTAGACAAACAATCAGTGGTTTGTGGTAATGCAAAAGCCGGTTCAGTATCGTACACTACCACTTGTGTTTTTGAAGAAGCACACTGCACAGTATGGCTCTTTAGATGCCTAAGAAATTGCAACCAGCATCACACTTGTGTTTTCTTTTCAGCCACGGGTAAATAATTTCTTCTCATTTCCTCATCCTTGACTTTACAGTAGCATTTTTTTTTTATTTCAAAATGTGTCTCTATCAAGCCAAGTCACCGCGGCGATGTTTACATGATGTTTACCTCGGCAGCCGTTACCTGTTCCGCTCCATCGCGCCACATGACGCATCTATTTACAGTCAGCGCGTGAACGCTGCATTACTCCTGCCGTCCTTTCTCCGTTTAGAAGAGACGTGCGATTATAATAGGAACCAGGAACATGTTAATACGGTTTAGAATTACCACTAATGATGTGGTGACACTCAGTTCCAGTTCTTGTGTGTGTGTGTGTGTGTGTGTGTGTGTGTGTGTGTGTGTGTGTGTGTGTGTGTTTTGAGTGGAGAGAGGAAACACAGGGACGCAGCCAGGGAATACAGACTGCTGTTTGTTTGTGTGTTTGTAGAGCAAGGGGCAGAGAGAGAGAGAGACAGCGGGAGAGACAGAGAGAGGGAGAGACAGAGAGAGGGAGAGACAGAGAGAGGGAGGGAGAGACAGAGAGAGGGAGAGACAGAGAGAGGGAGAGACAGCGGGAGAGAGAGGGAGAGACAGAGAGAGGGAGAGACAGAGAGAGAGAGGGAGAGACAGCGGGAGAGAGAGGGAGAGACAGAGAGAGAGACAGAGAGAGGGAGAGGGGGAGAGAGACAGAGAGAGGGAGAGACAGAGAGAGGGAGAGAGAGAGATGGAAACAGTAGTGAAATCCTTGGAAAGAGAAATAGAAGGACATGAAAAATAAGAAGATAAACGGCAGGTGAAGGGCATCATAAAGAGAAAAATGTTCACTTCGGGACATCACTTCTCTGTACGCTCTAAATTTCATATACAGTAGATATCTGTCTATACTGTAGAGTCAGCTCCATAATTATTGGCACCCGCGGTGTTCAAAAAGGTATTGTAACTGAATCATGGGTAGGCCGCCGATTAGATTTCTGGCTGTTGTGATTTTCAATTCACGTGGATTCCACAACACCGATGTTTACCGTCTGATTTTTTTTCGAAAAGTAAAAACTACTAGAGAATCTAATGAACACCAAAATGTCGTGTTACTCGCGGTTTTCCGATTATTTAAATGTCACGTCTCTCACAAAGCGATAATATCGATAACGTCGCACAGCTCCAGGAGTGAATGAAATATCAGACATTAAAACATTAGACATTTTGATCGTACTAGTAACCTCCTAATTACATTTTTTTTTACTTTTTAGCTTTTTTAATTGGTTTGATTTATTTATATCAAGAAATGCAACATGCTGAATAATAAGTCATGCAACACAACAATATTATACACTGTTCTCAATATTATACTCCTGACTCTCCCTTATTTCTTCATATTTTCCTTCCCAAGACACAGACTTTCTTGTATTTTTAAAGTAGGCTTGAGGAACAGTATTCCAGGCTTCCTGAAGGACTTTTCTGGTCCTCATTTTTGCAAGTTTTTGTCTCTCATTATTTCCAGTCCAGTCCCTGTACCTGAGCAGTTTCTGAGGATTGACTTGTTTGTTTTTTGTATTTTTTTGGCCTGTTAGGGCACACAGTGACCTATGAATCATTCGAGCTTAAAAAAGATCTACAGTAACTTAAGGCGTTATCTACTGTAGTGAGAACCAGGTGCAGACGATGAGATGATCAGGTCAGTGATTAGTATACTGCTGATGCTGAATGCTGAGTGATTGGAACAGACGAGAGGGGAAATGAGGACGCTGCTGAGGACGTTACACAAACAATCCACTTTTCATATTGTATCTTTAAGCATTTTATTTAAGTTTCGTTTGTGTTCATAATTTTTTCATTTCAATATTTAGTAATAAAGCACAGCTCTGGAAAAAGATTATATTATTAATTATTATATTGCATGATCTTGAGTTATTTTGATGTGTTGTGATGATGCCATTTTACTTTAAATATACACTTATATCCACAACAATAGTTATATTTTGAATTTGTCAGCAGTTAAACTGATCATTTCAACAACACATGCACCTGTAAGAAAAAAAATACATAAGAAACTGATTATTATGCAGTGGTCTGTTATTATTATTATTTTTCTGAGCTGTAAATGCAGTCAATTATGAATGAATATATAATTAATGTATTTTTTGGTCATATTGTAATAATTCATTTTAATTATTATTTTTGCTACAGTATTGTTAGCACTACTGTTATTACTACTATTACACAAGCAATCAAACTCAACCACATAATGAATGTAATTATAAAGTGTTAATAATAATAACAATGAAGATTGTATTACCCGTACTGTCCAAGTCTCTTATTAGATTATGTTGCTCTCTCTCTCTCTCTCTCTTTGTGTTAGAAATGTTAATAACACCATGATTGCCTTTATATCCTCTTAGCTCTTGTGTCGTCTCATGCTTCCTCCTTTCCCTCTCCGCCCTCTCTGCACCTCCATCAGACCGTATTCCTGCTCCGAGTGTCCACTAATGCACAGTAATGTAGCACCTACTCAACACACTCACCTACACACACATACACACACTCCCTCAACTACAATCTAGTACAGGCCCACAGAAATGCATTCGGTTCTCCGGTGGTTCCCAAGCCACGTTCTCCGCACGAGCATGTCGTCCAACCACTGGCCTCCGCAATCATGAACAATTCCTCCTACGTTAACGTTAGCATCCGTGTTTATTAATTAATGTGCAGTTAAAGACAGTGAGAACAAGCCACGGTGATGCTGATGATGACGTGTGTGTGTTTGTGTTCGTGTTTTTCCACTGAGTCAGTGCCGCTCCAGGTTCAAGCGGTTTAGAAGCGTTGCATAATCCGTCGTAGGAGTTTTATAATGCGAGGCATTAAAATGTAATTACAACCACAGAGGAGCTTATAAGTAGTCGTTCCGTCTGCCTCATCCTCCTCTGATGAACGTCCTGGTGCGGCCGCGCGAGGTGAGTAAGTCCTCAGCGACTTGGAGTTTGATTTGAAAATGGTATTCGGTTTTTTTTTCATGCTTTGTACCGATCGGTATTGGATAGTTTTAAAGGGATCAGTTGCCATGGCAACGATGGAGCCGTTCTGAACGTAGCCGTTATCTTCGAGTTGAACGCAGAACTAGTGTTCTGAATCATTAGCATGATTGACTAACTATAAAGCAGAGCTGGGCGACATGGTCCAAAAAGTATCACGATATTGACTAATATGAATAAGTATTAAAAAAATAATTAGACATATAATAATTAAATAAATAGATAAGAACCTTGCCATTGCTTTTCCGTAACCACGACAACCGTAATGCAGACGTTCGATCTTGGAGCACATGCACATCGTCCTCTGATCCCCAACGCCAAGTTTGGGCTTCTTCACTATTTCTTGTGAAGCTTTTTTGACGTTTCATGGTTTTCTCGGCACTGTGAAGGCTTCAGCCGACTTTTAGCCAGGATGAATGAATGTGTGTCCGTGGCGCTCGTCTCACACACCGTTATCAAGAAATATGAGATATACCTGTTTATGAGCTGGTGCGGGAGCACATTTGGGGTTATTAGAGCTCTGTATTTATTTGCCCGAACCCAGGGAATGGTTGTGCCGGAGAAGTGTTGATCGAGCCGAGAAAAGACAGAAAAATGTTTTCTTTCGAAAAGAGAGAAACTTTACGATGATGCCAACAACGAAAATGAAATCAGACTCATGACCATCTCGGGCTCGCTAAAGGATCGCGATATATCATGGATGTTTCTTCCCTTTTTTAATCAACCACCGGTGATTTCTTGCCCCTTGTTAGTTCCGGTGTTAAGGCTATGTAGTGTTTTCTTCACCTGTAGCTCAAATTATTATTTTTTCTTGTTCGTCGATTAGATGCATAGAATTGCTAGGCCAGGTTTTGGCCCAGGGTTCGATTCAGAATTGATTCACACTTATAAAATGATTAAGGTCAACTTCTAGATCGTAAATGTACTACAAGTTTTACCAACAAAAGAAAAAAGATTCTTGCTGGCAGTTCATGCAATACCACCCCCTGCTGGACTGGAGTGTGGAGCGGAAGATTGGAAGGAAGGAAATAATTATTCCTGTATTGAATTCTAAGAATTATAGCTACTTGAGACAAATCTCAAGACTGTTGAATCAAATCGAACTGAAAAACAGAATCCCAAAAATGTATTGAATCGAATCAACTCGTCCCAGGATTCACAGTTCTACAGATTAGCTTTGCTAATTTATCTTTCTTTAATAAGCACTAGAGTGAATATCTAATCTCAGTCTGGATAAAATAAGTGCTAGCTTTAAACAGACACCAACTAGCATTAATAACACCCCCGCCCCAGACGCGCGCACACACACACACACACACACACACACACGCTGAGCGCATCGTTCGAGTTCTTGAGCGCGTAGAAGCTTTGTCACCATGCTGTCTGCTGGAGTTATGGAGCTAATTAGTTTTGCTTAGCTGATGATGGTTATGGATGAATTCTGACATCTGCCTACATCTATTCATTTGTGAGAATACATTTGTTCGAAGACGTGCGTCCGCCAAAATAATAGACGGCTTTTTTGTGTTCGAAAGCTTTTCCTCTTGACAGTCACATATTGGCGCGCGACGCCGGCCACATGGCTCTGTAAATGTAAAACGTCTGGATTGGAACAGGACTCGGAGTTGTTCAGCTGACGAGCACAGAAAAAGAAAGTTTATATCGTTAAAAAAATAAAAATAAAAAAATAAATAAAACAAGAAGACAAAAAAAAAAAACCCCTCCAAACCGTCATTAGTCTGTTTTGGGTTTCACTTGTCAGACGTGCAACGTGTATCTGATGGAGTTTTATTGGTGCGCAGCAGGATCGCTTTACGAACAGCTAAGCGCGCAAACTGAAGAGAATTTTCTCGGGATAGGATGCTGAGACGTGGTTTAGGGTCGTGTTAATTATTAACAATTCTTAAATGTTGCAGGAAATTGGAAAGCAGGCATTAAAGGGCATGTATTATGCAAAATTTACTTGTCATTCGAAAACTTGTCACTAGTTTATGTGTCATTTTTAGGATCCATGCAAATAAAAATGTGAGACAAAAACCTTAACAATTTACTTCATTTCATCATTATTATTATTATTATTATTATTATTATTATTTTATTACAAAGGCAGGGCCCTAATGTGACCTCATATTAGAAGACAACCAGGTTGTCTCCCTCAGCTTCGCTGTTCTCTGAGAAGTATTTCAGCTGGAACATTAACTCTCACACACACACACACACACACACACTTTTTGAAGGATCTGTATTAGCTGGTTCAAATCAAAATAACAAAATACGTAACCTTTAAAGCACAAGAAAGAGATTTAAAAAATGGTTTGGAATTCATTGCTTTTAAGCTTCCCTTATTTCACTTTGATACTCAGAGGTAACAAAAGCATCTTCTGGAATAAACAACAACAACAACAATAATAATCATAATCATTATTTACATATACAATGAGAACAGGTAAAATACTTCATTCTTATTAATAAGCTTTCTGGATTAAAATAGTCCATAGTTATTAGGATTTCATAGTTTGTTCTTTGAATGTTCTCAGAGACGCCAGACATCTTCCACCAGCCGAGCCGACTTTGATCCTATAGATTAACAGAAGTTTTGCCTCAGCTGAGCGAAGTGCTCAAGATGCTTCAGGAGATCAGTAAGATAAGCTGTTCAGAGCCTTAAACACCATGAGCAGTGCTTAGCGTGGGGCTCGAAGCGCATCGCGTATGCAGTGCATCCTAAAATGGAGGATCTTTGATTTATTATTTATTAATTTTTTTTCTTATTGACCCAAGGACATTGGACGTTGTCTGGAGAGACTCTGATCACATTCAACACAGCCAGAGGTCGTCGGGAGCGAGCCGGGTCAGCGTGTCCCGAGGTCACGTGCGTAAGCGCGGGTGTGAAGGTGCTCCGTAGGGATGGAGCGAGAAAGCTGGACTCTCACCTCCGCTCCTCGCACTCGCAACACGGCAGGTCACCCGTGGTACTCACCTGTGGTCCCTCAGTCACCTTCGCTCACACTCACACTCGCACTCCCTGTGTGTGTGTGTGGATGAGAAAGCGAGACAGACAGAGAGAGAGAGAGAGATGTTCCGTCTGCACCTGCAGACTGCTGTAGCGGCGCATGTCACCATTTCCGCACATTTCCAGGCTCCTTTCCTTTTTTCCTCCGCTCTTAAAACGTCCTTGTGTATAAATAGCCTGGCCATCCATGCTCGCTGATATCGAGCACTTTATTTCATTTAATTTTATTCCAGGGTGGGAAAAAAGGGGCCAGAAAAGAAAGCAGAGTTCCGAACCACACTACACAACATCCCGAGTCTCTCTCTCTCCGTCTGTCTCTCGCTCTCTCTCTGTCTGTGTCTGTCTTTCCTCTGGCACTTTTCCTGCTGCCTAGAATTAGCAATCGAGAAAAACAAACAAATTACGAGGAAATAAGCAGAACGGGTAATAAGCATGTAGCGACATGCAGAGCGCAATCTTCATGGGGATGGAGAAAGCAGAGAAATAGGAACGAGAGAAGCAGGAAGGAGGACCACCAGCACAGCAGAAACCTTCCCTAGCAGTCTGTTCCTGTCCCGATTCTTCCGTCCCCCCGCCCATCTTTCGTCCGGTCCGTCCCCGGCGCGTGTGGCGGGCGTGTGGCGCGAGACAGATGGGCGGATGATGGATGGGACGTGATGGACAGCGGGTTGATGGATAGGCCGGCGTGAGGCCGATAGAGGATTAAAGCAGGGCCGGGGCCCGGAGCCGCGTCTCGTTGATGGATAGATAGAAGGAATGAGCGGATAAACAAGAGAGCGCTAATCCACGCCCCTCGGACAGACAGAAAATCAAGCGGAGGGTAATAGAGCGACAGGGGGAGGCGCATGCACAGGGCCATGAGGGAGGTAAGGCACCGTATGAGCGATGAGCAGGATAAGTAAAGGTGTTTGAAGTCTTAGAGGACGATGTGATGGTCGAGCCGCGGAGCACAACAGTCTTTGATTGGTATTGGACACCCGGTGTCAGAAGTACAAAAGGACGAGTGTGAGGTGCCCGGCAGAGAGCCTATTGGGAAACCAAACCCATCTTCACACTGCTATCGAGTGATAAGCTCTCTGTCTCTCTCTCTCTCTCTCTCACTTCCCGAGTCGCAGGACTACGAGTCGCCTCAGGTGCCGGTATCGATCCGTAGCACCTGTTTAACCCACACTCGAGCAAAGGTCCACGACTTATTTTCATCTCTCTGGCGATTTTGATGGTGTGATTAACTCTTAAAGCACCTCTCTCTCTCTCTCTCTCTCTCTCTCTCTCTTTCTGGCCACGTTACATTACTGCACGTAAAAAAAAAACCCACAGAGCTCCAGATCAGCTCGAAGCTTTCTGTCAATTAGCAGCAAGGTGGCTTGGGCATTAAGCAGCGAGAGTGGGAGTCATAAACGAAGCAAAGTGGAAGGAAGCAGCCGAGTAATGGAGGTTAGCGATGAGAGTGTTGACAGGCGGTGTCAACCCTAACCACGCTGACCCACAGAGCGCTACTGAATGCAAAATTGCCTGAATCTGAGCGCCGGGCCTCGCACGTGGGCCGCATGCTAAACGATGCATGAATTTTGCAGCGAGGGAAACAGCGGCGATGGAAACTGTGCCGTCCTGGTGTGTTTTTTTTTTTGCCACATGTGATTCCTTCTGTTTTAATCAATGCGTATGTGCAGATTTTAGATGGTCAACATAATTCGCATGAAAAAATTCTCCATTTCCTTAAGGTTTAAAAAGAAAATATGGGTGTGAATAATGAGCGTGTAGCCTTTCAGGGAATTAGGCCAAATCTTGTAGGAGAAAATAAGAGATAAATGCAGCAGAGAGAAAAGCCTGGACGCTGGGACAGAAACGGACCTAACACCACTCGAGTTGTTATTTTTCATCTCTCATCCGAAGTCAACCATCGTCATACCAACAGTGTGTCCTGTGGAAGGGGTCGGCATATTACCTGCCAACACAAAAGTGGTCTACATGAGGATGTGCAACCGTCTGCATACCCTCCGTATTCGCTTTTATGGCAGCTGGCATCCGCTACATTTGCTGCCTCTCAGTACACCACTCTCGCGGTAACAGAATAATCAGGTTCAGAAGCGGCAGCGCGAGAGTGAACTGTCCGTTCAGCATCGTTTCCCCCGAACAGATCTTACAAAGGGTGTGGCAAATCATCTCTGCGCATTATGAAATGTTTAGTTTTTTTAATATTCAGCGTATACACAAGCGAAGTCAGAGACTGTGAAATTGTACCAACTACAGAATATTTTTCCATTTAATTACATTCTCTTTATTTTTGGATCCCGTCTTTACGCCTGTATATCAGCGTTTCAGGGACGTTGGTTTTATAAGCACATAATGTCGCTCAAGTGCTAAGCAACATTTACGCCTGAACGTTTCAAGTCGTCGAAATTCGAACGCATGCGATAAAGGACCGCGGCGTGTCTTGTGTGCGAAAGAGAGAGAGAGAGAGAGAGAAAAAAAAATAAAAAAATCTATAACAGACTCTCCAGAGTCGAGGCGAAGGTTCTTCCGCTGAGGAGCTGAAAATAAACCGCAGCATCAGGAGCTCAGTCTGAAATTAAGCTCCAAATTAAACTCCATTAAATGATAATCCTTATGATAATATTCCTATAAGGGCGGCTGGCGTGCTGTGAGCGGGGAACCGTTTCGTAACAGATGAGCGTGTTTGTTCACACCAGGAGGACGGCTCAGCCTCCACCGGCGCTCCATTAGCGGAGAGCTGTTACTATGGAAGGGGAAGACGATTTATTCCTCGTCTCCCCGAGGCACGTCCTCCGCCCAGGGGACCGGGACACGCGCCTCCCCAATCCGACACCAAGAATAGACTGGGTATGAGATCACTAATGATTTGGGACACCTTCGCTGGCCGTCCTGTGGCTCGTGGAGCGCTGAAACGTCCCCCCCGCCAGTCTCTCCTAGTCTGTGTTTGCGTACAACAGCGTGGGACGAAAGCACGTGTGCCTGGAGGACAAGCGAGATTCAGCATGAGAGCATTTACAGAAAATAATCTTTCCCCCTTGCCTGCTTTCTCTCTCTCTCTCACTCTCTCTTTCTCTCTCTCTCTCACTCTCTCTTTCTCTCTCTCTCTCTTTATCTGTCATTAATTGCCAAGTTGTACACTTCTGGTGTTTTTTTTTTTTATAGTAATAATTATCGATTATCGCAGTATAAAAATCAAGATGGATTTACCAGGCTGTCACTATATCGGTGGGATTCAGGAGGTTGAAATGAGATTAGGCTTAAATGGAATTTAATTATTGTCGGCCGCGGCTCTCAAGACTGCCTGCCACCCAGACACCATGACGCTGATCTGCTGGGGTGCGTGTGTGTGTGTGTATATATATTATATGTGTGTGTGTGTGTGTGTGTGCTTTTCTCTACATTGGTCTTGGCTTTTTCGTCTTTGTCCCGTCTCCGTACCGCACTGCATCTCTATAAGCGAGCCTCTTATTTGTTTCTCGTACAGATGTTTCTCTCATGTGATATTCTCTGGCTATTCATTGACCAGGTAGTGCATGTCTATTATTACACTATTTACAATATTCATTTGTTTGCATTCTTCAATAGAAGGCCTGATCCTTGAACTGCTTTTCATCTGCGAGGGGCGTTCAAGTCAAACCGGTACTTGTGCTAAAATCTCTGATGAATGAAGGCGTACAAGCAGTGTTATTTTACTGAAGTTCTGCATGTCCATGTGGCGCTTCTCCAGACCAGTCCTAAACTGGCCTATAGGTGTCCTGTTGTCCCAGGGTGTATTCCCATTTCAGCTCCATTGCCACCCTTATAAGGATAAAGCACTTCCTGAAGATAAACAGGCCTTTCATCTAATGAGAAAGAACAACATGTGGATGATGAGGCTAAGATTATGGACCTGTTGCCAAGCTAGCGTGAACATAGATAGCGTAGCATGTAAAGAGAATGTAAACGGAAGAAAAGTATATATTGTTTTTTTTTTCTTTTTTACATGCTTTTTGATCTGGCTGTGGGCGGAGCTAATTTATGACCCTGAAAAATGTAATCATAAGGTTGCAATAAAGAAAGTTTGAAAGTGACAACGAGTCACGAGTGTGAAGACTAGGATATTGTTTCATATTATTTATTCAATCAGACTGTATTCTTGCTAGAGAACCGTGAACAATTCTAAACGTTACATATCGCACCTTTAATAGCTTTCTTTCAAACTGCAACGTTCAGATTCAGAACGGCGTGTTTCCGTGCA
This sequence comes from Channallabes apus, assembly GCA_030522415.1. NCBI lineage: Eukaryota > Metazoa > Chordata > Actinopteri > Siluriformes > Clariidae > Channallabes > Channallabes apus. The sequence continues at coordinate 12,932,838 of CM060127.1, forward strand.
CGTAAAACAAGAACAGGTGAAAAAAACCAACAACGATGGTGCTGTGCGCGACCGGGGTTTCGCATTAATGACATTGCGTGACTGTCCTCGTACATCGCGTTCAGGCCGTTCGTTATTGTTCAGCGCTGGCTGTTTTTTTTTTGCAGTATTTCAGATTTGTCAGGCTTTCTGTGCTGGAACATTAATTTCCTGCTCCGCCTGCCATGTTCTGATGTGCAGGTATTGTTCGGCTGTAACATCTCACTCTGAATGGAATCACAGCGACGCTGTTTGTCTAGATAGGGCCGTCATGTCACACTCAGACTTCACAACTCGTCTTTCACTTCCGTCACATTCGAAAACGAAATGTCCATCTGGCGTAAATCAATAGGTGAACCTGAGACGCAGATGGATAACCAGGCGAACGAGTATAGATAAACGAGTAAATGCTGCCAACAAGTGAATTGATGTTTATGGATTGGCTTCCCGAGTCCCGTCTTTGCCAGGTGATGAAAAGAACACGGTAGAGCCTCGCTGCGTGTTTGTGTTGCACATGCAAGAGCTCCGCGAAAAAAGGGTAAATTCATCAGCGGGTCTGCAAAGGGGTTTTATCTGAATCCTCCGCCTCTCTGCCCTGCTCTCTCTTTCTCTCCCGTTCACGTCCCTCTCCCTCATTCTTACTGTGAGCTGGATCAATATCTGAATTAATGTGTAAGTAAAAAGATAAAGTGTGCGGCTCCGGCCTTCTCAGGCACCGCAGGATCGCCTGGCTTCGCCCTCGCCGTCCTCACGCCGAGGCACACGGAGACTTGAAAATAAGAGCCCTCATTAATAATGAATGTGTTACAGTGCCAAGTTGGAACACGTTCAGCTTTTTGAAATCCACCACGTTTTTTTTTCTTCTTCTCCTGCTTTAGTCCCAGCTGTATTAATTATTGTAATCATTAGCCAGTAGTGGCAGGAATCTGTAGGCACCTCACGACTCAATTCGACTTTTTTTAGGTGTTAATATGCGATTATATAATGATCCTTAATGTATTCTCAGTTTTGATGATGGAACCAGTTTTTTTCAGTATGACCAACAGACTGCCTGTACAAATAACACTAGATTTTATTTATTTACTTTATGGTTTGCATTAATTATTATTATTATCTTATAGTCAAAAGTGTGGACACACGTTTGGATTTATTTTCTACATTCTATACCAATACAGTTTTTTTTAAACCTACTGTATGAAATTAAACATATGGCGTTAAGCAATTAAGTGACAACACAAACAGTCAGTTGTTATTTTAAGACATGAAGGTCAGCTGTTCTGGGACACGTCTTCTAAGAGACAGTATTGTCAAGTGCATTTGTGAAAGCCATCAAGCCCCATGATAAAACTGACTCTCATGTAGATCATCCCAGGAAAACAAGAGCAACATTTACCTCTGAAATTGAAAGGTGTTCAAGCTTTCGACTGGTAACGTAGTACTGTGTGGTATAGTACAGTATGGCATAGAATAGTACACTGTGGTATGTTAGGGTATGTTGTAACAGTGTAGTACGGTGTGGCATAGTACAGTACACTGTGCTGGTACTGAGTGGTATGGTATGGTATGATCCGATGTAGAACAGTACGGTGCATCATAGTAACAGGTGGGCTGTAGTGCAGTGTGATATGGTGCGGTGTAGTACAGAGTGGTGTAGGTCTGTATAATACAACATAGTACAGTATGTAGTATACAGTGGCACATAGTACAGTGAGCTGTAGTACAGAGTGGTGTAAAAGTGCATGATACTGTATGGTTTAGTACTGCACATTATGGTTTGTTGTAGTACAGTGTGGTGTAGTATGGTACGGTACAATATAGTAATGTGTGAGCTAGGGCTGCACGATATATGGAAAACATATCGTTATCGCGATAATGGCATGCGCGATAACCATATCGCAAAGAGTTGCGATAAATACTTTATGTGCCAAGCATTTGTGTGTCCAAATTTGACCAATCAGATGGGCCCTTACTATGTTTATACCCGCTTATATATATATATAATAACCATACACTCATCTAACCTGGGATGATATATATATATATATATATATATATATATATATATATATATATTATTTATATCTTTATACTTCATTCTGTCACGATCTAACCCGGGATGATCAGAAGACTTAGCGATTAGCCGTTAGCCCTTTATAGCGTGTAAACCCAAACGCGGAAGCAAGCGAGTCGGCAGGATAACCACGCGAATTAGTTTAAGGACTCTCACAGAAGGGGAGCAAGGGAAAAACACACATTTAACCCGCGTCCTATAAACACACACTCGAATCAGAAAGTAAACAATCTGCACCGACATGGCGAACTCAGTGACTAAGCTGTATGCAATGGCTTGTTTACTCCTCTTATACTTCCGGGTTCGCGCCTGCAATACTTCCGGGTCCTAGTGCCGGTCGCGGATCTCGTGCGTGTGTGTGTGTGCTGTGTGTGTGTGTGTGTGTGTGACAAATAGTATTTTTTTATTACATTTTTGTTTAATAATATTTATTTTTATTTAAAAAAAAACAAACATAACAAAAAAACAGGCAAGCCAAAGAGAATATTTAGTTTAAAAGATGCTCTTGTTTTAAGACACTATTAATGAGTGTATGGTTACATGTAAATAAAAAGTAATGTTTGAAAGTAATTCATATTGTGTTGGCAGGTTTATAGTAACAGCAAACCAGAAGTCAGAATATCTGCTGAGGGTTTTAAGTCATTCATAGTGTTTTGAAGTCTAAATATTTTCAAATTCCTTGACATATAGTTTCTTTTTAGCCTGAATTAGATTTAATTACATCAGACGAATATCTATTACCTGTTTACTTTAGTATGATCATTACATATGAATAAATAATAATAAAAATAGGCAATAATAATAATAAATGCATTTCTCTAGAGAAATGTTATATCGCAAGAAATATCGTTAACGCAGTATTCAACAACAATATCGCATATCGCATATTTTCCTAATATCGTGCAGCCCTAGTGTGAGCTGTAGTATAGTGTATAGCTAGTACAGGTTATAGCTTGGTATGGTATGTTGTAGTACATTGTAGTGTAGTACAGTGTGGTGTAGGTCTGTATAATACTACATAGTACAGTGTGGTATAGTACATTATGGTGTAGTACAGTGCAATGTAGGTCTGTCTAATACTACATAGTACATTGCGGTGTAGTACAGTGTTGTACAGTGTAGTACGACATGATGTGATACATTGTGGTGTAATAGTGTATGGTGCAGTATGGTGTAGTACTGTCCATTATGGTGTGGTGTAGTACAGTGTGGTGTAGTACTGTACATTATGGTGTGTAGTACAGTATGGTGTAGTACTGTACATTATGGTTTGGTGTAGTACAGTGTGGTGTGATATAATACATAAACACGAAAGTAGTTTAGTAGTTGAGAAAGTAGAATAACTGTAGAGCCTCTAGGCAACATGGGACTACATGAGCACACTGGAGTTCGATTTGGCCACTTTTAGTGTGTGTGTGTGTGTGTGTGTGTGTGAGCGAGAGAGAGAGTAGTGTGTCTCACAAAAGAGGATAAAAGAAAGTCCTGCCTCCCTCGGTGGCCCGCTGCTTCTGATAGAGGTAGGATGTCCTAACACGTGTAGTGTGTGTGTGTGTGGGGGGTGTCGGAGTTGAAGCTAAAAGTGTGTGCGTGTAGATGTGTGTGAAGGAGAGAGAGAGATAGAGAGAGAGTGAAGGGGGGAGCAGAGTCGGCAGAGTGCTGATTTGGGGGAGTATTGTATTTCTCTAATCTCCTCAGATCACATCATCTAGAGCCAATAATGCAACAGTGAGCCAAATGTCATGCTGCTCTTTCTTCATCTCTCACTTCATCTCTCTCTCTCCGTCTCTCTCCGTCTCTCTCACTTTTTTATTTTGCTGCAGTAGAGAGGAAGTCGTGCTGCAGAGGGTGGGAGAGGAGAGGGAGACAAACTCTGAGAGGAAAATGGCAGTGTATATATGTGTGAGAGATAAATAGAGAGAGAGAGAGAGAGAGAGACTGCCTGGACTTTTTTCAGACCTGACGCGAAAAAACAATGTGACGCACGCAGCACGCAGGGCGAGCAACAGCGGAAGAGGGTCACACACACCAACATCAGACATAGTGTGCCGTGGATGTTTTTAACGTTGTTAGTCATTTCTATGGAAACGCTGTCGTTTTTTTCCCCCCACACTCGTAATTGTGGAGTTGTGGAAATGGAGATGGATCGCACTCTGAGAATTAATGAACGTAGCATAAAAGCCCTGCCGTTAACTTAGCCAGGTTTGAGCATTCATAGGGGTGACATGTAGCACACAATATAACCAACCTGCTGTAAAGCTGTCATTAGGAGTATGTTAGCATTGTGTAACCCAAAGTCTCCTTAATTTTGATGTTAATGTGAGGAAGATTGTCACATCCACCAAGATACACCAAGCTAGCTAGAAGGTTGCTATTGAATTTCTGTACGTTTTTCGCTAGCTCGTGCAGTGTTATAGCGCATAGCAAGGATTCTTTTGTGCGACAATTCCTATTTCACCACAATCCATAATCGATTAAAAAAAAATAATTAAAATTTTATACTATAAATTTTATAATGTTCGCAGTTGACGTGGTAATATGTTGCAGTTCCTGTATAATCCTCCAGATGGTGCACTCTCAACTGTTCACACAGCACAGCATCATGTGTGGTAGGAACAAATTATTTGCTAAGTTTGAAATTGTAAAAAAAAATGTAAGAAAAAAAAATGGCAGCACCGTGGTGTCGTGGTTAGCATTGTGACCTCGCACCTCCAGGGTCGAGGGTTCGATCTCCTGCTCAGGTCTGTGCGTGTGGTGAAATATGAAGTTCACACTGTCTAAGAAAGTGTAATATGTGTTAAATGATGAATCAATGATTCAATCGTAAGTAAAAGGCGTTATTTTAGTCTAGCTACACGTGTTGTGTCAGCATGATGTGGCGTAAGCAGTGTGTCTACACACTTTATAACTTGCTAATACTGTACATGTCACGCTAATGAACCTGCCTGGTAATAGACTGCATTTCAAAATTGCAATTTTTTTTTTATGATACATACCTTGTTTTTTTTTTTTGTTTTTTGTTCTCAGGTTGTTGCATGACAGAAAAAACAAAAAAAGCTACCTTTTTTTTAAATATAGATTTTTTTATTATTGTGACTAAAACAGTTGAGTATTGATATTGAGTATTAATTCTAATGAAATACAAACCAGGCAACAGAATAATAAATATATAACCCATGTCTTACCTGACAACAGTGTATCATACCATATGCATTAGCCATATATATGTATGGGAAGATGTATGACGTCTCATACATATATAAATATGGCACAGTACTACAGTATAGCACGCCCCCCCTCCAAACCCCTCTGTGCTCTCTCTCTCGCTCACTGCCTCGTCGCTGTGCCATCAGCTCGTCAGGATATAAATATCTCCCCGGCTCTATAGACATGCCACTATAATAATGTCACTCCCTTTCCATAGCTCTCTCTCTCCGACTTCTTTCACACGTCTATACCGTATTCGTATCCGTTCCCACGCATCCTGATGATTTCACCGCTTCCTATGTCGTGACCCGAGTCGTACCACGCCGTCTGTTTTCCACCCGCCGTACGGAGCCGCGCTAGATGTTAACTTACGTTACGGTTGTTACCCGACACCTTTATTGCATATCAATAATTTCACTTTTTATTAGATTTTTTTTTTTTTCACTCATGCTCCCTGTAGTAAAATTAACCGCAGCTTTCATGGAAGGAAAGAGATGCATGGTAACCATGCCTACTGAGTGCATGCTGAATTAAACTCGGAACTAAACTCTGGAGGAAATGCGAGCAGACTAGCGGACGTGTTGATTAAGGGTACTCATTATAGTGTGAACACTATAGCGTATGACAGGAGGAAAAAAATGGGAAAAAAAGGCTTCAGCTTCCTAGCGAGTATAAGGATTGGACTATGGAGCAAAGGAAAAAGTTGAGTTGAGGTTAGAAGGTAAGAAGGGAAGCGCATGAAGCGATGAAGCACCCATCACGCATAGTGTCCACTGTACAAGCCTCTGGAGACAGTTCCTCTGTTCTAGACTCTGTAACATTATGTGGCAATAAAACGAAGTCAGCTGACGACCTGCATGTACTGAATGACCACGTTATCACATCTATGCATTATTATTATTTTTTTTATACCCTGATGGCATGCCCATATTCAAGAACTGAAGGATTGTGAAAGAATGGTTCTGGGAGCACGATGAATCATTTTCACACATGAACCGGACACCAGCGTATAATAAAGGCTATGGGTACAGATTCTATATAGAATGATTTCTTCTGGTGAACGGAGAAGCCTGAATCGTTTTTCATCATCTCTACTACTGTATGTAATATGACAGTTGAGATGTCGGAAATCGATTCAATTACATATCGTGATTCATTTGTGCAGCAATTCATGTATCATGCTGACTTTGAAATAATTAAAAAATGATTTAGATATTTTCGCATTCAAGGTGGTAAGCGGTTGCGGTTCCTCTATAATCCTGCATGTGGCTCAATTTAAACTGTGCTTCATACAGTTTGTTTACAATTGGAACAAAATCTGACATCAAATCATCATATTTCTTAAATTGTGACACTTACAAAATGGCGCATAGCAACAGCACCTAGTTATCGTGATAATATCTCATCAGGTGGTCCCGAGTGATTCCCATCCGTATTAAATAGGGAACAAGTACTGAAACAAGTAAGATCCTGTTCTCACTTACATTATAACAGCTGTATATACAGTATGTATATATTATTTCTTTTCTTTCCTGGTGTAAGCAGCTTGTCAGTTCCTAAGTTTATCAGGATAAGTTACAGCTTTAAGTCAGACTATGAAGCGCTGACACTGGAGACTCCTTCCATGAATTTTAAATACCTATCAGAACTTTGATGACATGTGAAACATTTAATACTGAAGCACGATATTTATAAAACCGTGATAGTTACAGAATCGCAATACAAATCGAACTGGCATGGAGGTATCGTGATAATACTGTATTGTCCCTGAGCCTGTGATGTGCAGCTGTATTGCTCTCAGTGCTGCGGTGATAGAGAATTAATCAGCCAATCAGAATCCAGAACATCTTCAGCATCATTATGCTATATGGCATTACACGCGGCATTATTGCTTAAGAGATAGCAGTGAGACGCATAGTCTAGCGTGAATGCTCGGTTTAGTTGCCCAGATTTCAGCTTGGAGGCACCTTAGGGAAGCATACACGCTCACACATTTAGACACACACACACACACACACACACACAGATATTTCTGGTAAATGTATGCACACTTTCATGCATCATTAACAACTATACATTAACAACACACATGTACACCCTTGTACGTACACAATCCTAATGGTGCACAAAGACCTCATTAAAGAGTACAGGATGTGTGTAAGGAGCAAACAAGAAGCAGATAAATATCCCTCACATCCTGTTCCTCTTTCCAGCCTCTCACACAATCTCTGCCCTCCATGTCCGTATATATATTTCCATCTCCGTATTTCAGTTTTGCTCCACGCTTGTCCTCTCCCTCTCGCCAGCCCATTATCTCACACGAACAGGTAGCACGCTGGCTAACCTTCGCTTTCGCTGCTCCGAGCAGCCGTAGCAGGTGGCCTCTGCCTTCAAGTTAGCATTATCCTCGCCTCTCGTCGTTTCGCTCAGCCGTGCCCTTCTGCACTGCTGTTGAATTAGCGCGTTGCTAACACTAAATCTGTCAGGCAGGCATCAGGGGGTGACAGACTGCACAGCGGGTCGTGCTCATGTTTGCTCACGTGCGTCTGGGCTAAGCGCTGCATGCTTCTGTGCTTCTTTCAGATCAATTGCAGGAGTGAGTGCGTGCATGTACATGGCTCTTGAGGTAAAAAAAAAAAAAAAGGATAATGCAAAAGAGCTGCAAAGCAAGTAACCTCTATGTAGGTGTCTTCCCTGGCTAGATCTCGTTAAGCGGAGGCTTTATACAAAATAAAGCCTGCTTGTGATATAATCATGGGAAAGTGTACCATGGTATATTTGTGATATCTCTAATAAGTGTGTGAATGTATATATTGATTTGTTCATTCTACACCCCTCTCAAGCTGCAATACTGCAATACTCTCCTGCTCGTCTGTGTCTGCCCTGGCTTTCCGTCACCTTGTAAGTCCGCTCTTTAATTGGAGAGGACACCAGCGCTCGGGCATGCTCCCGTCCACTGAAATGTGAAGATAGACAGGGACAGAAGGAGAGCGACGACGAACAGTCGAGATCTGCATGGGTAGAAACCCAGGAAGCGCTTACGTGTGAGGTAGAGCTCACGTCGCAGGCCGGAAGATATATGATGAGGTGTCTGAGGTAAAGAGACGTATTCACACTGAGCAGAGCTAAGAGTGGAGGAGGAGGAGGAGGAAGCGGGAGAGAATGAATGAATAGGTGCCATGCTCATTATGGAAGACAGAAGACAGTATTCACCCAGAGGGAGGCTTTTAGATAGAAAGACAGAGCAAGAGAGAGAGAGAGAGAGAGACGGCAATAGAGTGACAGCAAGAGCGAGGGAAGGTGAGAATGGGACACAAAGAAAAGATTTCACAGGAATAAAAGAAAGGTGTGTGTTAGCGAGAGAATGTGTCCGATTTCACCGTCGCCTCACCGTCCTTCTTTAATGGGGTTGCCATGACAACAGTGTATCAGTCGGGCACCAACAGAGAGTCCATACCACTCAGCGATGCGAGTGTGTCTGAACGAGTGTACGAGTGATCCTCTTTCAAACATAAAGCATCAGATACCGCACAAAGAAGTGGGTGATATAAGCAGCTTTTTATATCATGACATTTTCAAAATCGGATGGCTACAGTATACATCATAGTTCAGACGTTTTGTCATGTAAATGTCATCCGAAGGTTGTGGGGAAAAAAGCTGCGTTATCAGCATCATCTTTGAAATCTACATTCAGGGTCGCACTGATAGCAGCCAGACTCCTCTACGTCTCTATCTTGACTTCCTCCATCTCCTACTGGGGGATCCCTCGATGATCCCAAGGCAGCCGGGAGATATGATCCCTTTGAATCCTGGATCAACAACACAGTATTTTCCCTGTCGGCTGTCCCTCCTGTGCTTCAAGCACAGGTGCCCGAGAGAGAAAACTATATTTACCTGCTCGTAACAGTTCTTTCGGTCGCTAACGTTAAGTAGGGATACCAATCTGTATATCAAAAATAAGCACTTTCTCAACCATAACACACTTAAACACTGTCACTCATGGTTGATTCTCCTCCCTATCCTTTTGGTTCTTGATGATTCATCCCAGAATAAGGTCAACCCTGCATACTGTTCCAGGGGGTAGGAAAATCTGTACTGGCTCGAGTTGAAGGGTCAGCGTGCAGGGATTAGAGTCCGTCTTTTGCGGAATTTATAGCTACTAGTGGCACATTGAAGTGCCTTGTCAAAGATGGTCCAAGAAGTACTGTAGCAGTTCCTGTGGTCAAGAGCCAAGAGTTTTCCTGTGATGTAACTGTTGAAGCAAGTAACATCTATCCATTCATAGATTTTCTGTACTACTTATCCTGTGTGGGATTACAAGGGACCTGGAGCCTAGGCCAGGGAAGATGGTGCACAAGGAACAAGAGAGCCTGGATGGGGTTCCAACATACTGCAGGGTGCAACACACACCCAGATAATACACTGCAGGCAATTTACCAATGCCCAATCAGTCTATGACAGATGCCTTTGGACTGTCGGTAGAAAATGTGGTCTACAGAAGAAACCGACCAAATATGGGAGGAAATCAGGATATCTGAAGGGAACATACCAAGCATGAAGGGGGAACTGGAATACCTAGAAGAAACCCACCAAGCACAGAGAGGAAACCAGAAAACCTGGAGGAAACCCAGTAAGCATGGGGATGGAATCGAGGTGTCTAAAGGAAACCAACCAAACATGAAGAGGAAAATGGGGTATGCAGGAGAAATCCCCCAAGCACTGAGGGGAAACCGGAGTACCCAGAGGAAACCCACCATGCATGGGAAGAAAATCAGGGTGTCTGAAGGGAACACACCAAGCATGAAGAGGAAACTGGAATACCCAGAGGAAATCTGCCTAGCACAGGGAGGAAACCAGAATACCGGGAGGAAATCTACCAAGCATGAAGAGTAAACTGGAATACCCCAAAGAAAATGACCAAACATAAGGAGGAAACTGAAATACCCAGAAGAAAACCACCAAACATGAAGAGGAAACTGGAATACCCAGAAGAAAACCACCAAACATCAAGAGGAAACTGGAATACCCAGAAGAAAACCACCAAACATCAAGAGGAAACTGGAATACCCAGAAGAAAACCACCAAACATCAAGAGGAAACTGGAATACCCAGAAGAAAACCACCAAACATGAAGAGGAAACTGGAATACCCAGAAGAAAACCACCAAACATCAAGAGGAAACTGGAATACCCAGAAGAAAACCACCAAACATGAAGAGGAAACTGGAATACTCTGAGGAATCCAACCAAGCACAGGATTGAAACTGGAGCATCCTCTAAGCATGACGACAAGTGCTAACTAATGTGTCACTATGCAGAGAAAATTTAAAACAAAAGGGACTTGTATGCATCAGTGGCTGTCAGGCAATAAATCCTCTTCTGAAAATTCCAGCTTAGTCGGGCCGCTTACCAGCTGCCAGAAAAACAGCCCAAGCCAAGATGGTAGAACGTTGTTGCCAGTTGGTAAGAGCTGGTAGAAAGGAAACATTTTCCAAATTGAGGAATCTTTGTAAAGACAAACAAAACTCTACAATATTTCGAACTTTTTTGGAGCAGTTTAGTCAAGTAATAATAAAGAAGTTTGAAAAATGAAGTACCAGATGGCCAAGATTATCAACTTGGCCTGTGTTTTAGCAGCTGTTGGACGACTTTTTTCATACAGTAGGTGCAATTTAAACCGAAAGGAGATAGATATTGTTTAAGACAGCAAGGGAGGGGCTCCTTTATGCATCTGATGGGAGACTTATCACAGATGAGTTTTCATTCTTTAGAGTGCTAACAGTAGCTTTGTGGAAACGGGAATGCTTGATAAGTTGGAAAATGAGCTTTAAAAATGTACTTTAAAGCTACAGAAAGCAGCCGGCCAAATCAGCAGATGGTTATTTACGGTTTCTGCAGCCTCGAAAAAAACCTCTTTATAAATAATTCCTCCAGAATAACTCCATCACAAACTGCACTGAAGTCCTTTTAGATGCACTCAGGCTGCATGCTGTGTGTATAGAGAGTAAATGTGTGTGCGTATAACTCATGGGAGATCCCAGAGCAGCGTGACATGCTGTGTGTGTGTTTTTCATCCCCGTGTCAGGTGTGACAGAGGGTTAGCCACGCTCTGACGTCTCCGTGTGAGTCCCACAGGAGCAGCAATCTGTCGCTGCTACATTAATGACACCGTGAGCAATGTCATCCCTTCAGCCTCGCGCGGCTAACAAGCAGGCCTTAATTATAAAATTAATTGGAATAGGTTTTGATTAAAGCTCACCCTTGTTGAACTCTCATCACCCCCAGCTTCATCACCCACCTCCATCTCTCCTTCATCCTCCCTCTTTCCCGCTCTTTTCTCTTGTCTTCCCTGTTTGTCCCTCATGGTCTTTTCTCCACTGATTTGATTCTCATTCTCTCCTGCCCATTCTGTTTCTCCCTCGGCAAACGCCATCATTTCACATCCTGACGTTATTTTTCCTCCTTCCTTCTTCCATCTCATCATCTATCTTTCCTTTCTCTCTCTCTCTCTCTCTCTCTCTCTCTCTCTCTCTCTTTCACTCCGTTTCTAAACTCGTTCCTTGTTACATTTTCTATATTTTCTTTTTCTCCTTTTCTTTTTCTTTTGTCGTTATCCATAATCCCTGGCTCTCTTACATTCTTCCACCTCACCTTTTTTAATCTCCTCTCATCATTTCTCCCCTTGTCTCCTTCTCTCCTCCTAGCCATCGAATCTCTCTCTCTCACTTTCCCACTTTGCAAAAACAGATCAGGGTCTGCGAGGGAGTTTAAATTCTCATCCTCTTCCTCTCTCTCTCTCTCTCTCTCTCTCTCTCTCTTCCCAAAAATCCCTCTGCCTCTCCGCTTTTCTCACCTCATCTCTACTCCCTACATCACCTCTTATTCACACTCTAATCCTCTCTCTGCTCTTCTTTTTTCCATTCTTCCTCGTCTGCTATTTATCAGCTCCCTTCATCTGGTCTCCTCCTTTCTCATCCTCTTATCTCCTTCTTTCCTCACCTGTTATCTCAACTTTCTTAATCTGCACTCATCTAATCTTCCCTCTTCTTTCCTTACCTTCTCTCCTCCTGCCCATCTAATCTCTTCATCTGCTCTCCTGTCCTCTTCTCTCATCATCTCCTTTCCCTTCGACACCTGTCATCTGCTCGGTTCATTTTCTGTCCTTTCCCCTCCACATCTTTTGACTCGTCTCCTTATTCTTCCTCTGTCTAATCCTTGCTTCTTCCTTTTAATCTATTCCCTCTTTCTCTGTCTTAATCCCACCTTCTTTTGACTTCTCCCATGTCATCCCTTCTTTCCTTTCTAAATCTCCCCTCGGTTTCTCGTCTAACTTTCTTTTCTATTCCACTCTTGATCTTTTTTCATACTCGTGTCTCTCTTTTTTTTCTTTCCTTTTTTCTTTTTGACTTCCTCTTCCGTCTGCTCCTTCCCCACTCTTGCTGACCCCTCTTTCTTTCTTTCTTTCTTTCTTTCTTTCTTTCTTTCTTTCTTTCTTTCTCCTTCTGTTAAACCTCTCCCTTTGTTGCTGTGTTCTTCTGTTTGTTTCTCTCTCTCTCTATCGGGAGTCCATTCTCTCGCTCCTTACTCCTTGTGGGTTCCTCCTCCTCCGCAGACTGACCTGACTTTGTAGTGCAGCGGCCTTAAAGGTAGAGCAGCTTGACTAAAACTCCAACCTGAACCACCTGCTCTCAGGTGGACACACACACACACGCCATGCTTTCATTTTTTCTTTTTCATGAGTCTGTTTATTTGCCTGTCAGTCGATATTTTTTTTCCCCTCCACTGCTCGCTTATCCTTCGCCTCGGCCACTCGGGGTGATCATCATCTGTACCTGAGACCAGCGATGATTAATTGATCGACCTCTTTAACGATCCGTATTGGTCTTTATTGATTCACTTGTCCCTCCGTCACCAAGCAGCTCCATCAGCATGCGTGTGTGTGTGTGTGTGTGTGTGTGTGTGTTATTCTCAGCTCTGCGGGACAAAGTGCACCCGCAAACAAAGCAGACACTGATAGATGTGTCTTTGGCGTGTAATTAGCCAAACCCGCACGGCAGTCAATGAGAGAATGGACTAATGAATTAAATCTTCATCGACGTGTAACAAGCCGTAGATGGTGTTTCACAGCAGTGCAGATTTAGCTCGGTTTCATAACCTCGCTCTTGATAAAAAGCGAGGAGAAAAATCTCTTAAAACCAAATGAAGTCTCATGTGTTAACAGGCTACAGTCTACAAGGGCTGAAAATACCGGGTTAATCCTAACAAATTAGCTCTGTAAGACAAATTAATGATGAAAAAACAGTTTAAACAAGCAATACAGGAAAAAAAAGATATATAAGGTTGTCAGAAACCACATCTCGCTGTCCTTGTTTAAAAAATACAATGTGTGCATTGCCTGAAGTGGAAGAACAAAGTGGTCGAACAAGGGAACTGACATCTGAGAAATATTATGCAAAACAAACATTCTCAGTTAATACATTTCTAATCAGTTACTTTCTGTCATATAACCTAAACGTTTATCACCAGACAAACTGAAGCAATTTAACCTTGTGTTTGCTGAAAGTTACACACTAATTGCTTTTTTTTTTTTTTTTGGAGTAGAGCTGCCCGTCACACACTCTGACCTAGTTGGTTTGTGTTCAGCTACTCACTCACTCACTCAGTCACTCACTCATCTTCTACACCACTTTATCCTGTATTCAGGGTCGCAGGGACCTGGAGCCTATACCAGGAGACTTAGGGCACGAGGTGGGGTACACCCTGAACAGGGTGCCAGTCCATCACAGGGCACACATACACATACACTCTCTTACACACACACACACTACAGGCAATTTTGAACGCTAGTTAACTTAACCTACATGTCTTTGGGAGAACATGCAAACTCCATGCGCACAGAGACGGGAATCAAGCCTGGCCGGGATTCGAACCCGGACCCTGGAGGTGCAAGGCGACAGTTGTGTTCAGATAATAAAAACAAAATTGAAGACATGTACAATAGCACTGACCTTCACACTACACATAATGTTTTAAGGAACAACCCTCTTAATTGCCATGCAGTTCAGAGAATGAGATCGCTGCATGATGCGAGCATACGCAGATTTTGGAGAAGACATGCAGCATAGTGGTTCAGATCTTGTTTTGGTACTGTTGGTTTTCACACCTGTACAACTGAGTACAGTTTAAGAGACCACCTTTGCAAGTGGGCCCGGTTACGCTAATTAAAAGAACTGGATTTTGTGGTCAAGTGTACTTAGACCCGGGTCCGAGTCCCTAACGTAAAAGCAGCCTGTATCGCAGGTGTTCAAGAATTATTAGTCTGGGGCTGAGAGACCTACATGTCCATGCCATAACAAGAGCTGGTATGCTTCAGATGTAGTTATAGAGTGTGTACAAGTGCTGTGTATAAGTGTGTGAAGCTCTCGTCTCACCTTTCCTTTGAATATTTTGAAACATCGGTCAGTATGAAGAGGTGTCGCTCCGTATTCAACACAGTGTTGCGTGTCTTTTTTTTTTTTATTATTCGTATCCAGACCTACACTATAAGAGCTGTACAGAGTGACAGAGTGGCGTTTCCATGGAAACGCCGCGTCACAGGTTGGGAGACTGCGGTTGTGTGGCTGCCTGCAGCGACAGCTGAAGAGAATGCACATACACACACGTACACATACACAGACATACACACACGTACACATACACATACATACACACGCGAGGTGTGGAGTCTGGATTTACGGTCCAGAGATCAAAGGTGCTGCTGCGGTACGTAATCCGGAGCATCTTATAAACATTTTTTTTGGTGGTTACATGCCTTAAGGAAGTGACCCACTGTAACCAGTACTTTACACTCAGCCGCATGTGAGTGTTCATGTTGTATCTCACTGTTTTATTCCAGATATTAACCAGAACTGGTATCCTAAAGCCATCAATTCAAAAGCCTTAATATTTCCAGTAATTAATGTTTAATACGTAAATGCTAAATGAACAGATGTTTAAATATGATCTCTAAAAATAAATTTTTAACCACGGGTATCATCTTCCCCAGTTGTTATTTTCACAAACGCATTAGGAAACATCATCAAATGGTTATGCAGCGGCTCTTAAAAAGGGTTCGCTGACAAAGCACCGTGCTGAAGGAGAATCTGTAACGCAGAGGGAATTGCGACATTTTGTCTTTTTCTTTCTTTCCATTCCATCATCCCTGGTCTCCAAGTCGGAGTGACTTCTCACTCGCCCTTCTGCGCTGGAGCTCGGCCAGATCGCAAACTCCCACCGGGGGTCCGTGGCTCCCTGCTAAATAGTGATCCAGCCTGAGAGGATTACCTGCGGCAGGTGTTTCGTTCCTCTGCCAGATACCGAGCGCTTCCTCGCGGCAGGGAGGTGCGGGAGTTGAGTCATGGGTGCGACGGCTAACGGAGGAACAAAACCAGCGAGGACCGTGATGATGCTGAGACACAATAACACTCAGGGTCATGTTGAGAGGGTTGCAACAGAGGACCTTGAATTGAATCAGGGTGTAATGTAGGGTCAATTTAAAATGCAGTGATTTTGAAAACAAAAAATCTATGCAACGCCAATACGCTAATTGCTTATTATGATGATATTAAAAAAATAATTTTTTAGTCATGTTTAGACTTAGGATGGGTTTTATATGTGTGTGTGTGGGTGTGTGTGTGTGTGTCTTTTTTCTATTTGTGTATTCACCAGGGTTTAAGTTATTATATAATATAAAGGAAGCCCCTCCCCTCAACTTGTTGCTCAGGTTGCTTTCAAGGGGCGTGGCTCAGGAGTAGCTCATTTACATAGACACTGAAATGGTGCATTTGGAGAAGGACTGAAATAAATCGATGTTTGATGTATAAACAGTTCATTATCTGCTGGAGCATTAACACACTTACACACACAGAGAAATATGGGACGTGGACGAATATAAATTGAGTGGCAGTGCTGAGATTAGAACTCATAACCTTCTGATCAGTTGTCCAACTTCTTAACCACTGAGCCACTGCTGTTTGTTAGCAGTAAGTAGTTGACAAATCAATTTTTCAATAATTCATTTCACACCAGGTTCCATCAATAGATAATGTCATTGGTCATGATATGGAGTCCTTATTTCTGTTTTCCTTTGCGTTAAATCACATTTTGACAGCGCTACACAGCTACGCACTTCAGTTAGATTTATTGACTAATCTAGTAGACCTTCATTTCATGATTAACCGCAGGTTCTTTTTGAAAATAATTGAAATTTTCATGTATGTTTAGTTGTTTCCCAAAAAGAAGCCTAATGTTAGATAAGCGTTGTAATGGAGTTGTATTGACATTTCGATGATGTCAGCGTTTCCTGATAGTTATTAGATTTTTTTTACTTTGTATGAATGTTTCAATTCAAACACAACGTTACAAATACAACCTCGAAACTATAACCGTTATTCGGAGCATTTATGTCGAGTAACATCCATTCGAACAACGTCTGACCACATCCACGGTCCTTTAGATTTTTTTAGGTTTTTCCAATTTTCTCCCCAATTTAGCCGTGGCCAATTCCTCCCCGTCGCTAGGGGGCGCTCACACATTAAGGCTACCACTATCACTCAGTCAGGAGGGCCGAAGACTATCACGTGTTTCCTCCGGACCGTGTGACGTCAGCCGACCGCATCTTTTCAAACTGCTCGCTCGCGCACCATTAGGGGCGGAGTAACCCTCTCGGAGGAAAGCGCTAGCTGCTCCGTCCGTGTGCGCGAGCTCACAGATGCCCCTGATTGTAGAGCCGTGATTAATGTGGGAGCTCAAGTACCTCTCATCCCTCCCCCCTGAGAGAGCTCGGCCAATCAGCTCTCTCTATGCCTCTGGCTGTGAGAGGAAAACAGCATCACCCGGGGTTCGAACCAGCGATTCTCCAGATGATAGGGCAAGCGCTTTACCGCTGCGCCACTCGGAGGCCTTTAGATTTCTAACAATTCTGATCCGAGGTCGGGATGGAAACAACAGCTTTCCGCACACAGTGTGTGTACGCACGCATCTCTTCTCTCTGATTCATTTTGTTTCAGTAATGTTACCATGAGGTGCATCTAATCTCCCACATTACACTACTGCAATGTGGAGTTTTTTCCGCTCGTCGTTATGCATGTGCGTAGCCTCCACTAGACCCCTAGTGGTCAAGTGCAGCGCTCTCAACGCAGTGACCGGAGTTCATTCAATGTTATCCCACCATCATGACATCATTGAATCAAAGCCGTTTTAGCTTTCAAAAACAACTTTGTCCCAATGTACTTAACATTATCGTCGCAACAGCCAGAAATTCCTTCTGCGTGCTGTATACAGTATTTACTGAATTCTTCCTGCCATGTTTATACTCGTTGCCTAAATTCTGAGAAATTTACTTGTATGAATGTGAGCTCGAATGTGAGGTTGAAGGAAACCCCTCAACACTCTCAGAATCACAGGTGATTTATTATAACCACTTTTATTATAAAAGCTACTGGTGGGTAAAACATTTGTCTCAGGTTTTTTTTTTGTACACCGCTGGCGAAATAAAAGACCCCAAGTGCAGGCTTTAGCTCTACTTGACAAAATTGTTCCTCTTTCCTGCAAGTGGCCGCTCATTTGCTTTTCTCTCCATAGACCCAGAGCACACTTGAGGTCACATGGGACAACGTTTATTCTCGTGAATAGATTCAGGAGATTTTATTCGCCATTTGTACACATACCATCAGTATGAGCGCATTGAATTCTTCTTTTTTTTTAATTTTGTGCAGGAGCTCTGTCATCCAGTGATTGAAAAAGAAAGATAACAAAAGCAGAATAAAGATGTAATACAGCAATAAATAGTGGAAGGATTTAAGCTATGAGACTATAACACACTATGATATTATTTAGTACTGTAGTATATTTTAAAGACGAACTTCTACAAATCTTGAAGGTTCGATTGCATGTTTGATGTCAGTTTTTATATTGCACTTTGTTCTCTGTTAATAAGTAGGTGAAGGATAGTAAAGTCAATATTGTACCACGTACATGTACTCAGATTATAGCAATGGGTCCCATATGACAGAGATATAAAAAAAAAATACAGATGCATGTATCAGCCTTATAGCCTTCTGCATGTCTTTGGACTATGGGAGGAAACCAGCGTACATTTGAATCTGGACAGCGTGATTAATGTTGATATAAATAATGATGAAGAAATAACGGTACTTTGGGTTATTAAAGTGGTCTTTTCTGTGAATTGATGCTTTTCTTGAAATCATTTAGACCAAGATTTCAGGTTTTTTTTTTTCTTCTTCTTCTTCTTTTGTAACGAGTGGCTGCACAGCCTGAGCATGAAGTGTGCAGGATTATTAAAGAAAAGTTTAATAGATCCATCGAGTCACTATGAGGCCACTTATTTAACAAAGAAAAAAATAATAATTTTAATTAAAATCGCTGTTGAGTTCTGGATTGTAAGTCTAAAGCTGCAAATCACAGGTTAATTTTAATCCGCTCGTTAATTACTGCTTTATAGTAACAACAGGGACTAATATGTTGTAGACATCCTAAAAAAAGGAAGGAGTCTCCAGTGTAACATGTCCTTCAGTAATCAGCACGCGTGTGTGTGCAATAACGGGATCACACCTTGCTTTGTTTCACTCACACGTCGTGTGTTTAACCTCGCTCATGTTCGTAATGTTTAAGCGTAACATAATATTCATCGTGACGGCACATCTGCTATTTCTGCTAATATATAATTAATATGGTTAAACACTTCATGTGTTAATGAACTACAACAGCATCCAAATGTTCTCACTTTACTGTCGTTCTCCAATGCTGAAGGTCACAGAACACGAACAAAGAAACAGGACAGAGAAACGTAGCAGCGGCTGAACTAGAGACAAACTCTAGACATCCTGAAATATTTGAAGAGCGTTCGAGTCAATCCAGGACTGAATGAGTTTCCACAAGGAGTTCCTGGGAGGCCAGCGTGTCAGACGTGAAGCAGGCCGAAAACTTTCTACCTTGATGCAGTCCAAGCATGATGTATACAGCTTGACTTATGACCGTTGGACATTTCCAGCATTAGATGTCCCCACAGCCCTATGATGTTCTTTTCCCACAATCGCGTGTTTTGGATCCATATTCCTGCAGCTCTTCCTGCCTGTTTAACTGAAGCCCGCTGTTCACTGGGGCGCTGAGTGTTAGCAGGTGTGTTCTCACAATGACTATTGTGCTCACACGTTCAGAAGTGTGTGTAAGGTTTCACAACACCAGTGCACTTCATTTGCAATTAGAATGCGTGATCTGCCCTGCAGAAAACAAATGCTATTGTTCCTGGAAGTTAGCATTAAAAAACAGATAACAATGGGGGAGCAACAAGGAAATAAAATAGTGCTTTAGGGGAACACGCCGCCAGCAGAGCGGCTTATAGGCGAATGCAGATCTTGCGCAGATGCTGTTCGTGGTGATGAGATTCAAAATATATGATTATGATATGCACAGAAAGGTGTTATATTGGATTTCGGTCTACAGTTCTGCACTTTGGCTCCGAAAAACACAGAATACACCATTTGTGTGAGAGCATTTTGGGAAACGGGTCGTGGAGACCCACCTCGCTCAGACGCTCTCGGGCCTAAGCGTCATCTCTGTGTTAATCACCAGCTTTTGATACTTAATACCTGAGTCTGATGTGCGGCTGAAATTCTGCACTCATTTTAAAGGAAAATTATTGCTCCTTCTTTAAATTTTGCGAACACCTTTAGAGATAAAAAAGAAAAGATCCATAAAGCCGGAAGCGGAAAATGTAATCATATAGAGGTATTAAGCTGACTTTAATCTCTCGGAAACACAGAGTTGCTGAAGGAACATCATCGGTCAGAGGGCTACTGTTTCACCGGCAGGTCAGAAGGGCGCCGATATCACCATGTGGCCAAGCGTCTCAAATAACCGTGTCCTTTCCTATACATCCATCATCAGGACTTACTCCATAGACTACATCGTTAGTTATCATAATGTGTGTGTGGTTTTTTTGGATAATTAAGAGCTCTTCAAAAAGGACTCTATTTAAGAAGATAAGAAATTTAATGCTTGAAATGAGCAGCAGTGTTTAGAGTCATAGGATTTATAAATTTTTTATGTCGCATTATTTTCCACAATAGCTGCCTGATCAGACCAGGGTCAGAGTAGTTTAAGCGAATAATTTGCTCATAATTTAGTAAACACCTTTAAAAAATTTGTTAGAAAATGTTACATACAGAAATTGAGAGACAGGGACTCCAAAATTGTGTTTTTTATTATTATTATTATTATTATTATTATTATTATTTATTTGATGATATATGTTTTATATATTTAATATGCTAATACTGTATGTTTGCATTTCCATCCATCCATAAGGGAACCTTTGTAGTCCAACTAGGGACCGTGGAGGCCACTGGTGACTGTTGTGTTTATTACCATCTGGTACAACTGTTGTAGAACCTTCGGTCAACATTCACACACTAATTTGTAAACACCATTTAGCTTAATCCGCGCGTCTTTGGACTGTGGGAGGAAACCAGAGAACCCAGAGGAAATCCACCAAGCATGGGGTGGAGAACATCGAAATTCCATCTATACAAACCCAACGCGGATGGACGTTTGCATTTGAGGTTGTAAAAAATGTGGCGCACTTTAAACTATTCACACAATGGAAGGCAGAATTAGTTTTATTGCAGATTTCTGAGAACTATACCAAAATAAAAATAATGATAAAATCAGGATATTTATAAAAACCTAATGGTAATAGAATCGCAATACAAACCGAATCGTGATCTAGTTATCGTGATAACTACAGTATCAATGTCACAGCATCAGGTCACCCTCGGTGAGTCCTGTCCCTGTACATAAAATAATAACCAGGTGCAGGATGAACAAGAGGGCGTAACCCTGTACTAACTGTCATAGGTTGTTCAAATTGCAGAAGTTGGTAAAGTACCTCTCCCTCTACACTAGGGTACTACTCAACATAGTCTCCATTTCAAGCTGTGCGTTACTTTGCACCATTGTCGAACCCGGCTTTGGAATCATCTTTGTAAATGCTGCAGTCTTTATAAGTCTCCCAGTGCGCTGTAGAACGTCTGGAGACGACACAACTTGAGCAACTCAAACACGTCTCCTATTAAATAAGTGAACGTTTATCCTTATATAGCACACAGATATAGCAGGGATTGTTTTTAGGATTGTTTATCTGCTATCAACCAACTGAGGATGAGTTCCCTGTTGAGTCTGGTTCCTCTTAAGGTTTCTTCCTATTCTCATCGCAGGGTGTTTTTCCTTGTCTCCGTCTCGCTCGGTTTGCTCATCAGGGACAGACAGACAGTTGTAATTTATACTTCTTTTTCTTACATACTTTTCTCATTTATCTCCATATTTTTTATTAATGATCGTTGTTAAGTGTACTATACAAATAAATGTAGTTAAATGACTGTTTAGAAGACGTCCTTTTGCATTACTTCCGGTAAAGCCCGTGTCCATCTCTAGTTCATCATGAGCTGCAGTGATGTCGCTGAGGTTGTAGTTACCTTTGCTGACACAAACTATGGGCAATTTGGGAATGTTTTCCATTGTTTCACATGTTTATTAAAAAACCAACAAAAAACAGCCTGTTTAAGATTTCAGATATTTTTATTAATAAGCAGTGACGGATCATGCCACCCCGAAAACACATACAGTACAGTGTGTGCATGCTGTCATCTCTAAAAGGCCACGGAATAAAAAGATGTTTGGTATGTCGTCACATCCGACAGTATTGCTTGTACCACGCGATGGCATCTGGCCATCTGTGCATCATGACACAATTATTCCACGCTTACTGTCCCTTTCTGAATATAATCGAGACGGATCTTAATAAAGCGTGTGATCATCGGCCTGATGACCAGATGTCTGTTTCGGAGGTGGTGGATGCGGGATGCCTGGTGGTCCATGACATGACAGATCTTGTTTATTACTGGCTCACGAGACCAAATTAAGGAGAAAAAATAACTAATTTAGATAAAATGTCGAGGAGGGTTACTTAAAGCAAAAGCATGATTTTTATTTATTCAATCATTTATTTTTGTTTTGATCTGATTCACTAATGTCCTAACGTTTATTGTCAAGTCTCGTACGAAGCGCCAGTTTTCCTTTTCGTACGAAGCGGCAGTTTTCTTTTTCCTGCTCTACACTCCAGTCCAGTAGGTGGCAGTATTGCACCAGCTACTCATGAACTCAAAAGGGATGTGCTAATCCCACGGAAGGTGAATATTTTGCAATATGTGTTATATCTTTGAGAAATTTGTCGATTTTAGAAAAAAATCACCAATTTAAGGACCATGGACCAGAACGTCTTTTGATCAAATCCCAAAGACAAAGACGGACCCTTTTCTTCTCTATTAATTTATAGAAAACGTTCCCGAGTGTGTTGAGAATATACATGATTTATTAATGTTTGCAGCTGGAAATGGTGAATTTACTGCTGTCCTACATCGATTTCCCATTTTGGTGAGAGTTTCATTTCTTGACACGGTGTTTTATTGGTGCTTCTTGGCAGTTAGATGTAGGACTGTGTGTGTGTGGTATTTTGATCTAATAGTGAGTGATCTAAAAGCCTGTGTCTGTAGTTTCTCAGTGTCATTTTTCCACTTATGTGTAAGATTCTGCAGATTCAGTGCTATTTTATAACGGCAGAGTGTGAATTATTTTCTGACACCGGTGTCTAGTTCTGCAAATTGCACGCTAGCGATGGAGAAAAGCTGTAATCGGGGACAGGAAGAAGGGTTCGAGCGACGACGTCCGTCTTCCGTTCCGTGTCCGTTCGCGGACTGTGTTCGGGATCTCGTGTTCTTCTGCTGATCTCACGGTGAGGGGGTGAAGCCTCACCTGGGTTTTTATTAGGGGTGTGTGATGCCCGAGTGAGAATTACATCACTTGCTCTGGAAATTTGGAAATTCCTTTCATAGGTCTTTTGAAAAGAATGCCTGGAAATTATCACGCAATGATTTTAAGTATTCTATTTAACCTATTAGGTGTGTGTGTGTGTGTGTTTGTGTATTTGTTGGCAAGGATATGTGTTAAAGAGGACCTGTTATGCAAAATTCAATTTTTAGTCATATTTTTTCTAAACTTTTAGTCACTTTTTCCAAAGTCACATTTAGACACTCAGACCAATAGAAATACAAACAGACCAATAGAAAAGGGAACAGCAGGCGTGAGGGAATCTTCTCTAAGACGTCTCATTAGGGGGACACATCCAATTGGCTAGTTAAAGCCTAAACAAACAAACAAACAAACAAAAATTCCCCCTAGTATGACATCATATGATATGATATAAGATCTCCTCCCCCTGACTCGTTTGCTCAGCCCTGCTGTTCTCTTTGGGGGTGTGGTTCAGTTGTAGCTCATTTACATAGACACTAAAACAGCGCATTATGGAGGAGGAGTGAAATAATGAGGAGTATCTGAGCTGGAATTAACACATATTTACACACACACACACACACACACACACTGTAGTGGAGTTTTATGACCTTGGGGACTTGTTAAAGAAAGTGAAATATACAGGACCTTTAAGGGAAAATATCAGGTAGGTATTTTATGCACGCGCACACACACACACGCACATACACACACACATATTCTTTCTTAGGTCTTTGTCAGAAAAATATAAATTTTTCATTGAAATAAAACATGGAACACCAACAGTTTAATAAGCAGCGTAACCACTTTGTTACTGATGTGAATATTATTATTATTATTATTATATATATTTTTTTTATTATTACAATTTGAGCCAGCATTTGGATTATTAACAAATTATGATGTGTTTAAGTAAATTTGACGGTCAGCCATGACACAAAAGGAGAATATCTTTGGATTTGGCGTGTGAGTGTGTGTGTGTGTGTATGTGTGTGTGTGTGAGAGCACTGTGTTTGGATGCTCACCCAGACTGTCTCTGACACACTGATTCACCATTGGTTTCTGGGCCCTGCTCCAATCAGGACAGCCATCTGGTGACCAATCAGATCCCCGGCTGCGCCGACAGAGGGGCCCGAGCTCGGCGTGAACGCGGGCTGCTGTGAGAAAGTAAATGCTCTGACTCGTGCAGACCTCGACGCCGTGCGGGACTGCTGGGCTGTGTGTGTGTGTCTGTGTGTGTGTGTGTGTGTGTGAGAAGGAGAGAGAGATGAGCTACAGTACAAAGAGGTCATATGAGTCAGTCATGTCACCCAGCTCTGGCCTCTACAGCGAAGACACCTTTTTTTTTAACAAGTCCACAAAACCTTGTCATAAAAATAACGTCTGTAATAAAACTGGTAACACAATCAAGACTCAGCCAGGGCACTCGGCGGAGTGACTGACAGCTCCATTCCTCCTAACCTGATTAATATTTCCGCAGGATCTCTCTAGCGGACGCGGCGGTAATCTAAAATAAGCGTAGCCCCGTCGGCCGCTAATAAACGGATCTCGCCCGCTGAGAGAGAGAGAGAGTGAGAGAGAGAGGCACGTACTATGCAGGGAATTTGCGTGAGTGGACTCATGCTAGCGGGCATCCCTGAGCGTTAGAAGAGCTTAGAGTGAGAGCGAGCTGCATTTCTCAAGGCAGAGTCTCAAAGTCTGCGGAATGTCATGTTGGGAACAAGCGTAGCATGCTAATCGCTTAACCAGTGTTAAAGCTACAGCTGTTAGAAAGTTCTGTCTCAGATTTAGCCATCATGTACAAATATGTGGAGATGGAACCATTTCCAATGAGCTACGGCGAGCCTTGGAATTAGCAGCGCATAAGCCTAGAATTGAGTGTCCAAAGACTGTAAAGCTAGCTTAGAAGACATACAAACCACAAGCTAGCTCAAATAGGTGATTATCATCAAATAACAAGAGCTAGCATGAATAATTATAATCATTATGATGGAATTATTTAAAACAGACAAGCTAAAGCTAACCTGGCTAAGCACCATACCTGGTTTCGCTAAAACACATAATAATAATAATAATAATAATATTTATGGTAAGGGTTATTCCGCTAATTAACCTTACTAAAACTAACGCTAGTCACCCTAGTGTCTGACTTAAGAAGAAGCTGAACATGAAAAAGTTACTCAGATTCGGTCACCTGATCCATCCTGCTGCCATGGCAACGACATCGATGCTGGTGTGTGTTTGTGTGTGTTCCCGTTAGCGCGAGCGTGCGCTTCTGGATTAGACGTTGCGTCCCTGCAGTTCATCCTCAGTGCATGACATAGTACTAATAAGGCATGTTATATTCAGTGGGTTGTGTGTGTCTGTGTCTGTGTGTCTGTGTGTGTGTGTATCTCCCCAAAGACCACCATCTGCCTAAATGAGTAGCAGCGGCTGCTAGCCGCTAGCAGAACAAAGGGTCAGGGCTGAATGCCCAGCTTTCCTCCGTCTTCCGCGGCTGCTGTGGCGAACACTCGCGCTCCGCTTTAGCGTTCAGTTAATTAACCTCCGAGCCGCTGCGCAGCACCCTGAGCTCAGTGACCAAATTAAGCAGTGCGGATGTCAAAGCATGAGTGCTGCAAACAATTCTATGGACCAGGGCCGCTATTGTTCAGGCCACACACCTCTGTTTACACACACACACACACACACACACACACAATGCATTTATGCTGAATATTTCTGCTAATCTTTTACATAGCAGCATTTAGCACAGTCTGTTTAGCAAGGGTTTTAGGTTTACCTGGGGGTGGAGCCTAATTTGATTTGTCCCATGTCACATCACTGAGGAGCACTTATTCAATTCAATTCAATTTTATTTATATAGCGCTTTTAACAATGGTCATTGTCTCAAAGTAGCTTCACAAAAATGAAAGAAATTTAACAAAAAAATAATAATAATAATAATAATAATTTAAAAAAATAAATTAATTAATTAAAAAAAAATTAAATAAAAATAATAATAATTATAGAAAAGAAAATAATTGGAAGTGTGGATGTGTGAGAAAAATGTGCAGATAATAATAATGAGACGAATGAATGAAATGTCTCTGATGAGCAAGCCAAGGGTGACGGCGACGGTGGCAAGGAAAAACTCCCTGAGATGGCATTAGGAAGAAACCTTGAGAGGAACCAGACTCAACAGGGAACCCATCCTCATCTGGGCGATAACAGATAGAAATGATATAACATCTTGTGTGTTGTGCAGGTGAAAATTCAATATGACAGAAATTATTTAAATTGACATGAAGACCAGTTCAGCATAGGGACGAGTCAGTAGGTGCAGAGGGCAGATGAGGTCTGGATCACTGGAAGCACAGGAGCAGCATGTGTAGCTCCAACCATCATAAAGCTGAATCCAGCTGGAGCTGGTCCTTCTCTGGATGCCTCAGGAACCTCGCAGGGTCGGCCTTTGTCTACTGAAGCTGGCAAAATCTCCCGATGCCTCGGGATGGGTAGAGAAATACAGAACAGATGGGGAGAATTAGCGTAGTTGCCATTCGGTATAGGTGTACTAGAGTATGAGATTATGGGATGAGTTATGTGTATGCCAGATTAAAAAGAAAAGCATAGCATAAACCTACTAGCATAGACTGACTAGCTTAGATTGCAATCTGTTAGGCATGTGTGTTATAATGTAAAAATGTTATAGTAAAATGTTAGCTGCAGTTACATTGATGTTAGAAATGAAAATTGGAGCATGATTAAATATTTCGGCGTCCCCGTCCCTACATTAACGCCTTGATATCATTTCATAAGCGCCGTTATTGAGGCATTGTTGATTTTCTTTATGGTTATCGGTTTTAATATATTTCACCTGATCGGCAGCCAAAAATTCTCATATTGAATTTAGAATTTGGAAGTAATGACAAAATTAACAAAGTGATATTTTAAGGAAAGCAGTCATGATTAAACACGATTGAAAAATATTTTACAATATATTAAAGTCTGATTCACAACATATTTAAATGTCTGTGGTTTCATCGTTCCTGTTAAATTCATGATAAAGTCTGATGACAAATTTACCATAAATTTTTTTTTTCCTAAAACATGTGTCATAATTTCCAACTTTTCAGAAAAGCTTGCAGTGAGATTTTGAAAATAAAGACCCATAAACCATACACCTTACCCTCCATGGCTCATGTTCTGTATATTCTATTACAATATCTGCATTGAGTTTAATCAAACATAACTTTGCATCACTATTGATATTCATGACAACATTCAGGAGCTAACACACTTGATTAAGAGAGAATCCTACAAAACATGCAGCATTATGTATTGTATGTAATGTATTATGTGTAGTGTAATGCATACAATCATATTGCTGAAGCGCGAAATAAAAACAGAACTAAACAGATAAAAAATATATAAACGCATTCATATATAAATATATAAACGCCACACACTATGCAGTCAAGCGTAAAGTGGCACTAGAGATAAAAACTACTGAAGAAGGAAAGTCAAAATCAAAGGTAATAATAATAATAATAATAATAAGAAGAAGAATTACAGCACTACTACTACTACTATTACCACTACTAATAACATTAATAATATAATTAATAATTAATCATTTGAAAATACAGTCAAACAACCTACCTGTGCATGTGAGACAGTCCTGGCAGGACATGCTGTGTGTCTGTGTCTATAAATAACATCTATAGGTCGGCGTCTGTCTGTTATCGTGATGATGGGAGGTCATTATCATATTGTTAACACCTCTGTAATATTTCATAATACAGTAGTCAGTAGCATCATTTTAATTTCACTTCATGTCGGCAGTGATAGTACGGTTTCATTATCAGTTATTTAGGGCTTAGTAAAACATTGTTGAACAGCTTAACATCTTTCTATTAAAACGTTATTATGTTGATAACACGTCCTTATTGCTCAGGTCATAATTTTTACGGATTTGTTTAAATCCTTCACGGATCGATGTGTGATTGCTACGCCTGAAAAATTAACCCGGACCGGCAGCAATGGGGGTCCTTAATGATTTTTTATCATAATTTTTTTTTTATACAAATTTGATATCTTTACCGAACTGCTAAATAATATATTTTTTAAAATACTAGCGATCTAGCTAACTTAGTTAGCATAAAGCATTGTATTATTGTTATACGATCAACTTTGATATTGTCCCCAGCTAGCATGAACGGTGCTCCAGCGCTACGGCTAGTTCTTAGCCAGTTGGAAACTTTCCCGCTCAGTTGGAACTGCGTCCTACTCTGTATGACCAGTACATTTTTGTTGTCCGTGTTTGTGAAGCCGTGGACCGGTGTGTTGTTCCCGGGGACTCTGGGATTGATGGGGAGTGACACCGAGCTGTCAGACAGACAGGGGACTTGTTTGTCCTTGCACTGGCAGATCAGTGTGTGTGTGTGTGTGTGTGTGTGTGTCTCCCGGCTCCGAGCCCCACAGGGAGAAGCCTGAGGGGGCAGGGACAGCGAGCTACAAATGAACACGCTTGCCTGCGTCAATCAAAGCAGCAACGACGCACGACATTGCATTTAGAACAGAATGCAGAGCAGCAGGACAACCACACCGGCGCTGTACAGGCTCCATCTCGCTGATTTGACTCCTGTACTGTTGCAGAGTACAGTGTGAGGAACGGACTGATGCTGGAACAGTTTTATCGTCTCTCCTCTAACATTATACATTACAGAGTGAGAAAACAAACTGATTCCAAAACAGTTTTTTTTTCCTCTAACAGGCTGATCTTAGAACAGTTTCATTGACTCTCCTCTAAAGTTACAGAGTAGAGAGTGAGAAGTAGACTGATCCCACTGATCTGTCGCTACAGATTAAAAATTAGAAAACAGACTCATCCCAGAACAGCGTTAACGATTCCTTTCTAATGTTAGAGATACCCAGAACAACTATATCATTTGTCTTCTAATGTAGATAGGACTGATCCCAGAACAGTTCCACTGTTTCTCCTCTTATACACTACTAGGGACAGACTGATCACAGAACAGCTTTCTCCTTTCTCCTTTAATGTTACAGATGACAGTAAGTAAGAAACAGACTACAGGACCTGGAAGTAAGATTCCAGTTGATACCAGAACAGTTTCCTTTATTTATTTGATTTATTTTCCCTCTAATTTTACAGAGAATACAAAGAAGAGCTTTACTATTCCTCCTGTAGTAGACCTTTCTAACATAACTGCATGTGTGTTTCGCTCTTCATGTGGTCGGGAAAGGTGTTTCTGTTAGCAGGTGAGTACGTCGTCACCTGTAGCTCCCCTGATCTTCACACTCTGTGTGTGTTTGTGTGTGTGTGTGTTTGTATGTGTGTGCATATTCACACATTACACACAAAATGGTCTACTCTACATCCATCCACATGCACACAATTTTACATACATGACATAGATGCACATATGCACACAATACACACTGTAAAAGATTTCATGTAAAATTACAGTAAATTACTGGCAGCAGTTTTGCCAGTAAAATGCTGTTTTATTACAGTATTTGTACTGTAGAAATATACTACAGTAAATTGCTGTATTTTGATATAGAGTTTATTACTGTGATTTTGTACTGTTTACTGTATTTTAGTGGTAAATAATTATTTGGACAACTTGTATTTTTAACAGCATTTAAAAAAAAAATTTTTTTTAGTCCTGCCCAATTCTTACCCCCCGATCTACTCGTGTCCAATTGAACATCACCCGGGGTTCGAACCTGCGATATCCGGATGATAGGGCGAGCGCTTTAACCTACTGCGCCACTCGGAGGCCCACGAAATCAGCAAAAGTACTGTACATGCACTTACTGAAGTTTTCATTAAAGTGTGTTGATGATCTAATTTACAGTTAAATACTGTATACTGTAGTGTATAAACTGTAAATACAATATTTACAGTTAAATATTGTAAATCACAGTAATGCTGTTTCTTTTACAGTAATGTGCAGTATTTCGAAAAAACAGTCGGAAACTGTAAAAAAAAAGTCCTCAATTTGTTACAGTGCATGTACTGTACAGTATATGCAAATACACATACTGTACTACTGTATATGTAGGCAGTACGGATTGTATCTGTTGGGTGCACAGTGAGGGGTGTAGGAATTACAGCACTTTCAGCATTGTACATCTGCGATATGAAGTGCCGTGCGACAAGTGCTGAAGCATTCTGGCTGAATATGAGCAAGTATTTGACCTCTATACACTTCACACTTCACCCTGCTGCTCTTTCTCACCGATTACATCATCAATAAATAGAAAAAAGCCTATTTATTTAGCAGCCACTACACACTTACACTGTAAGATCATAATTAATATTTTTCTTCTACAAGTTAATCCCTGATTTCATTTTTTTTTGGTGGTTTTTGTGGTTGTTGTTGTTTATCTAGCGAAATATGACATTCTTCACCTAGGAGTAAGAGCAAAGTGGCTCTTGTCATCAACATCAACAAATGCGTTTCATCGTCTTGCAGGGGTTTTGCTGTAGTGTGTCCTCTTTTTTTATAAAGATTGTACTGAATGGTTGATTTGGCCAGACAGTTTTTTTCTGTATGATGGGATTGTTTAGGAAAATGCGACACTTGAAGTCAACTGTGGACCTTTATAGGATAACACACACTGGGACACAAATAAAGTGCAATATTGTTAAACTGTGTATTGTACCTTAATATGTGTGTGTGTGTGTGTGTATTTATTCAATTAATTTTTATAGTGCTTTTAACAATGGTTATTGCCTATTTATATTGAATATACACTATATTGCCAGTATTTCTTCCCATGCATACTGTATGAACTTGAGTAACATCCAATTTTTAACCCATAGGGTTTAATATAATGCCCCCCTTTGCAGTTACAGGTGAAACTCGAAAAATTTGAATATCACTACATGACTCATTACATGCAAAGCAAGATAGTTCAAGCCGTGATTTGTCATAATTGAGATGATTATGGCTTACAACTTATGAAGACCCCAAATCCACAATCTCAGAAAATTAGAATATTGTTAAAAAGTGTCCCATTCTAATCAGCTAATTAAGCCATAACACCTGCAAAGGGTTCCTGAGCCTTTAAATGGTCTCTCAGTCTGGTTCAGTAGGAAGCACAATCATGGGAAAGACTGCTGACCTGACAGTTGTGCAGAAAACCATCATTGACAGCCTCCATAAGGAGGGAAAGCCTCTAAAGGTACAGTAATTGCAAAAGAACTTGGATGTGTCCAAAGTGCTGTATCAAAGCACATTAATAGAAAGTTACGTGGAAGAAAAAGTTGCACAAGCAGCAGGGATGACCGCAACTTCCACACCAAATGGCTCATTCATGTCTTTATGGACTTTGCTTTGTGCACTGGTGTGCAGTCATGTTGGGACAGGAAGAGGCCGTCCCCAAACTGTTTCCACAAGGTTGGGAGTAACACTGCTCTCTAGCTAACTGAAGCCTTTATTGTGGATGAGTCTCACTAATGAGTGGTTCTCTTATGGACACGTGTGTGTACGGAAATGCTCTTACTTTTTTTTTTTTTTTTTACCTTAAACTTTACCAAGTGATCTCCATTTCTGGCTACGTTTCTTCCACAACGTTGTCGGTTCAACGCTATCCTTCCAGGTTTAAACGTGTTAAAGGATTCTTAAACCCAGTTCCAGTAATTTCAAATCTATTGAATTGTACTTCATGCAAGACAATAATTCGACCCCTCTGAAATGTTATTTCGGCCAGACGGCGCACATGGGGGTGTTACAGGGTACACAGTTTAATATTGCACTTCCTGTACACGTGTGTGCTGGTTTAGAGCCGTGGAGCCTCAGGAGGCGCGGTGCAGGAGAGGCAGGGCGCACGCGAGCGTGTCATAGCTGAAGGTGTCTGCGGCGTGTGTCTAATTGAGCTGCGTGTAGTTAATTGTTTGTACATAGGAGGGGAGAAATCAATCTGTTTTCTTCCTGTCATGACTCCTGGGCCCCTGGGTGATGGACTAGATCTGGCACGGACAGTGGGAAGGCCTGCCAAGTCAGACTCCGTACACAGCCTTTCTCCCCCGGCGCACACACACAAATACACACTGTTACGCATGCATACTATACACTAACGCACAACCTCGATCTAGAAAGGTGGAATCTGAGATCTGGGAGGAGATGGAAGAGTAGTGTGGGTGTGTGTGTGTGTATATATACAGTATATATATATATATATATATATATATATATATTCTTACTGAACCCCTTCTGACTCAGAGAGGCTTTCAGCGCAGCATTCGAGGAGGAGCTTTACAGAAGAGAAGATATTGCATTAGTCGCAGCTTTCGCCCGTCAGGACAAATCCGTTTAACGCGCTCGAGGCGCCAGCGTGCTCTGCAGGCGTGTATTCTTCTCGCCGCTCCCCGCAAATCGGTTTACGTCGCCGGGTAATACATCAGCCCGGCTAAAGCAGATAGATGATAGGTCTCCGCGCTAAACAAATGGTGCTGGTCATAATTCATACATAAATGCTGTGTTTGTAAAAAAAAAAAAAAAAAAAGGACAGAAAAAAGGCATGCTAAAGATCCTGCATGAAAGGAAGGCTCCAGTGTATCCACAACATAAACAT
The DNA here is from genome assembly GCA_030522415.1 of Channallabes apus. Classification (NCBI taxonomy): domain Eukaryota; kingdom Metazoa; phylum Chordata; class Actinopteri; order Siluriformes; family Clariidae; genus Channallabes; species Channallabes apus. The sequence continues at coordinate 12,965,622 of CM060127.1, forward strand.
AGTATGTATGTAAAATAAGCTTTAAATGGTTGTCTAGTATGCAAAATCCACTTTTACAATATTCAAACCTGTCTCCTGTGTGTGTGTGTGTGTGTGTGTACAAACAAACAAATTAGAAGAAATATGTATTGCCTACTTTTTCCCCCCTAATGTGACTCCAAAAAAGAGAAGCCCCCCCTTGAGCTTGTTGCTCAGGTCTGGTGTGGCTGATGAGGGTGAGGGGGTGTGGCTCAGGAATAGCTCATTTGCATAAACACTGAAATGGTGCATTTAGAATGGGAGTAAAAAAATTACGGGAGGTTTGAGCAATGAAAAAAATATAGCTTTATCTGAGAAATATTTCAATAACACAGCTCTGAAACTGGCGAAGACATACAGTACAGTATACTCTTTACCGTTAACTGTGAATTGGATATTTTGTTGTAAATTACTTTTTTTCAGAGGGAAGAATTTATGGTTAGTCGTATCGCTTTGGATTTGTAGACAAAAAAACAAATCCTTGTTTTTAATTTTAAGGATAAATTAGCAACTGAAAGCCGATAATTATTTCATGCTGCATAATGTTGCTGGTAGTGAGCAGTGAGAACTAGTGGGAAGACGTACTAGTGGTAGATCTGTACTAGTTATTAGAGATGGGCCTGGAGCCTATAACCTTTGGACACCAGTCCATCGCAGGGCACGACATGGGCAATTTGGAAACCCCAACTAACCTAATCCACATGTCTTTGGGCTGTGGGAGAAAACCGGAGACTCTGAGGAAACGCATCAACTCGCCTCATATAAGCAGCGTCCCACCCCCGGCTTGTCGCTCAACTCTGATGTTCTCTACAAAGGGCGTGGCTTAGGAGTAGCTCAAATGTGCCATTTCAGTGTCTTCCTGTACGTAAATACGCTATTCCTGACCCGACACCCCCTTTCCAGAGCAACAAGCCGGGGGTGGGACACTTCTTATATGAGGTCACACAAATTTGAGGCTGTAACCAAACCCCCTAAACGTGGAGGGAGTGGGCTCCAGTGCTACACACTACGCCACCATGCTGCCTCTGATGTAGTAAAGGTTGGAGGTTGGAGGTGAAGGTTGGAGTGCGCCACCTGTAGGATGATTTTAGAGGATCATCACTATAATACCACCTCAGATACAAGCGCAAATTTACATGTTAAGTGCTCGGCTTTATATTTACAGGCTAGCTAGTAGATCTTGTACACTTACTAGCCCTAACAACCATCTTTGCTACTTCCTTCCAAACTTTATTTATGTCTCGATGTACTGTTTCCTGTTTCCTGGAACTGATAAAATGTCGGACGCAACGTTTTTGCTTCTTTCATCGAATCCTCTCGGGATGGGATAAACCCGTCATGGTGAACACACGCATTTGCATAAAGTTGAGCTCAGCATGTTAGATTTCACCGCAACCACACACACACAAACACACACACAAACGCTTAAACAATAAGCAATCAGGTGTAAAAGTGACACCTGTCGTCCGTCGTTCAGTCTCTACCGCAATCATGCGGCGCTCGGCCACGAGTTTGCCGCGTGAAAGAGTTATATTTTTTCCCGCAGCCGAAGTGAATCGCACCACGTGAATAATTCAGCTCTCTTCAGAAGCAGATCAGAACCAGACTCTGCGTTTTGATCTCATTTGAACTCCGTCTTCACAAGCCGCGCTGAAAGCTGCGCTCTGATTGGCGGAGGAGGTCGCTTGGGTTTTTTTTTTTTTTTTTTTTTTTAGTGTATCCTTTTAAAAGGAGTTATTTTATTTTTATTCGTTTCCCCTACAGTCTAAAGAGCTGTTCATAATTCATCTGAGCGGCCGAGCTTGTCTGAGGGTACGATGAAGAGTTAAATAAGGTGTGGGGGCGGGTTCGCGGTGCAAGAGCTAGCGAGAGCATGCTGTATCGCCGTCTAGATCTTTGTCGTTTTTTTTTTTTTTCTTCTGGTTTTGAGACAGACACAAAAAATAAACAGAGAGAGAAAGGGAAAGGAAGAGAAAGTGTGTGGTGTGGATGTGAACAAAAGCGGCAGGACCGGGCGATACAGAGTGGCCAGTCTCTCCGTCCACATGCGCTGGAGGGAAAAAGGTCAAAATGAAACTGCGGCCCCGCTGAGACCGCCGCTCGGCTACGCAGAGAGAGAGAGAGAATGAGGATGAACCGATGCTCTGAAGCCTCAGGGGAGAGGGGAAATGAGAAAGAGATGGAAAGGAAGTGTGTGTGTGCATGTGTTTGATCCACTAAAAGAAACAGACCCTTTGGATCCGGTCTACGCTCTAACGGTCAGTCACGAGACAGCAGCCACGCAGTGTTACAACAGCAAACTGTTCCTAATTAACAGATGCAGCGAGTGGAACGTAGCACCTGCTAAAGCATGACTGCAGGTTCACACACACACACACACACACACATACACACACAAACACACAGAGCTCATTTAGTATTGCTCATGCTCTATGGACATCCTCCTTTGGGGTCTGTGTGTGTGTGTGTGTGTGTGTGTTGATATCATGTCCTCCTTGTAAAGTCCGTACACTCGGCGGCCATCTTGGCCGAGCTCCCAGTGCACTTATTTTCATTCCCATAAGACCATAAGGCCATGCTCATGTTCATGTGCGTCTCACAAGACTTTATTTCCTCAGACATGGATTAGAAAATTGGACAGAAATGGTGTAATTAATGTCAACTTTGGCTGAGATAGCACACACACACACACACAATCATTTTACTGCACAAGAGCTCCAGCGTCACCTGTACACTATACAGTATGTGCACACACACACACACACACACACACACACACACACACACACACACACAGATCAGCGTCCATTACCTCTCACATCCTGATCAGATTTCATTATGAGCCTTGTTTTTTTTTTCCTCTTCGTACACTTTCTGAACAGTAAATCACCTTCGTTCTTCCTGCTTAAGTGTGTGTGTGTGTGTGTGTGTGTGTGTGTGTGTGTGTGTGTGTGTGTGTGTGAACTTAGACGCCAGATCTGAACAATATGAGGCAATTAATGTGCAACCTTGGAGTTCCAGGAGAGCTCTGTCCTTTTTGTCCGTTTCCACTTCACCACCTGTTTCACACACACACACACACACACACACACACACACACACACACACGTAGGATGATTGCCATAAAGCACACAGGGATAAATCCTGTGAATGTGTGTATTATATGTGATGTTAGGGCGGGGCAATATGGCGATATTCAGTTCAATTCAGTTCAGTTCAGTTTTATTTGTATAGCGCTTTTAACAATTGTCATTGTCGCAAAACAGCTTTACACAATCAAAAGAATTATTTAAGTTTGTATGGAATGTGAATGTGTATGAATCAAAATGTTCAGATAGTCCCTGGTGAGCAAGCCCGAGGGCGACAGTGGCAAGGAAAAACTCCCTGAGATGGTAATAGGAAGAAACCTTGAGAGGAACCAGACTCAACAGGGAACCCATCCTCATCTGGGTGAAACAGATAGCAGGAAATGATCTGCATTTATACAGTGTGTTAGGTGGCAGGCTATTCAGGTTAACAGTTGATGTTAATTGATGTTAATATGGAGTCCAGTAGTTATCGGAGACTCAGATAGACTTGTAGGAAGTTCCAGTCCTGAACTAGGTTACTAACTAAGTGCCATCAGTCAAACACGGCTGGTAAGGGGATTTTTATTTATTTATTGTTTGAGTGGTGTTCCAAGTACTGAAGAAACAGATAAAGTACATGTAGAGTTGTGATGTGTGTGTGTAATGGTTTAAATAATATGTATGCCGTGATTGGCTGTAATGATGCGTATGTGATTGGTTGAAATGACCCGTCTGCAATGTTTGATCGAAATGATGCGTACACTGTAATTGGTTCGGATCACGCATACACCGTGATTGGTCGAAATAATATATACACCGTGATTGTTTGTAATGATGCGTACTAATTGGTTGAAATGATGCGTACGCTGTGATTGGTTGAAATGAGGCGAAGAGAAACACATAGTATCTCTTTAATGAAAAAACAATACCCACGTGTA